>OZ012738.1:570291277-570795956 GCA_963859935.3 Lathyrus sativus | reverse complement strand
AGTCGAGGCCTCCCGCGGCGATTTCGACCAACTCGTGTTCAGGTACTTGAGTGAAACATCTAGCTTTGAGTAGCCGGAACCTATTCAGGTACTCTTCTATTGGCTCAGAAAACTTACGTTTCACGCTAGCCAATTCTTTTAGGCTGATCTTGGTTTGCTCCATATAGAAATGTTCATGGAACAAACGCTCTAACTGGTTCCAATTACAAACCGAGTTGGGGGTAGGGTCGTAAACCAGGTAAAGGCATTTTTAGTGAGAGAATTAAGGAAATATTTTATCCTAAGGCTTTCATCATTAGTTATTTCTCTGGCTTCGATTATATAACGAGCCACATGTTCGACTGTAGATTTCGTCGTGTCCCCTGAGAATTTAGTGAATTTAGGCACCTTTGTCCTAGGGGGTAGTTCTGACTGGAGAATATAATCCACTATTGGTGAAGTGTAATTTGGCCTAGTAAAACCAGCATTTACCCCGTTTCGAGCCATTATTCTTTCGACCATGGCTGCTAAGTTATTGTCGATAGCCATGTTGTTACGTCCAACCTATTGGATAACATTGTCCATATCTTGGTTTCGATTTACTATGACCACTCCAAGGTCTCTTTCTCCCGGGATTGGTATATGATCCCTTGGTGGTTCGACTCTGTTTGGTTCGAGCCTGGGGAGTTCGACCCCCCATTGATTCTCTAAATTGGGCTCAGGTAGGTTTCCTAAGTCCTGTCGTGGAATGTGTTTCATAGTAGTTGTATTCCTAACAGCGGCTAGTACACCCATGAATTCAGCCAGCCGTGTCAATTGTACTGCTAACTTTTGGTTGGTTTGAGTAGTATTTTAGATCAAAGGCTTAAAGATTTCACCCATAGTCTGGGACAAAGTTTGAACCATTTGCAAATTGCTCTCATCCATTTGTTGTCTCAAACACGCTATCAAAGTATTAGTCAGATTGGGGCCCTGTGTGGAATATCCCAAGCCTACACTTTGGGGGTTTCGACCGATGTTCACCCCAGACCTTGATCCTTGTAATGGCGAAGCCATGGCATTATCTGAGAATATTGGGGGGGCATTCTGGAGGCCCTGCATTATGGTTGTTTGCATTCCATATGGAGGGTTTCTTCGTAATAATTGTGAAAACCCTGGAGGGACAAACTGTCTAGACGTTGAATTTTCTCCGGGCGGAGTTTGGGGATTTTTCGTTTGAGGGCCAACATATTCCAACACCGGATGTGTGTAAGTCCTTACGCTTGTTGACCCGGGCCCTAATACTGATGATACTGGTTTCAATCTCACTGGAGGTGCTATTTGCTCTCCAGTCGAAGGTATTGAGGGTGGAACCATGTCATTTCTCAATCCTTCGTGAGGACCAATGATACTAGGCTGAGGGTTAGAACCATCTCCTCGAGGATTAGGATTATTTGACTGATTTGCATTTGTCGCCATATCCCTAATATATTTTATTCGTGGTTTTCTTTGTTTATAGTAGCCAGTTTGCCACTTCTTAATAACATGTAACAAATTTTCTACGAAAGATGAATAAAACTACAGTTTTGCAAACTTTTTGCAAAACTAAGAAAAAAATTCTTTAGCACTGTCCGACTGGGCGTGCCATTTTGTTTCCCTTGAAAAATGAAAAACAACCGCTGATCTTCCAAATCTAACTTTGGTGACTCACAGGATCGATCAGATTGATTCTAGGACATGTGCTAAAGATTATGTTTTGAACTAGTCTATCTAACCTATACACTTCGACAGTGTTTCAGTAAAAGTACTTATCATAAAAAGTGTGTGTTCGACTGAAGAGAGGAAAGATAGAGAATTGCAACGAGTGAAGCAAAGAACTTTGAGAAGGGTTTGAAAAAGTAAAATAAAATAAAACGCTTCAAAGGGGTAGATTGTAGTAAAAGTAAAGGAAAACTTTTTAAAGTTAAGCAAGTAAATTAAACTTCATTGAAAGTAAGGATGATGTGTTTACATAACGTACATTCTCCTTGAACTCGTTTCTCTACACTCGGGTACTTTGAGTAATTTAAGGAGTAACTTGTACAAATAGTAAATTACAACACACTAAATTTTATGTCTAAAACTCTTATTTATAATAGTAAAAAAAACTACCAATAACCTCCTAAAACCATCAGCTTCCGACAAGTGTCATTGCGCATGCAGTCGCTTGCTAATCGAACGCCACTTGTCCTGATTAGTCATGGGAAAGCATAACCACTCCCTCCATTATTTGAATTTCAAAAACCTTCACTAATCTTCATCCAATGTCTCGGCCGAAGGCCATTTTCCTTAATATTTTAGAAATTTCTCTAAGTCCTAAAAGATTTGAATTCTCATTCGAAGGTCTCCTTACTCGAAACCCTGTTCATTCTAAAAGGCTTTAATGTTTCATTTAAATATTTTAACCCATACCTGAGTCGTCGAATTTGAGAGCTGACAGGATGCAAATGGGTGTAAAAAATAAATACATTTTGTGATGTATCTACTAAGAGTTACAAAGTTTGTCTTGTGGAAAAAGGGTTCACTCAAGAGTATATATTATGAGAAATATTTTTCCATGTTGCATGCATCACCTCTATTTGTACTTTTCTTGCTATTGTTGTCACTCACTCAAATGGATAATAAAATACATTCCTTAATTGCGAAGACTCTTTATGATCTCAAACAAGTATCTAGAGTTTGGTTTGCTAAATTTCACAAGATTGTCACCCAATTGAATTTCTCTTCCAATGGTCATGATTTTTCTCTTTTTACTCAAAAAAAATGACAATGGCATTGTTGCATTGCTTCCTTATATCGATAATAAGATTACAAGTCGCGATGACTTATCAGAATTTAAGAGCACAAGCAATTCTTGTTTAAATATTTTGATCTAAAAGATCTTAGACCATTAAGTTACTTTCTGGGGCTTGAAGTCATGACTTGCTTGTGTCACAGGCTAAGCATGTTTGTGAACCTTCCTCTCAAGCAGATTTCACTGGTAGTAATATTGAGCACACTCCTTTTGAACCTAATGTTGAATTTATTCCTCAAGATGGTACTTTACTTGACGATGCCACTCATTTTTAGCAGCGTGTAGGTAGTCTTATATACCTCACAATCACTTGGTCAAATATTTCATATGATGTTGATCTTATTAGCCAACTCATGGTTTCTCCTTGTACCATACATTATGTTATTGTCTTTCGAATTATTCTTTATATCAATGGTACCTTATTTTATGGTCTTCTAGCTACATCGTCATTGATTCTTAGAGCATACTCTGGTGTCAATTAGGCAGGTGATCTTAGTGATCATCGTTCCACAACTGATTTTTGAATTTTTCTTTGAGATTCTCTTATATTTTAGCGTAGTAAGAAACAAACTTTGACATCCTACTCTAGCGTCAAATTGATATATTGTAATCTTACTGATACTAATACGTCTTCTAAAATATTATGGCTTTGGCTTCGTTGACTTCTTACTGATTTAGAGACATCACAATCTTCACCAACTAATCTATATTTTGATAATCACATTATCATTCAAAAAATTTAAATGATATTTCCATGAACAAACTAAATATATTGAAATTAATTGACACTTCGATCATCTGCATCTTCTTTGCAGTGAACTTCATTTTATCTCCATTGACACTCTTGACCGGCCAACAAATTTGTTCACAAAATCTTGTTTCCATACATTAACATCCAAACTCAAGTTGGTTACTACATCCATTTGTATCTATGTTATGCTTAATCTTTATTATAACTATTGTAATACTTTATTTCTCTCGGATATTATAATATAACTTATGATATGCACACAAAATATCGAAATGTATTTCTATATCTTTTGAATTTCCACACTAATAAAGAAGGAAGATAGTATATATTTTATGCATTAGGCACGTAACCAGTGTGTTCTTGCAGGCGATGAAGAGCGTGTGGTAAAGGCCAATCCATAGATAGATTAGTTTCTTTATTATTTTTTCTAAACTTTAGTGATTACGTTACAAAAGAAAGAGCATTGGATTATGATATAGTGAAGTGGCCCCAACAAAGGTTCTATATTATATTTTGTAATTCAAGTCCCACTCACTCACTCAACCTATTTATTTCTTTGTTAACTCCTCCAAATCCAAGAATATGTTCCTTTCCTTTTCAAAACTTTATTCAATTCAATTATTCTTTGTTTAACTTGTATTAAATAAATACAACTTTGCCGGTGCCTGTACCTATCGTTAATTACTATATCCATGGACTATGTAATGTAGGGTTTACGTCCATGGAAACTTCACTGACTCACTTTCTGTCTTTTTGCTTTTGAGTTTATCTACTCATTTTTCTAGTTTCGTATTCTTTGTTTTCACCTCAGCACTTGTTCATTTCAATATTTTTAGCAAACCACTATATTAAGAAATGAGTATTTCAACTAATATAGGTTAATCAAGTTGATAAGATTTAAACACGTTGAATTTTTTTAGAGCCAATACATTCAAATTTTATTCAAACTAGGTAGAAGCGGGTTTTAATAAAACATATATTTAAACTATTCTTTTAAAAAATTAGTTTAGTGGTAAAAATATATTAAAGTTTGAAATACGACTATGTTTAACATTAATTTCTATAAGTAGTTATAATTTAGTTAGAGCTTTAAATAATAGTCAATAGTTAGTTAATTTCTATAAGTCTTACAATGCCACATAAAATACATGACCATGCAATGAGAATATTGTGTTGAGCAACCTTCCTAAGAAAAATGTATGCTACGAACCAGAAAACATCAACACTCCAACAACTTGCGGTTCCATTGAAAATCAACAAGAACAATTAAACAAATATGCTACTATCTAGTATCTTTACAAATGAGACTTCATAATGAGCTTATAAAACACACTACAAAGTTGTTCATAACCAAATTGAAGGACCATTGTAACTCCTCAGGCTAAAGTTGATTTTTAACATGATACTAGTTTTGTTATTGTTGTAACGGTAATCACACTACTATAAAAAAACACATTTTATCTCGGCTCTGGAATAGATTTTATCTCAGTTTCACATACAAAGTAATGTAATGAAGGGCGTTATCAAAACTTATTATTTTACTCCTCGGTTTTTTATCCACCAAAGTAGTTAAAATTATTATTTGTTTGATTCCCAACAACATCTTTTTATTTTCAAAACTATATAGCGTGGGCCACTTACCTCTCAGTTTTGTTAATATCGGAGGAAATAAGCAAGTATTTATATCGGTGAGATATAATAACAGAGTGGTATAACCTTTTTTTTTGTCATTTTTAACTTTTTTTAAATCTCATTTTAATTGGCTTGTACTTTTTTTCACACTAGAACAACCAATTTTGTGAAAGAATCATATCAAAACTATAAACACAAAATATCAAATTACATTATTTACAAAATCAAATGTACATATATCCAAAATGGCATATCAAGAGAATAATCATTTGATTACAGAATAATATAATGCTTACAAAACCTATAATAACATTAAGAATACATAAAACCTCTACCAATAGAACCTACACATATTTGAACATATACATATTTGAACCTATAATGATAAAACCTCTATACAATGCTTATAACAACTAAGAAAAACTAGCGTTGTTGAGATTGATAATAAGATAGAAAGATATCAGCTTAACGTGATCTGATGTCATCTATATTTTCTTGTGAAAGTGGTGTTTCATCACTAAACACCTACAATTTGAACAAAAATTAAATTATGATAAGCTAACAATAATATTAATTTAACAAATATAAATACATTACATGTATACAAGTAAATTTAATACTTTAAGTCATTAATTGGTATTGCCTCTGGAGAGAATATTTAACATATGTCTCATAACATAGTATCCAAGAGAAAAGTTGTAAGGTTGCTTTTACGAGTAAAAATAATTTTCATAAAGTTACTAATTGATATACACAAAGCACAAGTAATGCATTAACAGAAATAAAAGAATGTCAAAAAGCATAAGTAATACTTACTTTTGAAAAAAGAAACTTTGACTTTCTACCTTTTAGATTACGTTTCACAAAATTGTATCCCTCTATAGCTTTACATGTCCGTAAAAATTTAACATGAGTAAAAACTATTCAAAACTAAAGGTAAAATATGATTATTACAAATAATATCATTTATATGCTCAAAACGTCATGCATCATTTCATTAAGGTCATAGTGTAACGAGCATAACATTATTACATCATTTTGCTTTGAACATATAATAACTAATTGTCAATGTGAACTACATAAACATTCAGAATAATTATTAATATGTATAAAATTGATTTATAAAAGAAAACACAAATCAATATATGCTTACTCATGGTAAAACAGTCTCATGTAATATTCTTTGTTCTCATTAACCAACTTACTTTGTATGTATATTTTGATAGCGTTTGCTCCAATTTGTTAAAATTAAATATTGAATGGGTCTAACAAACAATACTTTCTTAATTTTCTTTCAACACACATCTCATGCATGAACCTAAAATTTAATGCAAAAGTCAAATTCTTATGTTAAAGTATGAAAACAATGAATATAAATTGAAATCACCATAAAAATTATACTTACGAGCACCAGAAGTATAGTATGGTTGTGTCCAACCAATCATATGCCCTCAAAAATTCCATAACACAACTCTTATGAATTTTAAAAACTTGTTCTCATTCATATTTTAATGTAAACTCATAGACATTCGGCATCTCCTCTATTATTCTTGATAGTCTTTGTTTGGTATTAAGTTTAGATAATGTGGTGTCAATATGTGCTCTGGTGCAGAACAATTATCTTTTGTGCTTGCACCATCCATAACAACTTTCTCCTCTACTTTCTCATGTATGTCTAACTGGTTTGAAATTGAGTGGTTGAGTACACTCATGAATTTCAATTGTTGCATCATAAAAATAATCAAAATACAATATAAATTAAATTACACAAATAATAACAACAACATACAACACAAAATTTATAACTTATATTATACCTCAATCACATCGTGGATAAACTTATCTTGGACTTCATCGAACAACTTCTCTCGCTCTTCTTCGGATAACCTCTCTCGCTCCTCCTGAACCCTCTCTCATACCTCCTGCAACATCCTTTCCCTCTCCTCCATATGCACACTCTCATGTTCCTCCTAACTCCACTTCTACATCACCTCCTGAGTCCATTTCTCCCACTCCAATTCTAATACCTCACCCACCTTTTGAGCAACCATCTCTTCAATTTATTTCTTATGGTTTACTTTGTTACTTGTTTGCAATGATCCAAAAGATAACCCCAAGTTGACGCCTCTTCAAAGATCACAGATACGCTCACCATGCTCTTCGGTTCTAATCGTTTCTACGAAGATGTCACGACGCTCTCGTGGAATAAAGATACCAGTTTTAGATTTTTCAACTAGTACATCCTACAACACATATATAAGTTCATATTTGCCAAATTGAATTAACTAAAATAAGTAATGTTGAAAAAAAGTATCTACTTGCAATCTTTTCAACCACTTTGCATGTAGTCTCTGATGTGAACTCGCATCTTAGCCTTTGATGTGCCATCTTCCATTTCTTATAGCATGATGGGGGAGATGAGTTGCGATTAAGGTTTTTAAAAGGATCTCTCAGCTCTATTTCACTTTGTTTTCTCTTTTCAATAATCATTTTATGTTTTAGTTTATCATATCCTCCATGAGGCAATCTATGTGAATAGATATTTTTAGATTCATTCTCCTTTTCTTTTTGGCTCTTATCCAAGGAATCAGGAGTGGTGTTAGACTTGACAAAGTCCTCCAAAAATTTCTTATCAAGAAATGGATACTTCATGTATGGAGGCTCTGAGTTATCATTTGAATTTTTAATATAATCATGTGTGATTTGTGTTTTAAAGCCCCTCCAACGCTCACCAGCATATGCAATCCATTTATTTTTCAACATATCATTCTTTGGAACAATAATCATAGCTTACATTTACAAAATAGAGATGATATTAGTATTAAACCAAAAAAGTAAATGGTCATCTATACTTGTAAAACAAATCATAAAATTTATAATAAAGACCATAATATCGGCTCATAATTTATCTTTAGAATTACCGTCAACATAGTACCAATTATCTATCAAAATACTGATTTTGCTTCTATCTTGTACTGCCACATAACCCTTAAAAACATTAGCATTTGACCATAAGTCTTACTAGTTCTTAGATCAAAATTAATCGGGAAGTGAACACCTCTTTCGTAGGATTTTGTCACCTTGGTCAACATCATGGCACTTATAGTTTTTTCTTTTACTTTTAGTATTAATAGAGGTTGTAGCAGAGTTTGTATGAGAGGTGTTTGTCGAATCACCCATGTCTATGTAAATGAAGAACTATATGACTCAAATCAAAAAATATCCGATAAGGCGCCTAATGCATATGAATTATACTATACTCAAACTACATTTCAATAGGTACAAAAATATAAAAATATAACAGAGACACCAACATAAACTTCAAAGCCACATCACACAACACAACACTTTATCCAAAATGATTCAAACCATAGAAACATATAGTAACTACAAATGAGAGTATTTTGTTCATATTAAACAAAACAACAAGTTATACTCAAAACAACAAGTTATGATGAATTACCAATGGGTAAGATAGTTCTTACTAACCATAGTTATATAGTTCTTATTGTCCATATTTATACTCAGACCATAGAAACATACTAACTAGAAATACATGTCTTACTAAACAAAACAACAATTTATGATGAATCATCATGGGTAATACCATTTCAAGAAAAACAACACTATTTTTAGTTAGTACGTAACACCATTTCTATTTTGTAAGAACACCTCAGTGGTTAGTATATTTCAGTAGTATTACCATTTCTATGAACATTTACACAAACGAACACCATTTCAGTGATAAATAATTTCTCGGTGGTGAGTTATGTACGGATGAAGAAGCTTTAACGAGTTAGGTTGGAAGAGTTGATGTTTGAGTTGATGCTGGAAGAGACGGTGGAATTTGAGTTAGAATGAAGATGAAAATTGCCTAGGAAATTTTTAAGAGAATGATGATGAAATAAAGTTAAATGAAAAGTTAGACTCTATCTCTAAGAAGTATTCATGCTAAAGAACATACATGTCGGGTTTTGGGTAAAGTTGGGCGAAAAGATTACTTAAGAATAAAAATAAAAATAGAAAAGTGTCATATTCTGGGAATTCATGTAAAAGAACTTACACAACGGTTTAAGAGAAAACCCAAGGGAATTGAGTAATTAAATATTTTTTTAAAAATACATTTGAAAATATTAATTTGAAAATATTGATGCAAAAAACATTACCCCTCGATTAGGCAAAGTAACTGAGGTATTATATAAATTTAAAAAAAATTAATAGAAAAAAGGCATTTGAAACTATTAACTTCGTAATTCAAAATAAATAAAAAAGAGAAAATGGGAAAACGTCAAGTGAAAAATAATAATGCTTAGACCCTAAGCCAATTGGAAAAAAATAGAAAATGCAGTATTTGTGAATCGAATCGAGGTCCCTGGTAGATATATTCCCTCAGTTTTGGGATTAACTGGAGGTATATCGTTGTATTTTTTTAAAATAATCTTGGCGCCCCCGTGACATATACCTCGATTATTGGTAGGTCGAGGTGAGAACTTTGTTATAAAATGTATTATTTATAGTAGTGTCATGGAAGCAAACAATATCTAAAGTTATAACCAACACATTCTCTTGGAAATAACCAGAGAAATTTAGCAATGAATAGCAGCATAGCAAAACCAACTTTAACATCAATATTTGAACTAAAATGTACCAACTAAAAAAATTATTCAAAGCCTTCATCCAAAAGAACACAACAACAAAGCCAAAAAGCCATATTCCCAAGCAATTAGAAAAATTGGAGCCAAAATCAATCATCTTCACAATTTGAGAATTGCTAAATTAAAATAAAAAATTTGCAACATACCGGTCCAAGAGAACTAGAGAGAACAAAACTAATTTTTTCAATAGTAAGCTCTTCAAATATACCAAAATAGTGACTCAAATGTTGAATTAGAGTCAATTATCAGATATATCAACAACTTCAACATTCAACCTTCAAACATTCATAAGCTCTCGATGAATAAAAACTCAATGTGAATCCACATCTTGATTCTACAGATGAAGAATCATCAAAACATAATTCCTAACTACCATCGACTTGAATCAAATATTTTCCGCTTTCATCTCAAGATCTTGAATCTACTTCAAGAAATTCAACCAAAATCCAATGAATGGAAACAAATTTTACCTTACATATATGTAACTAAGATATATTTCTAATAAATTATTCTAATATTTTTTATTCTCTCTATCTCTCTCTATGTGTGGAGGATGTGGGTGTGTGTGAGTGTGCGCGCGCATGTGTGATTGTGTGTGCGCGTGCGTGTATGTGTGTGTGTTTGCGTGTGCGCGTGCATGTGTGTGCACGTGTGTGCATGTGTGCCTGCCTGTGTGAGAATATAAGTCAGTTACACTTTAATTATTCATTTATTTAGTTACTTGTAACTTAAGAAAAAATTTAAAATGACTTAGTTTTTTCCTGTATATCAATATTATTGTAAAAACTGATAGAATAATTCGAAACACTTCAGAAGAATTATTTGAAATTCAAACACACAAAAGAATTTGAAGTGCGGGGACAAAGAACAATGTCAACTAAAATAAATGGCATAAAGCATCACGACAATCTTTCACAAGTGAAATTAAATCCATAACAAGGAGGGAAAAGATAAAAGATAAGAAACAAAATAACGTGTTTATCCAGTTCAATCAAACAATCTACTCTAGGAGAGAAAGCAGTTCTCAATTTCACTATACTTCCAAATTTTATTACAAAAGACTACAAATGAGTTAAAAGAAATTAGTAACTCAATTTCCCAAGAACAAAACTTATTTTCAACCCAAATGTTTCTCAATCTTGTTGGAAATTCACCTCACACCCTATGAAGAATTCCCTTCAATCTTGATCTCAAGATTGATGAACAAACCCACAATATGATAATGATGGTAATAACAAGTAATTATCAAGAACAACAAAAGAGAAGAAGAATAACAAACAAGAAAGAGAAGAAGTATTTTGAGAGAATGTGTTACCCACAACTGTGGGATTTCTTATTGAACTTTTACATGCTAACTGCAACTGTGAAATATGTTCTGTTGTGATGTAGAATACAAAGCAAGGCACCCTATTTATAGTTTTAGGTTTACACTAGCCCAAAACATAAAAGGCCCAAAATATTCTAAATCAAATCTAATCATATGATATCAAATCTAATCATATGATATCAAATCTAATCATATGATATCTAATCATATCATATCAAATTAATCATATGATATCAAATCTAATCATATGATATCAAATCTAATCATATCAAATCATAATGAATTATATTTAACAACCACCTAATTCATTGTGTCTAAACTGTCTACATTCATCATGGCCCTTAGTCTTCTGAAGGCTTCGACCTGCACTCCCTTCGTCATGATATCTGCAATCTGATTCTCAGTTCTGCAGTGTTCCAACTTCATCTTCCCTTCTGCTACCCGCTCTCGGAGATAATGGAACCTCATTTCGATGTGCTTGCTTCGACCATGAGCTATTGGATTCTTTGCCAAGTTGATAGCTGACATGCTGTCTATCTTCATGGTAATTGCTCCATGGTTCTTCCCTGTGATTTCTTCGACCAAGTTCACCATTTAAGTTGCTTGACATGCACAAAGGAAAGCAACTATATATTCTGCTTCGCATGATGATAATGCCACCACTGGTTCCTTTCTCGAATTTCAAACAACTGGTGCACCACCTAACATAAACACATATCCAACTGTGGATTTTTAATCCTCAGCATCACTACACCAACTGGAGTCTGTGTATCCCACTAACTTGCATTCTTTTTCTTCATCAGCTGCTGGAAACAAAATACCATAGTCGAGAGTTCCTTTCAGATACCCCAGTATCCTCTTCGCCGCTGCTAGGTGTGATACCTTTGGCTTCTGCATGAATCTACTTATCATATCAACACTGTATGCTAAGTCAGGCCTTGTGTGACAAAGGTATGTAAGAGACCCAATAAGTCTTCTGTATTGGGTTAGGTCGACATCATCTTCATCTGAATCCTTCGACAGTTGCAATCTGGGCTCAGCTGGAGTCGAAGTTTGGTTGCAATCTTGCATCTCAAATCTCTTGAGTATCTCGCCTACATATCTTCTTTGGTGCATCACCAAACCTCTACTTGGCTTGTAGAATTCGATGCCAAGGAAATATGAGAGATTTCCCAAGTCTGACATTTCAAACTCCTTACTCAGGTCATGTTTGAAATCTTCGATCTCCTTCTTGGAACTCCCTGTTATCAACAAATCATCAACATAGAGACATAGTATAATCAATTCGCCATTGCTTCTTCTTACATATACTCCATGCTCAGTTGTACACTTCACAAATTCCTTCTCCCTTAAGAAGCTGTCAATTTTCTTATTCCAAGCTCTTGGAGCTTGCTTAAGTCCATACAGGGCTTTATGAAGCCTGTACACCTTTCTTTCTTCGCCTTGTTTCACAAACCCAGCTGGTTGTGCAACATAAACTTCTTCTTCTAAGGGGCCATTAAAGAATGCACACTTCACGTCCATCTGACATGTGTGCCAGTTGTTCATATTTTCTAGACCAACAACCAACCTGATTGTTTCAATTCTAGCAACAGGTGCGAATACTTCATCGAAGTCGATTCCTTCCTTATTAAGAAATCCTTTCGCCACAAGTCTCGCTTTGTGTCGAGTTACTTCTCCTTTAGGATTTACCTTCACCTTGTAAACCCACCTCACATCAATTTCCTTCTTGCCTTGCGGCAATTCGACAAGTGACCAGGTATCATTGACTTTGATGGACTCTAACTCTTCAATCATTGCTTTCACCCACTTCGAATCTTTCAATGCCTCAGCTGCATTGACTGGTTCAACATCTGCGCAGAAAGCATAACGTACCAGCTCACCCTCTTCATCGACTACATCATCTGATGTGATTACACATTCTTACAACCTTGTAACTCTGGTTAAGAAATCTGTAATGCTTTCGTTGTCTTCCATCTGAAGCAACTCATAGGTTCTCTTGTGAGTTTGTAACCTCACCTCTTTCACCTTCTCTGCGCCTCTAAACGACTTTTCAAGAATCTCCCATGCTTCTTTTACTGAATCAACATCACTAACCTTTTCAAAGTTATCAGGATCAACACACTGATGAATTATAAAGAGTGCTTTATAATCCTTCTTCTTCAATTCTTTGTGCGCAGCCTTTTCCGCCTCCGTTGCGTTCTCCACCAGCGATGTTACTCCGTCCTTCACAAGATCCCAAAGATCTTGATAACAGAAGATCACCTTAACCTGCTTGCACCAATTCTCATAATTGTCTTTCTTGAGAATTGACAGGGTCGCCGGAAAGTTGCCGTTTGGATAGTTCATCGCCATCACTATCTTCCTTCCTTGAATCTCTTAACCGGAGCTCTGATACCATTTGTAATGCCCCATATTGCTTTCAGGATTACCGACTAACCCTACAAACCAACACGAGTCTTTTCAGCATGTTTTTTCCTCACTCACACGCTTTCCGGGAAACATCCCAGAAAGTCACCCATCCCTAAATTTCTCCAAGTCAAGCACGCTTAACTATGGAGTTCTTATGAACAGGCTACCAAAAATAAGATGCATCTTATTGGTATAGGTAGTATCAATTAATCCTTATGAGCCTTCATTAAAATATGCAGTCCCATACCTGCATAGCCTCAAGATCCCTCTCATTCAGATGTGAATTCGGGTTTTCCCCAGAAGCTACTAGAAGTGTCTCATTGTCATGCCTCACGCACCGACAACCACTTCTTCGCCCATGGGTGTTACATGTAACCACTCTCTGCCCTCATTAACCTCGGGTGTTACATGCCCACCAGCTTTCGCTTAGTTCGTCCCCGAACCACATCGTACTGGGAGAGGTCTGGCTCTGATACCAGATGTTGGAAATTCACCTCACACCCTATGAAGAATTCCCTTCAATCTTGATCTCAAGGTTGATGAACAAACCCACAATATGATAATGATGGTAATAACAAGTAATTATCAAGAACAACAAAAGAGAAGAAGAATAACAAACAAGAAAGAGAAGAATGAGAGAAGAAGTATTTGGAGAGAATGTGTTACCCACAACTGTGAGATTTCTTATTGAACTTTCACTTGCTAACTGCAACTGTGAAATCTGTTCTGTTGTGATGTAGAATACAAAGCAAGGCACCCTATTTATAGTTTTAGGTTTACACTAGCCCAAAACATAAAAGGCCCAAAATATTCTAAATCAAATCTAATCATATGATATCAAATCTAATCATATGATATCAAATCTAATCATATGATATCTAATCATATCATATCAAATTAATCATATGATATCAAATCTAATCATATCAAATCACAATGAATTATATTTAACAAATCTATCCAACTATCTATATATGAATCATACAAGCTCAAATATTTAGAAGGGTTTCTAAATCCCCTTAGACACCTTGAAAGGTTTCTCAATTTCCAAGAACACAATCATATGAATTTCTACTTTTTCTTCTCTAAGTTTTCCCTAAGATTGTCACTTCCTCCCTCTGTCTTTCAGACTACATTATGAAGGATGTAAACACAAGAATGATAGAGGTACATATTTATAATTTCTCAAATAAAATAGATCTTTAAAGGGCCTAAAATAGAACTCCTTAATTTTAGAATAAAAGTATTATGAATATATTTTATATTAATTTAAAATATTATAAATATCTTATGATATTTTTATATTTATTTAGAGAATATTAGAGTATCTCTTTGTATCTTAGAGAATCTCTAAATTAATATACAATATTTATAATATTCTAACATTAATGAACGGATCCATAAATCAAACCGACCAAACATAATGCACACAAACTTTCTTGACCGGACCCGCCGCCTTCCCAACCTACCTTCGTGACTCATATGTCTTCTGTCGACATTCATACTACTTTTTGGCTTTCTAATTTTCTTGCAATCTCAAAACATGTTTTCTTTTTTTTCATCATTCAAAGGTTTTAAGACATACTTCTACAATCTCCACCTTGACTTGAAACCGTAGTGATTCTAATTTATCCATTAACCTTCTCTCTACCATGTTGAATCATTATTCAACAACCTTTATCAAGTTCAAGTCACACTCTAACCATGATATTTCCACTTGCATAAACTTTCTTCTAATCAATTTTTCTTGCTTAGGTAATATGACAAGCCCGCAAGCATGGTTCTTCAACTATCTTTGATTTTCCTTGCTTTTGAATGTCTCCTTAAAGGTCCCCGTTTTTAAGATTTGTAACTCTTCAACCAAATTCAAACATAACACTCAAGGCTAGCATAATTGTCCCTTTGAGATGGTGCAATTTCCCTACTTACCATATCATGAGTCAAATGATAATTAGAGGCCTTAGTTATTTTTTTTTCATTATCACTAATATCCATAGTAGGAAACTCTAGCTCAAACTGAGTCTTCTCTACCATAGATTCTAAAAGCTTCATTACCACATCTTTGATCTTTTTTCCTTGACAAGACTCACTAGAAGTAATACATATGTAATTAGTGAACTTTGATTTTCATTCGCTCATATCCCTTTTCATCTCTTGGATAGCCATTGATGACACAATCCACAACTTTACCATTAATTTGAACTTGCTTGATTTCCAAAATAGGAAAAGCTTTGGCGACCTTTGACTAAGAGTATGTTTTCATGTTTCCAACTTAAAACTATCATAGGTGTTTGGAAGTTTATTCTTGTAAATTAACATTTGTCGACTAGGTAAGTTGCTTTGGCACCAGCCTTATCCCAGAAAATCAATGACAACTCAATGATCACATGCGTTTTTATCCATAGTATTCTGCAAAACTCATTAAAGTGCTCTAAAATAACCTTAAGGTATTCGCCTTACCTTGACCTAAAATCTCATAGCTTGTTCTTGTTATTAAAGTCTTCACTAGCTGATTAGGAATGGACAAACAATTGAACCTTCTAAAATATATATAAAATCCACATACTTTAGACCCTTTAGCTATGATCGATCCTCCATGTTCAACTCTAGTGCAATATCTAGATCCTAAAACATGATTATGGATAACAAATTCCGCCCAAGCTCTAGAACATACCTCATATTGTGAAGAAGAAACTCACAATCATCGAACATTTTAAGTTTGATCATATCAATAATATGAACATTGCAAGTCTTATTGTAACTAAAGAAAACTATTCCATTTTCCTCTAACTTCAAAGTCTCAAAGTATTCTTTTATTGAACACATATGATAAGAGTGATCCGCGGTCGCTCGCGGATCAAAAACGAGTAATTTTAGGAAAATGCAGTACAATGACAGTGACTCGGAATATCGTCTCACAAGGATTCTTGTAGGAATAATCAAATACAGTAACGAAATATGGGGGGTTTTGATTAAGATAAAATAAACGAAAAATAAGTGATTAGAAAAAGTGATTGTAGTAATGAGTTGAAACGGCTAATCTACTGTTTTCGTTTCCCAACTTATCATCGATCCTAATAATTCCCAATTCCTAAGCGGATTCTATCCCCTTTCCGATTATAATAACAATCAACAAGCGCAATTGATATTATACGATACACGTTCCTAATTTCTGAATTAAGCAAACAGATAAAATAGTAACCGTGAATTAAGCAAACACGAGAAACATACGCGGATTAAGCAACCACGATTAAAGTATAAGAACATGAAATCATCGAAATAAATCAATAATCCCTAAGATAAATCGAATTAAGCAAACAAAATATCATAGAGAAGAATTGAAAGGAAATAGATTTTATTGGAAATTAAAAGAACCTCAAAGTGTTGGCGGGAACCGATTACAGCAAATTAATCCGAAGGAATTAGTTCTCCATAATTCATACAAAGCTCCAACAAATATTTTCGTGAATAGTGAATAAGATACCGTAAACGAGGTTTCCCCTTAAAATAAAACAATGGATTCAGTTCATAACCCAACTGGGTCAAAAACATAACACAGGCCCAAAACAAGATCAAAATTAAAACAGAATTCTAATGTTGTAACTTGAAACGAAATTCTGGAATTTTGAGCTCCGAATCTGACTTCGACTCCAACATGAAAGTCGTAGCTCTATCTCTTAGCTTTCCGGCGATTTTTAGAATGCCTCAAACAGATTCCCGGAACTCCAGTTATGATCGTTTCCGTGTAGACTGCTAAAGCTGAAAAATAAGTGCGAAAATTAAATTAAACCAAAAATAAAATAAAATATGAAAACATAATAAAATATAATAATAAAAAAAATAAAATAAAGAAATGCCTAAGTAAAAATGTAGGAGAATGTGCATAAATATGCACTGATCAAATTCCCCCGGACTTGAACTTTTGCACTCCGAGCAAAATTAAAATAAAACAAAACAAGGGAAGCACACACACATCAATAGTTACTCATCTAGGTTACAAGTCTTCTTCGCCTAAGTTTGCATCGATAGATACTAATCTTACACACTAAGGATATCGTAGGAACACTAATCCACAATTGTGCGGTCATAAGGCTCTCTCCTATACAAACCAATCCAAATCATGTCGTTATGCCTAAGTCTAACTTACTCATCCTCTTTTTTGCTCTCTTTCATTCTAGTGCAATCACATTAAGCCCTTTATCTATTCACACACATGGTAACTGAGCTTGTTAGTGACTATAATCCATTTTTTTCTCAACAATTTAGAATTAAACTTTTTTTGTCTTTTCTTTTTTTTCTTTTTCACTTTTTGTCTTTTTCTCTTTTTCTTCTTCTTTTTAAGCACATGATCATTCACTTATTTGCATCAGCTCGACTACTTAGCATGTGATTTCTAGATGGTGTTGACTGCTAGATAAACTACTTAAAAGCTATTAGAGGACGAGAACTCAAGACTATGGCATAACAAGTATCTAACTCAACTTCCATATTTGGGAGACTCAAGGTGTTAAAACGATATCGATCTTATGAATTGTTCCCAAGTCTCTGCAAACTAATCCCAAATTAGACTATAGCCCAGAACTTTCAAAAAGATGCAAATTTTTTTATATTTTTATTATAATAACTGAAAAAACAAACAAAATAAAATGTAAAGCAAAGGTTTCCCTCCCCCAGACTTAAAACAAGCATTGTCCTCAATGAAAGGACATAAATATAAAATAAGAGTGAGGGAAAGGAAAGAACACACCCGACGAGTCAAGGTGGATAAGTGATCACATATACATCCTTTTCCAAAGAGAGATTTCCTGCAATCTCCTCTTCCAAAGTGGGAAGTAACTTTGGATAGCATCCATCGCCCTTGAAATTAGTATTAGTGCCTTCACCTTTTATTCCAGGATCAAATAAGAATCTTCGATAAATAAAAGTGTCGAATGGGCACGTGAATTTGATATCCTTTTCCACAACATCAGAGATCAATGGGTTAAGGGGTTGCTTCACTACTTTTCTTCCCACTTCCATCGAGGTCCATCCAATTCCCTTCTTATGTTTCTTCAAAACCTGTAAAGGTTTATTATCTTCATCAAAATCAAGGTTAGAAGAAATTATAACTGAAAGCTTTTTATCCATATCTGAATAAGCATAATTCAGATTAGTATGAAGTGGTTTAAGCTCCAAGGGGGGAGGTTGTTCAATTGATAGTGAGGTTGGGGCAGCCGTGATGTTAAGAGTTTTAGCTTCATAAACAACTTCACCTGTATGAAAAACATCACCCTGTACGGCAGCATTAATCTCAGTACAAACAGAGCAAATGTTAGTGTCGGTACATGAATCACAAGAGTAAGTATCATCAAAATCTGCTAATGATGGAAAATCAAAATACAATTCAGAATAAGTATCATCAACTAAATTAGAAGGAAACTCTTTTGGATTCACTACTGTTTGGGCAGATGGTTGGTTTGAATCTTGAGCTTGCTGCATGACATTCACTATAGTGGCAAGCTGTTCAATCTGTGTCTGCAAAGCTTGAAGACTTGAATCTGTTTGTTGCTGAAACTGAAGATCATTTATAGCCATTTGCTTGACAAGGTCCTCTAGTGAAGGTTCAGAAGGTGTAGAGCACATAATTTGGAATTCATTCATATGCTTATTCGGATCCTCACCTGCAAGTCCATTAAACCTTGACAACAAGTGTATTAAACCAGATTCCGATTTGAAAGGAACAGCAACATCATCATATTCAATACACAAGCTATTATAATTTACATCAGGGGCAACTAATTGTCTTAAGGTTCTATTATCAGCCATTTCAAAATCAAGTTCAGTATCCGAAGCAAACAAGTTATGCAGATAGTCAGACTCAGACTCAAACTCAAACACAATGATGGAAAACAATTAATTAAATTTCAAAAAAATAAAATAATATCAGAATTAAACTAATTAAGCAAAATAACAATTATGAGAATTTTTTCTATTTTTTTTTTTACTCTATAAAAACAGTAAACAATTCATTAAAAAAAGAAAAAAGGATTTTTTTGCGATTCTGAGGGTAGATCCCAAGTATTCCTTTGGAATACATGGACTAATGATCGGACGATTTTTCTGCTTCTCGTAGGCAAAACAGTTTTACAATCGGACACAATTTTTCCAAAAACAGATTTTTTTAACGATTTGCACTGTACGACGCGAATTGGACGAAACCACGAGGAAACTAAGGTCTAGACTCGAGGATACTAACTAACCCTATGACTCTAAAATTGATTAATAACAACAAGAATTCCCGGCAACGGCGCCAATTTGATCTGCGGTCGCTCGCGGATCAAAAATGAGTAATTTTAGGAAAATGCAGTACAGCGACAGTGACTCGGAATATCGTCTCACAAGGATTCTTATAGGAATAATCAAATACAGTAATGAAATATGGGGGGTTTTGATTAAGATAAAATAAACGAAAAATAAGTGATTAGAAAAAGTGATTGTAGTAATGAGTTGAAACGGCTAATCTACTGTTTTCGTTTCCCAACTTATCATCGATCCTAATAATTCCCAATTCCTAAGCGGATTCTATCCCTTTTCCGATTATAATAACAATCAACAAGCGTAATTGATACTATACGATACACGTTCCTAATTTCTGAATTAAGCAAACAGATAAAATAGTAACCGTGAATTAAGCAAACACGAGAAACATACGCGGATTAAGCAACCACGATTAAAGTATAAGAACATGCAATCATCGAAATAAATCAATAATCCCTAAGATAAATCGAATTAAGCAAACAAAATATCATAGAGAAGAATTGAAAGGAAATAGATTTTATTGGAAATTAAAAGAACCTCAAAGTGTTGGCGGGAACCGATTACAGCAAATTAATCCGAAGGAATTAGTTCTCCATAATTCATACAAAGCTCCAACAAATATTTTCGTGAATAGTGAATAAGATACGGTAAACGAAGTTTCCCCTTAAAATAAAACAATGGATTCAGTTCATAACCCAACTGGGTCAAAAACATAACTCAGGCCCAAAACAAGATCAAAACTAAAACAGAATTCTAATGTTGTAACTTGAAACGAAATTCTGGAATTTTGAGCTCCGAATCTGACTTCGACTCCAACACGAAAGTCGTAGCTTTCTCTCTTAACTTTCCGGAGATTTTTAAAACGCCTCAAACGGATTCCCGGAACTCCAATTATGATCGTTTCCGTGTAAACTGCTAAATCTGAAAAATAAGTGCGAAAATTAAATTAAACCAAAAATAAAATAAAATATGAAAACATAATAAAATATAATAATAAAAAAAATAAAATAAAGAAATGTCTAAGTAAAAATGTAGGAGAATGTGCATAAATATGCACTGATCAAAGAGCAATCTAAGTCAATGACTCAACTCTCTCTAGTCTCCAAATTGACTCTACTAGTGCACCAACACTCTCATAAATATCCATATCTGAGGCAACAGTGATTTTAATAGAGTCATCATTACCTCTCCTCTTGGGACATTCCCTCATAAAGTGACAATTTTATGATAAGTAAAGCATTTTATCTTTGACTTGTCAAATCTATTAGATTTTGACATCCCTTCATGCTCACTTCCTCCTTTAGAGACACTCAAACCTTCACATTTATTATAAATCTTCAAACCTTTCATCTTTGAAGATTCTTTGGATCTCATAGCCATCTGAATTTCATCCAAAGTAATAGTACCTTCCTTACCATAAAGAAGGCATTCTTGAAGTGCTCAAAGGATCTAGATAATGAACTTAAAAAGATTATATCCTTGATATAATATTCAATTTTCACCTCAACATTCTCAAGATCATCAATATCCTATGAAATTTTGTCAAACGATCCAATATAGATTGGTTATCTACCATTCAAAAGAGTAGAATTATTGTTTTGAAAATTTTGTTTGATCGGTAACAAGATGTCTCACACAATGTTGAAACAACATGTGAGACAAAATTACCAGAAAATAATTGATGAATGATAAAATAAATAACAACTAAAAGACACAAAATCGATAACCCAACTTAGTGAAATTGTGGCATACGTCTAGAGGATTGCAATTCATAGAAAAGTAAATTCACTAGTTATGATTAGTCAATAGTACATGATGGTCTCATCTGAACTCTCACATTTCAATACCTTTTTCCTATTACTATCCATGAATTTCAACTCAGACATTCTCCTGTCAATAATACATGATCCTCTCACGTTCACTCAAACATTCTCCCAAGTGTTTGTAAGAACCAATTGTTTTGGATATGAAAAAATTCAAAAATATTGATAGAAAAATTATATCTCTCTTATATAGAAACGGTTAGTAAATATATAGTTTTACAAAACACAACACAAAATACTTAACTTAAAACCTTATTATGCCTCTAAATTCTCTCTTCAAGCGCTTGTTCAAATAAGGAGGATGATATGCCTTGATCCATTCAAAAATCCAAATGGGGAAAAACTAAATTTAGACCAAATCAAATCTTTAGCAAACCATATGTTTTGTTAAAAGCAAATCCAATTAAATCTTTTATTGAATGTGAATCCAATTAAATCTTTTTCAATGAAATTTTTCCAAAATAGATTAGCATAATCTGGAACAGAATAGATCTTTATGCATTAAATGTTATGAAATAAATTTGGATTTAAATGAGCGAAAATATATATTTTCAAAATAAAATTGTGTCAGCAGATAATTGAGAAAATCGAGGCATCATGTATCTCCAGGATGACTTAACAATATTTGAGACATCTTATCAAACATGTTACCTACAAAAACATGTCAATTCATATGTAATAGCAAACTCCCCCGTTGTCTATATTTTAGGTAAAGAAAAGATTTATGAAATAGACCATAACATCACATATAATAGGCAAATGCTCATAGCAAGCATTCAAAAAATCAGCATATAATAGAAGTGTGCATGTACTTTTTTGCCTCTATTTGACTCAAAAGATCCAAGGGGTGGGAGACCCCAGAGTCAACAAAACAACAACACCAAAAAATTGTTCCAACCAACAAGTCAATCCAGAAAAATGACTACAAACCAATAAAACAATAAGGAGAATCTAATATATTAAGTAGCAGAGTCATTATTATAGAAGGTTTCATCCATGTCATCATCACCATATTACTCTCCCAAGTTAGACATATCTTCAATTTGATCTATATGATTTATATCCTTTTAAAAATCTTGAACAAGAGGTTGAGATGAGGAAGCTCCAAGAGTTTGGGAGGTTAACATTTTGATGATGCCTTCGAAAGACTCTTCCTTGCGATGGATGTGCAATAATTACTTGCATATCCTTTGTTTCATGAACTAACACCTTGAGAATATGACTTATCACAAGTCTAGAGAGATAAGCAACATCAAACATGTCTTCATCAAATCCAAAACTTCTTCATCGACAAGAACAACTATGGTAATAGCAATGTCAGCAACATGTTTCCCAACAAACATTTTGTACTCAAAGTTCAACGCACTTAGGGTGTGGCCAAGCTCGCACTCACTATTAACAATATCATGCTTTTGGCCACTCAAAATACCATATATTAAAGAAGTAAAATCAATTGGTTTCTTGACAGCATACGACTCATCTTGTGAAACATATTGTTCAAAGACATATTCTCCAAAGTCAAATGCAACATGAATTTCTATTTGGTACAGAAGATTGAAAAGGTTATGATTGATACCTGGTCCATGAGATGAGGGAGCAAATTAGCCAATCCAATATTTTATGGGATGACATAATACATATTCATATTCTCAAGGCTCTTTTTCTTGTTCTCTATCACAACCTTTTTCTTAGTACAAGTATTATTTCTTATCAGTTGCATGAGGGTTAAGAGCCCCTTCATGTTCTTTAACAGATTTCCTATTCTCATAGGGATTAGATACACCACCACTTAGTTCAGACATGGAAAGAGGATACGTTCACCTTCCTTCTTCAAAGTATTGCATATAAATTCCTTAGGCTTGCCAAGATAAGAAATACCTTTGAACTTATCATTGACCTTCTCTCCAATCGACGTAACCTTCATACGAGCACAATAAGCGTTCGTAACAGCAAAATTCATTTGGAGACTTTCTTTATTGAAATCTTGTTATTCTTCCAATAAGTGTTTTTCTCTTGTCTTGTTTCCATCATGTTGTATGAAATATTCATTGATTTTGTAGAGGAATATAAAAGTTTAGAGAAACATTTGAGCCACAGAAGCGAAATATTAAAATCTGTTATTTTTTAATATTTATGAATTGAGTCTTTTCGTGTTGGGTTTGAGGATATAAGTGACATCATTTCAGATGCAAATGGGCAAATAAGAATTACATTGGGTACAATTATTCTTCAATCATATGTTCACTAATTACGATAAATTAGTGATACAAAGACCTAAGGTTGATTGAATATTTTCAAATTGAATAGCGTCGTCAAGAGATTTTGTAAACATTTCAGCCATTTATTTTTCTATTTCAACATGCTCAATGGTGGTTTTCTTTTCTTCAACTAATTCCTTGATGATATGATGACAAATATCAATGTGTTTGTTTCAGCTGTGTTTAGACAAAATTTTTAGAGATATTGATAGCACTCGAGTTGTCATAGAACAATTCATGACATCATATGTCATATTATATTCTTTAAGCATTTGTTTCATTCATAATAGTTGAGTGCAACTACTTCTAACAAAAATATACTCTGCTTTCTTAATTTAAAGGGACACACAATTTTTATTTTTTTTACTAAACTAAGTGGTTAAATTGTTCCCTAGAAAGAAACAGTCACCATATGTGATTTTCTATCTTTAGCGTTGCTTACCCAATCAGCATTACAATATTCAACCAGGGATGAGCTTGTATCAAAAAAGTATACAAGATCATCATCATATGTTCTACCTATGTATTTAATAATCTGTATCACCTGAGTAAAATGACTAATCTTAGGATTTGCTTGATAGTGAGCATAAACATCTACATTAAAATTAATGTCAGAATAAATGGTAGTGAGATATAAGAGACTACCAATCATCTCCTGTAAAATCTTTGATCAACAATTTCTTCTTGTTCATTCTTTGATAGCTTGATATGACTGGCAGCATGAGTGTGTTTTCATTAAGCATTCTACATTCCAAATTTATTCACAATGCTCTTAGCATATTTTCTTTGGGAAATAAAGATTCTATTTTTCATTTATTTTACTTAGAATCCTAGAAAATAGGTAAGCTCACGAACAATGATCATTTCAAATTCAACATGAATTTGTTAAATAAAGTGATCTACCATCTAGCTTGACATTCTTCCAAACATAGTATCACTAAAATATATCTTAGTGATCAACATAATTCTATTGTCCTTCTTCACAAATAGTGTTTTATCAAATCCCCTTCTTACATCGCCATGTATAGTAAGAAGTTCTATGAGTCTCTCATAATAAGCCCTGGGGGCATGTTTGAGGCCATAGAGATCCTTCTTAGTTTGTAGACATGGTTTGGAATATAAGGATCAATATATCCTTTTGGCTTTTAAATGTAGACTTATTCATTTAAGTACTCATTGAGGAAGGAACTTTTTATGTTCATTTGATAAATCTTAAACTTGAGATAATCTAAATAGTAGTATGATAGCTTTAAGTTAGGAAATAGGAGTAAAGGTTTCATCTAATTCAACCCTGTTTATATGAGTGTATCCCTAGGCCACATGGCGGGCTTTATTTTTGGTATTAAAAAAACCCATTCTCATATGATTTATTATTGTAGATCAATTGTGTGCCAATGATATTTGTATAATCAGGTCTAGGAACAATTTCTCAAACTTCATTTCTCTCAAATTGAATCACCTTTTACTGCTTAGAATTTACCAAGAATTCTTCATCGAGTGCTTCTTTCACATTCTTGGATTTAAATCTTGAAATAAAACACATGATGGAATATCCCAAAAAGATACTTTCATTACTCTTTGGATCAAGATTCTTTATTTGTTCATGATCAATAAAAATGTAGCAAGTACTGCCAAACACATGAAAATATTTCATGTTAGGATTCCCCCTTCATAATTTATAATGAGTAACCTTGGTTCTAGTATAATTATTACTCGGTTGTGAATATAACACACGGTATTCATTACTTCTGCCCAAAAGTGATACGGAAGTCCTTTGGAATGGATCATGACTCTTACCATTTCTTTCACGGTGTGATTCTTTCTTTTTTACAATCCCATTTTGCTGATGTGTGACGGAAGCAAAGAAATCATGAGCAATCCCTTCAGCAGTGCATAATGAAGAAAAGTTGGAGTTTTCAAATTCTTGGTCATGATCACTTTAAATGCAAATAATTTTTCCAATATGTGTTCCTTTTTCACGTTGTAAGCGATGGAAAAGTACTTAAAACACAAAAAAAAATGCAGTGGACTTCTCACAAATAAACTCAATCTAGATGTACCTAAAGTAGTCAACAACATAAATAGAAACATATTGTTTTCCTCCAAGACTTTCAACTTGCATGGGTCCCATAAAATGAATATGAAGTAATTCAAACCCTGGGGTACCTAGAGTAGTCAAGACGCAGACAAAGACATCTTGGTTTACTTTCTTACCTGACAGTCACCACAAATTTTACCTTTTTCGATCTGGAGATCAGACATCCCAACAATAGCTTTTTTAGCCATAATTTCCCTTTTACTTCTAAGATTCAAGTGCCCTAGATTTTTGTGTCATAGCTTGATTTCTTCAAATTTGGATATTATACATGATTGAATTTTATTCCCATCAAATGGCTACCATATATAGAATTTGTTATTAGATATGGACCCTTTCATGAGTTGAGTATAATGCTTGTATGTAAATGTGCATTCTTCACTGTTAAACTTAACTCTTAACTCTTTATCGCATAGTTCATTGATGATGATAATATTAGTAGTAAGCTCATCAAATAATAACACACTATTTAAACAAGGAAGAATGGGATGGTCTAGCATCCTTTTTCTAATAATTTTTCCTTTGGCACAATCACCAAAAGTGACATAACTATTGAAATATGTTTTAATGCTCTTAATAAAGTTTCTTCCACCAGTCATGTGTCTATAGCAACCACTATCAAAGTATCAATATTTATGAGATGAAACTCTGAGGGAGGTGAAAGCAAATAAACCAAAAATTTAGGCTTAGGACGCCAAAGTTATTGAGGACGTAGATTAGTCTGGACATTACATTGAGGAAATAGCTTATTATAATGTAGAGGCTTACCCTATAACTTAGGGTAGTAAGGTCGAACGTGACCACGTCGACTATAGTAATGAAATACCCAAGTGGGTCTAATAAAGGCTTTAGTATGCTGGTAATAATGTTTGATAAGTTGTTATGACATTATACCAACCATCTTGGTTTCTTCATTTTGAGTAGGAGGAACAAACATAGTATTTGGATTAGATGATCTGCCAATATAAAAAATTCCATTCATCCTATTTGCAAGTAAGCCCATAATTAATATGTCATCGATACTATCAATTCCAGAATTTAGAATGTGCACAGATTTGGTCATTCCATCAAGTTCAACATTCAGATGCTCAACTTCTTTCTTTAACTTGATAATAGTGTTCATAAGACAATTTTATTCAAGAAGGATTTCAATAGTTTCTTTTGGTTTTCAACAACTTGAGATTCTTATGCCCATTTTACGTAAATAATCCTATATGCCTTATTCAAGGAATCATCCGATAGCTCATATTCATCATTTACATTCCTATTATAATCACAAAAATTGTTATCATTGGGTAGCTCAGAATTTGAAACCTCCTTGAAGTGAGTAGTAAGCACCATCACATTGTTTATATGATCAAATTCACTTTTTCATCTAACTCATTATCAGAGAAAGTGAAATTTGTAGCTTTTTCTTTGTTTAATTATGAAATTTGGGCATTCAATTTGGATGTGTTCAAATCATTCGCATTCACGGTATTAGGTTCCTTTGTCTTTGTTTGATTTTTCACCCTATTTTCCTCTACGCTAAAAGTTGCCACCTTTTGAGCTATGTTGTTGATTGTCTTTGACATTAGAAGTTACATTGTTCTTGTATCTTCTATCAAGACTTATCATGAACTTGATGAAATTCTTAGCAAGAGTGGCAATATATTTAGCCAAATTATCACCAATTTCATGGACTACTTCGTCTTCATGATCAACAGTGCCAATTTTGAATGCTACATCTCTGCCCTTTTTTTCGAATTTATCATCAATGACCATCTCAAAGGTGAGCAAGGATCCAATTAATTCATCAATTTTCATTGTAGATATATTTTGAGCTTCTTCAATAGCGGTAACCTTCATGTTAGACATCTTTAGCAAGGATGTTATAATTTTTCTTACAAGCTTCTCGTCTTACACCTTTTCATCAAGAGCAAAAAAGTTATTAGCAATGGCACGATGCAAAAAATTGAATTCACTAGTAGTTTCATCCTCAAGCATATTTAAGTTTTCAAATTTAGTGATAAGAAGTTGAAGTTTTGACATACAATTTTCGGAAGTTCCCCTATGAGTAACTTCAAGAGTTTCTCGTGCCTCTTTAGTACCACTTCATGGATTAATAATTTTGAAGTGTTTTTGTCAACTCCATTGTAAATAGCATTAAGAGCATGAGAATTTCCAAGCGCCTTTTCATCTTCGACATGTGTCCAATAATTTTCTAGTTTCACAAATTCAGATTCATCATCAGGTTTGATCGTGGGAGGAGTCCATATCTTGATGACCATTTTTCAGTTCTTGTAATCTAAGGACATAAGAAAGGTAACCATGTGGGCCTTCTTGTAATCATGATTAGTTATATCAAAAACTGGTAGATGATTAACAAATTCTCCTTCTTTGGTATTGTCCATCTTAAATAAAATATATATACCTTAGAACACGCCCAACCAAAAGAGAGTATCGGCTCTGATACTAATTGATATTATGTTTGATCAGTAACAAGATATCTCACACAATTTTTAATTAACTTGTGAGATGATATTATTTAAAAATAATTGATGAACAAAAAATGAATAATAAGAAAAGGACAACAATAATTGGTAACCTAGTTTGGTGCAATCATCACCTTCGTCTGGAGGGATGTAGCCCATAGAAAAGGAAGTTCACTAATTATAAGTAGTCAATAGTACATGATGGTCTCGTATGAACTCCCCTAATTTAGTGCCTTTTTCTTATTATTACCTGTGAATTTTAACAGAAGCTCCACTTAAATTTGAGATTCTCTAACTTTCACTCAAACACTCACCCAAGTGTTTTTAAGAAATATTTTTTTAGGATGTGAAACACTTCACAAATATATACCAAAATCTTTGTGTGTGTGTGTGTGTGTGTGTGTGTGTGTGTGTGTGTGTGTGTGTGTGTGTGTGTGTGTGTGTGTGTGTGTGTGTGTGTGTGTATCTTAAATAGTGAAATTATATTTTATGTAGGACATATGTTATACACAATGTCTTAGATAATGTGTACTACAAAAAATAGTTTTAAACAGATTATCATAGACTAAGAAATTTAAAGCAAGAGCAATAAAGAACACAAGAGAATTTGTGAGATGTTGGATCGAACTCTAGTATGGTCGAAAGGTAGCTTCTGGTTCGACAGGAATTAAGTATGAGGTCGAAGTATGTTCGCATGCTGTTGTCGAAGTAATGCATGTTGTAGTCGAAGTTTGTTATAACATGCATTAGTTAATATTGCTAGGGTTGTTAGCATATTAAATCAGGTCTTGCTTATAACCTCAATTGTTTAAGTTAGCTTGTACCCTAATTTAGCTTGTGATGGGTAATTGTTAAAAAAGCTCATTAGCTTAGTGTGCTATTTTTCTTATAAATAGGATGTTAGTTTCTCAATCTTGGCATAAGGAAAAATAGAAAGGTAAAATCATAATTTCAAGTGAGAGAGGTTATATTGTTATTCTTGTATACTTGTAGTCTTGTTCTAAGAGAAAGGAAAGAATAACGGTCTATAATTAATCCTTATTGTTCCTTGTTGTTTTACCTTGTTTTCTTTGTTAACCCTAACCCTTGTGTGTTTATTGATCATAAAGAAACCATTTATACTTTGTTTCAAGGTATTCAATTCACAACAGAATTGTTAACCCAGTTGAATGCAACATTACCTACGTCTTAAGGGCTTACCTTCTCAATAGTATTAGTACAATTAGTCTTAGATGAAAAAACCATACTCAATGCCTACTTCCTAATATTATCTAAGTCTTTCTATTTAGAACTCCCCCTAAATATGAGAACTCGTCTCACTTTCTCTCAATCACGATTGTAGTTATCTATGCTTTCAACAGAATAAAAATGTTGAATTATAACTCAACAACAATTAAACTCTATGCCTTGAATATTCAATTTAGGCTTTAGAGGTTTATAATAAACAAAAAGAACTCAAAGAACAAACCCTATCACACTAGATCTTCAATACTTGCGTGTTCTTTTCTGTTGGAATGAGTCTTCTTATATAGAAAATGATCTATTGGGCCTGGGCAATTGAATTAAAAGCAAATAGATTTGATTTGATGCAGAATTAGATTTGAAGCAGATTTGATTTGCTTATTCATTAATGTCCACCAAGAGATTTGATCTCATTCAATTTGATTTGGTCTTGGAAAACCTTTTAGCCAATCTTCAATAAAAACATATTGCTAAAAGACACAACACTTAAATGACAAATATTTTTGGAATCAATAAAAAACGTGCTCATATGTACTCATTTCATTTGTCTTCAAGACTGAGGACAAATGTTGCACACATATTGGAACATCTTGTTCCACTTGTTGCCTCTTCACAATCCTGTTCGACACTGCATATTTTACACTCTCCTGTTCCTATGGGATTGGCCCTTTGGATTGGCTGCATTTTAGCAAAACAACAACTTAGAAAGTTTCCAAGTGTTCAAGATTGGTGTAGCTTGTTAAAGTTGCATGAAGCTACAGAAAGGATACATGATGGGCACAATTCTCCAACATGTTTGACAACATCTAGGCCTTGTGCCACAGATCCCAGAATGCTTCATTTTGGAGTGTGTTTTGTAGAAGACTTTTTAAAGATTTTATTGTAACTGATTTAACAAATTGATTAGATCATTTGTTTGACAACTAGATGGAGTTTAATTCGAATTTAAATGAAGATTTGAATTTAAATTTAAATTATACAAAAATCATATCTTGTTGGAGATATTCAACGAACTAATCAAATATCCAACAAATTCTGCATTAATTTTGGATGAATTCAAAGATACAATCCAAGGAGAAAATCTCATAGTTACATTTTATATAAGGAGCTCAAACCTACATTAGAAAGCAAGCACTATCATTGAAGATTCTAGAGTGTCTAGGTTTTGTGCTTTGTATTCTTGTTAATGCCCTAATTGGATTAATTTTGAATCTTTATGTACACCTCTATGTTTTAGTAACTTAGCATAGAAGGTTTGTCTAGTTGAGTTGTTATCAACATTGTTTGTGTACACCTCTATGTTTCAGATATTTGGCATAGAAGGTTTTTCTAGTTGAGTTGTAACTTTCAATATTCTTTATCTTATGAATATTGAAGTTAATCACTAGGGTTTAGTGGTTGTTTGTCCTTGCCACTAGGATTGTGGCAGAAAAGAAAGTGAGTAGGTTCTCATATTTTAAGGGAGGCTCTAAATAGAAATTCATTGTATAGTGTTAGGAAGAGGCATTGAACAACATATGATTTGTTGTTGCTTGTAAGTCTAATGTAATAAACTACTAATAGTGAATTTCCTTTCTTGGGTTGTGACTCAGTCCCACAGATGTATGTTTAGTTTCACCGAATTGCATACACAATTTGATTGCGTTCTTTATTACTTTTCTGCTCCATTATCTATTACTAGTTAGTGTATTTTTTCTAGTGTATCTTGTCGCACCTATTGCTAGAGAATCGTGTTCAACATCTGTCCCCTGAGGAACATAATTTTAATTGGCATCAAAGTAAGCACCCTTGCCCATTTGATGAGCTCCAGGGAAGATAAATTTTGCTCAAATGGAGACAATGAAAGATGGAGAATCAACCAACAAACCACATATTTTTTATGGAACCAACTATGAATCTTTGAAGGTGATGATGGTGGCCTTTCTCAAATCCTTGGGAAACAAAGCATTGAAAGTTGTGATCAGTGGATGGAAACATACAATGATTACCTCTGGTGATGGTACAACCAGCCTAAAACCATAAGCTGATTGGACTGATGCTAAATATTATGAAGCCCTTAGGAACTCCAAGGCATTGAATGGAATTTTCAATGGTGTGGGCATGAACATGTTCAGTCTGATTAACACATGTTCAGAAGCTAAAGAAGCATGGGAGATTTTGAAAATTTCACATGAAGGCACATTCAAGGTTCGTATGTCAAGGTTGCAGCTCCTAACAACAAAATCTGAGAACCTGAGTTAGATTTCTGAATTACTTCTTCAGCAGGGGGTTATCATAAGTTCAGAGGCTGATTCATCTAAAATCTAGAGAGACAAGTTTGAAGTTATCTATGAAATATTGTGATGTTAGATTTCTGCATAGTTATGCCTTGTGATTGTCAGAATATTTGTATTAAATAATCTTATTAATAATTCGTGTTTGTTCATGATGTTGTGCAGTTTTAACATATATATATATATATATATATATATATATATATATATATATATATATATATATATATATATATATATATATATATATATATATATATATATATATATATATATATATATATATATATATATATATATATATATATATATATATATATATATATATATATATATATATATATATATATATATATATATATATATATATATATATATATATATATATATATATATATATATATATATATATTGTTCAAAAGAATTAAAAATAATAGGAGTAAGGACTCAATGTGTGCAACATTTATCATTAATAAAATGGAAGATATTACAAATTATTTAGACATTCTAGTTTATTTAATTGGCCCTAAGGTATTCCCTAGGATCATCTGACATGTCCAGATTATCTAAGTATTCTTGCCATTCTTTCATGGCAAACTCTACAGCCTCCTTTCTCAGTTGATTTTTGTGTCTGAATCTAGAAGATCTTTTTCTTATGTGTGTCTTCACAAAGGATGCTGAAGAGGTGAGCGTTTTTGAAGTCATCTGTTTTCCAGTAAATCCTCTAGTTGTTGCTTTACTTTCATTTGCCTGAGTTGCTACATTCAGTAAGGCTGTCTTTCTGAAATCTCTCTTTGGAACCCAGATTTGTTTCTGTTTATACATATTGTTGTTCTGAGGATTAAGTGGTTATGAAAGTAAGTCTACTATGAGATTTTATATAGACGTGTTACATACATTGTTTCAAGTATCTGTTATTTTAATATTGACCAAGTCTAATCAATGCCTTAAATGATAAATCTTGGAAATGTTATTTAACATTCTGACCTATTAAAGATTCTTTAACAACTATAAATATTATAGTTAGCATGTTTAACTGTTACTTCTGGTTTCAGTTTAACTTCATTTATGTTTATCAGAAAATTAAAAGGTAAATTATTGAAAGTATTTGCATGTACTAAATAAATTGGTCAAAAGTATTATTTCATTTATTAAAGTAGAAAGATTACAAAATATTTTTCAAAAGGAACTGTATGATCTTAGATTAGATCCCTATCCAAGTCATCCTAAGCCTTATGATAAAAAAAATTGTCATAATCTATATCTAGTTCATCCTCATTAACTTTTTCCTCTTCTACCTTTAGGGTTGAACAGTGAAACATCTTGTTGAATCGTCTTCTTTTCTTTGATCTCTTCATATTCTTCCTTCTTGTCTTCATCGAAGCTTCTGATGGACTTACCCCTGTAGGTTGTTTTGGAATTGCTGACGTAGCCTCATCAGAAGTAAGCTTTGCAGAGTGTTAATGCATTATCTTGATATTTGTTCTTGTTAAAATTAGGATGATCATGCTTTTGGTAGTAAAAGTCAATAGAATGGTCGCTTCTATTGCAGAAGGTACATTGTCTAGGAGGATTCTTGAAGTGTGGTGGCTTGCCTTTGTAACCAAATATTTGAGTTGCATTAACCAACAAGGAACTGTCTTCTTCATTAAGATTGGCAGATTGTTGATTGTTTTCTTCTTTCACAACTAGACAATACACTTTGTTAATTGGTGGTAAAGGTTCCATTAACAGAACTTGAGTTCTCGCAACTGAAAATTGATCATTAAAAACCAGTTATAAACTGTTTCACTTTATCTTCATGCCGACATGCACGAATATTTTTCATTGCTAAGCATCTACATTGATGAACACGTGAACAAACAGAGAAGGGACAATGTTCATTGAGTTCTTCCCATTAACATTTTAACTCAATGAAGTAACCCATGACAGATTTAGATGATTGTTTCGAACTATTGATGGAAGATCGAAGTGTAAAGATACGAATATGGTCAACTTTACAAAATCATTCTTTCAGGTCAGTCCATGCATCGATGGCATTGACATGAAAAACGATAGTGCATGCAATTTATTCAGAAACAGGATTCAATAACCAATAATGGATCAAGTAATTGCACATTTCCCATTGATTGCGATTAAGATCAAGATGAGATGGAATTTTAGTTGTTCCATTAATAAATTGAAGTTTGTTCTTCGCACCTAAAACTCGCTGCATTGATTTACTCCATGCAAGATTATTGGATCCATTCAACTTTGGAGAGATGCAAACGGAATTTGGACCCTTACTTCACTTAGATGAACATATTAATAAGAATCAATGTCAGCTTGCTGACTGGATGGAGCAATGCACAGAGGCATGGATATATAACAGAAAAATGCATCGAAAATGAAGATGATGAGCAAATCAAGAACTAATAAATAGCAAAGAATGAATTGAAGAAGTGGGTGATGAACAAATCAAAAATTTGCTCTTGATGAATGAAGCAAAGGAAAGAGATCAACTTGTTAAATATAATTCATTGTGATTTGATATGATTAGATTTGATATCATATGATTAATTTGATATGATATGATTAGATATCATATGATTAGATTTGATATCATATGATTAGATTTGATTTAGAATATTTTAGGCCTTTTATGTTTTGGGCTAGTGTAAACCTAAAACTATAAATAGGGTGCCTTGCTTTGTATTCTACATCACAACAGAACAGATTTCACAGTTGCAGTTAGCAAGTGAAAGTTCAATAAGAAATCCCACAGTTGTGGGTAACACATTCTATCCAAATACTTCTTCTCTCATTCTTTTCTTTCTTGTTTGTTATTCTTCTTCTCTTTTGTTGTTCTTGATAATTACTTGTTATTACCATCATTATCATATTGTGGGTTTGTTCATCAATCTTGAGATCAAGATTGAAGGGAATTCTTCATAGGGTGTGAGGTGAATTTCCAACATCTGGTATCTAGAGCTCCGGTTGATAGATTCAAGGAAGGAAGATAGTGATGGCGATGAACTATTCGAACGGCAACTTTCCGGCGACCCTGCCAATTCTCAAGAAAGACAATTATGAGAATTGGTGCAAGCAGGTTAAAGTGATTTTCTGTTATCAAGATCTTTGGGATCTTGTGAAGGACGGAGTGACACCGCTTGTGGAGAACGCAACGGAGGCGGAAAAGGCTGCGCACAAAGAATTGAAGAAGAAGGATTATAAAGCACTCTTTATAATTCATCAGTGTGTTGATCCTGATAACTTTTAAAAGGTTAGTGATGTTGATTCAGCAAAAGAAGCATGGGAGATTCTTGAAAAGTCGTTTGGAGGCGCAGAGAAGGTGAAAGAGGTGAGGTTACAAACTCACAAGAGAACCTATGAGTTGCTTCAGATGGAAGACAATGAAAGCATTACAGATTTCTTCACCAGAGTTACAAAGTTGGTGAATCAAATCAAAGTATGTGAAGAAGCGCTTACGACGAAAGCAGTTGTCTCAAAGATTTTGAGATCGTTGGCTCCAAAATTCGACCACGTGGTAGTTGCCATAGAAGAGTCGAAAAATCTGTCAGTGTTGACGAAGGAAGAGCTTCAAGGGACTCTTGAGTCTCATGAACAGAGGATGGCTGAGAGAGCTGCAGGAAAGTCGAAAGATATGGCTTTGCAGGCACAGACGGAAAAGGAGAGAAAAGGCAAAGGTAGCTGGAATGGCAACAAAGGAGGAAACCAGTCGAATCAAAAGAAACCTTGGAACCAAGGAAACCAAAGAGGTGGTGCTGCAGGTAAAGGAAGAGGTGGTGGTCGAAAGCCAGACAAAAGCCACATTCAGTGTTTCAATTTCCAGAAGTATGGTCATTATGTTAGTGATTGTCCAGAAAAGAAGAGAAATCAAGAGACTGATGCAAAGATGGCGAAACATGAAGAAGAAGAAACATTGATAATGGTCACAACAAACGATGAAGAAATATTCCAAGATCAGTGGTACTTGGACTCAGGATGCTCATCACACATGACTGGAAGGAAAGATTGGTTTGTCAACGTGAAGCCCTCGTCGAAGAATACGGTGAAGTTTGCAAATGACAACACTCTAGCAGCTGAAGGTGTTGGTGATATTCTGATTATGAGGAAAGATGGAAAAAGGTCAACAATTTCCAATGTGTTGTACATACCAGGCATAAAGAGTAATTTGCTCAGCATAGGGCAGCTTGTCGAAAAGAACTACAAGGTAATTGTCGAAGACAAGATGATGAGAGTTCTCGACGCAGGTGGTAGATTAATCTTGAAGGCTCCAATGTCTCAGAATAGGACCTTCAAGATTGGACTCAATGTGATGGAGCACAGATGTCTAGCAACTGCAGCCAGCAGAGATGAGTGGTTATGGCATTTTCGACTAGGTCATCTTAACTTTAATGACATCAGAGAACTGAAGAAAAGAAATATGGTTTCAGGATTACCAGAAATCGACATTCCAAGTGAAGTTTGTGAGGAGTGTGTTCAGTCAAAACAACACAAGAATAGCTTCAGCAAGGATGCAGGAAGGAAGTCGAAGGCAATACTTGAAGTCATATACTCTGATGTATGTGGTCCAATCCAGGTGGATTTGATTGGTGGCAATAGATACTTTGTCACGTTTATAGATGATTACAGTCGAAAGCTATGGACTTACCTCATCAAGAAGAAAAGTGATGTGATTGAGGTATTTTCCAGATTCAAGTCCATGGTCGAAAGACAGAGTGGTCGAAAGCTGAAAATTCTGAGGACTGATGGTGGTGGAGAGTATGTGTCGAAAGAGTTCGATACACTATGTGTAAAAGAAGGGATTGTGCATGAGGTGGTGCCACCTTACACTCCACAGCAAAATGGGATTGCAGAACGCAAGAACAGAACCATCATGAATATGGTGAGAAGTATGTTGAATGGAAAGCATTTACCTAAAGAATTATGGGGAGAAGCAGTTTCGACAGCAACATATATATTAAACAGATGTCCGACGAAGAAGCTTGAAGGAATCACACCAGAAGAATGTTGGTCTGGTGTCAAGCCTAGTCTCAGTCATTTGAAGGTATTTGGATCTATAGCACATAGACATGTGTCAGATCAGTTGAGAAGGAAGCTTGATGATAAATCGAATCAGATGATCTTGATAGGATATCATTCGACAGGAGGTTACAAGTTGTTCGACCCAGTGAATAAGCAAGTAGTGATCAGCAGGGACGTGATCATAGATGAGCTTAAAGAATGGGATTGGACTGAGAATGCCAAGAAGGATTCAGTGAGAATCTCTTGTGAAGAACCAGCCACTGAAGTCGAAATAGAAGTTCGACAGGAACCAGTTGCAGTTGAAGCAGGTTCAAGCAGACCTCGACGAACAAGACACGTGCCAGCAAGGTTGCAAGAATGTGTAATTACATCAGATGATGTAGTCGATGAGGAAGGTGAGTTGGTACATTATGCTTTCTACGCAGATGTAGAACCAGTCAATGCAGCTGAGGCATTGAAAGATTCGAAGTGGATGAAAGCAATGATTAAAGAGTTGGAGTCCATCGAACCAGTCAATGCAGCTGAGCCCAGATTGCAACTGTCGAAGGATTCAGATGAAGATGATGTCGACCCAACCCAATTCAGAAGACTAAGAGCTATGATGAATGTAGACAGTTTAGACACAATGAATTAGGTGGTGTGTTAAATATAATTCATTGTGATTTGATATGATTAGATTTGATATCATATGATTAATTTGATATGATATGATTAGATATCATATGATTAGATTTGATATCATATGATTAGATTTGATTTAGAATATTTTGGGCCTTTTATGTTTTGGGCTAGTGTAAACCTAAAACTATAAATATGGTGCCTTGCTTTGTGTTCTACATCACAACATAACAGATTTCACAGTTGCAGTTAGCAAGTGAAAGTTCAATAAGAAATCCCACAGTTGTGGGTAACACATTCTCTCCAAATACTTCTTCTCTCGTTCTTTTCTTTCTTGTTTGTTATTCTTCTTCTCTTTTGTTGTTCTTGATAATTACTTGTTATTACCATCATTATCATATTGTGGGTTTGTTCATCAATCTTGAGATCAAGATTGAAGGGAATTCTTCATAGGGTGTGAGGTGAATTTCCAACACAACTGAAATGAGAAAGAAAATGAATGAGAAGAATGAAGGTAGATTGTTCTAATTGATAGTACCATATTATGAATAAGCATATTTGGTGTAATAACAAGTAAAGTCTACGCTAAGTACAATACACAAGCACTTATTGGAATCTAATCTCTAACTACATCTCAACTATTATAACTAACAGTAGGCTATTATGGTTATCTCATTTAGTTAAAGCTGATTTTTCCACAGGATTAAAACTCGTGAGAACCGGGATAGTGTTGATAAGCTTTTGTAGAGCTAAAAGTGTAACACTCAATTTCACAATAGAACACTCCATCCTTTTATCTTCTCAGTTTTGTTTGCATAAGCTTCGGATTTTGCACATATTTTGGGCTCTCCTAATATAAGATTAGGTTAGGAGTGTGCAAAAATATGGTTAAACAAACTATATTACTAAATTGAATTGTATTACATTATAAAAAAACTGAACCACCTAAATGGATAATGAACTGAATCATTTAATTCAAAAAAATTTAATTCAATTTAAAACTGGTTCATAATCAGTTTTTTTTTATAAACTGCTTTAATTATATAAGTACGTTTTTCATAGAAAGAAGAAAAAAAAAACTATTGAAAGTGAAAATATTTAAAAAAAATTGAAAATTAAAAAATATTTGTAATTATTGAAAAAAAAAAATTTGAAACATCTATTTTTGAAAAAAATTAATTTTTTTCTGAAATTTTTTTTCCAAAAAATAAAAAATAATAATAAATCTTAGAAACTCAAAATCCACTAGCCAAGTATTTTCAAATTTTAATCCTGAATGTACTCTAGTACCTAAAATTGGAGGTTCACAAGAACAAGATAATAATTAAAGGTATGAGCTGGAAAATTATGCATATTGGAATTTGAGAATTTCTAGAACCAAGTGACTAGCTAAAACCCTCTCTAACTTTTCCTGCACTGCTTGTTCATTGCACGCTCGAAAGTTAAAATTATTCCAATATTTTTTTTCCTTTTCTCGTCAAAAAATAAAAAATTCAATTTTTTTTTAAAAAAAAAATCATTATTTTTTCAAATATTATAAAAATAATTTTTTTATCAAATTAAAAAATATAGTTTTAAAAGAGTTCATATTATAAAATTGATTTATAATTACAAACTAATTATAACCTAGTTTATAAACACAAACTAGCTCTAAATTAGTTTTGAACTAAATTGAAACCATTTTAACAATTAACTACATTTCAATAAAAATGGTTATTATAAAGTGAACTGAACTATAAATACGGTTTGGTTAAGTGCAATTCATGAACCTAAACACAAATAATACACATTATTACTTCTTTTGTATTATAAGTAATTATAATGGTCACTTGTCTCATAAGTATAGATGCAAGAACTTTGATATGTTGGAGTGCAGATTCAAATTCACAAAACTAATCATCCCCACAGTTTTTCACAACTAGGCTCTCAAACTATAAATATATAAAATATCAAATAAATGATAAATAAAGCATACACTAATAGTGTGAATCCCTTCCCAGGTCAGCATTTACATAATGAAAAACAATAAAACAAATGTTTTTTTTGTTACATTATAAAACAGACTATTCTATAGCACTCGAGGACTTGATATAACTATATCATGTGATAAGATCCAACTTCCTAATAGAACAAGATCAAACCACAGACATTTGAGACTCTTTGTGAAGCAATATTTGATGAAATTAACCACCCAAATTACACAGATGGGAAGTATTTATTTAGATTGAAAGGCAGTGAATAAAACTCCTCGCTTCTTGTGTCGGTTTTAAAGGACCTGTACTTGTCCCACCAATGCTTTCCTCTATCTTTCCGAATAGCAGAGTCCTTCTTATGTAGTGTGTTATCCAGGAAATATGCTACAACTCCAGCAACAAATGCTTTTGATTGGAATGGCACATTTACCATATCATTGAACTGCAGTCAGGTACATCAAAATGTTAGTGTAACCAAGGTACATAAAAAGTGCATGACAAGAATAGAAGAATAGAGAATAGTAATAGAAAAACAGAGCCATACCCATCTTGCTTTGGTGTGAACTGGACCAAACCCATTAATTGCTGTGTACTCATTGAAGTACTGTGGGATAGATAAGCCCAGGAAGATAGAGAAGCCTAATACAAACTTTGTCCTAAAACTATTGAGGTTGCAAAATTGAAGAAAACTTAGACCTCCCGAACCTACAAATGATGATTAAAAGTGGAAGTTACATTATGGTTATTGTAAGTATGGAACTAACTGAAAAGCCTGGATGTCTTGTGATTATTATCCTATTTGGATAAACAACTTAACTAAGCACTTAATGCATAAGTAATTATCATATAAATATTCATGCGTAATAAATTATTTCTATAGTAATAGATATACTCAAATACATCAATACACACAGGCTCAATAGCTTGAATCAGACATACCAACATAAGCAAAGAACAAGCAGTATAGTGCAGCAACAATGGAAGGGGGGATGGAAGCGAATACTGCCCCAAATTTCCCTACAGAGCAAAGAAAAAATAGTAAGTGTTGAAGGAAAGAAATAGAACTAAGTTAAGGAAAAGCAGATACTCGGGTTAAAAACATTGCACTTAGTCTTTCAACTTACCTAGAATTGAAAAGAAAATCATAAACCCGGCGGATATTTGCACCACTCTTCGACTACCTACACGTGTCAAAGCCAAAAGACCAGCATTTTCTCTAGAAAGAAAACAATAACAAACACAATTCTTTCATCAATAACGGTGTTGATTCCTTTTAATTAAAGTGAGGTGTACAAACGGAATGATTAGATTCTTACACAGATACAGAAGATCCAATCCCAGTTCCAAACAATCCCGATAACAGAATGCCAACACCCTGAAGAGCGGACACAAAATGTACAATTATCAGTGTTGACTATGAAGTACTATTACATTTAAATTGATTTGTGGATAGTTGAATGCAAGACTATCATACCTGCCAACCAATACCCCGACTAAGAATCGATGGTGGTAATGGTGTTGCACTAGCAAACCGATAAACAGCAATAAAAGCTCCACTGGACTGATTGTAACAAGTCAAACACGAATGTAAATTTAAATCTAACGAGGCAGTATTATTCAATGAAAATGCAAATAAGCAAACTGCATAACACTAATAATCAGTTAGAACTTAAGTATACAAGCCACTATGACAGATAATCTCAGAATGTCATCACACATTGTAGTATGTTGATGTGCTGGGCCAAATTTTAGTAGAATTATTTACTACTACATATTAATTTATTTATTTCCCTCGATTAAATTTTTCATTATATAACACGAACACATCAGTAAATCATAGCATGTAACTAAAAAATAATTTCGATCAATCTCACTCTATATTTGGTATTATGGTATGATCAACCATGTTACGTAGGTATAGGATTTGTAAAATTTATTTTCAAAAGAAATATCAATGCAGTAAAGGTCACACAGGCACATTAATGACCCAACTTTTGCTAGAATACAAATAAAGGAATTACCTCTACTAGAACAACAAAGGATGCCATCATCATGGCAAAGGCTTCACCTGCATCAAATGAAGGCGCACCCCATTGAAATGGATATGGAACTCGAATCCTGCAAACCCGATATCCCAGTGAATAAGAAGCTAAGATCTCAAGGACACAATTAAATTTTGCTTTAAAAATATCAATTTTGTTATGTACATGCTCTAAGGTTCAAACAAATGACCTGTACATAAAAAAGAAGGTTCAAACTTGATATATGTGACACTAAGGAATACCAACACTCTTAATACATGCATGAGTTGTCAATTGCAAATAACATAAAATAGTTGCTTGTTGAAATTCTGCATTGCTATAGCAGCTATATGACAACACTGATAAACATCTCAACAATTGAGGATGATAGTGGTTTATTCAAATTCTGTTGTGCTATAGTGCCACTATTTAATAACACTGGTACATACTTTATGATTAGTCCATTACTTTACAAGCTAACACACTTACCTCGTAAGTTAACCATTTTTTTTTTAAATTGACTGATTATAAAATATGTCTTTTAAAAGTATTACTAGCATTTCTCATGTGACAATCAACCACCATCTCATAATTCCTAATGCATAACTCAATCAACACACTTGAAACATTCTTTCATTTCATCCATCCTATGTGGATCTTATGATTAATTCCTTTGTTTATCTCCCATCACAATGTATGATGGACTCGATACATTCAAAAGGCGCAATTTTAAAGTTTTATGAAGTAATTGGATGATTAAAAATTTTAAAAACTCAAATAATACAATGTTAAAGACTTATAGTGAGTACACTACAGCTTAGGACATTGGATAATTGTCATCAAATAATCAGTTGCAAAAGAAGAAAACCGTGTAGAGTAAAAAGTCAATGGAATTCCGAAATCCACAACTCACCATGGAGCAGCATCTATTAGGCCTGAACGATCAGTGCGGCAGGTTGTCTGTGTTTTATGTTTAGCATGGTTATATGCCCCTCCAACAGTCAGAATATAAGCATATAACCACACAATTGCAACTGTGAATAAAACAGAAAAACGATCGAAAACATGTTTTCCGGAATGGAGCACATGGGGTACAAACTGCATGACAACCAATAACTGTGGTTAGCAAAGTCAGATCCACATAAACCATCAAACCCAAAAGATAAAGAAACATGAACAGAGACCAATATGCTGATTTGTAACATAGATATTATGTGTCCGACACTTCAAAAAACCGTACCTGTGAAACAAATACTAGCAATATAAGCTCTGGCAGTCCAATCTCTACACATTGAGCAACCTATAACCAAGTCAGGCATCAATGTCAAGTCACTTTTTATCAATTAACAATGCACACGGACAATTAATTTAAATATGTTATATAAGGCTTACCCCAGGAAAGCCCAACTCATACAGCCCAAAACCAACAAGAGATACCAAAGGAACGGCTGAAAGTGGACTCAAGAACCTGAAAAAAGAAGTTGAGCTTGCATCATTTGGGAATATAATGATCAATTACAATAACATAAAGTTAATTTAATCTTCTCAGCTTCTCAAGACTAGATAGTTAATACAAATTCCATATCACAAATCACTCAAGCATTATCGGAAAAATCCCAAGTCCCACATTGGTTGAAGATAGAGCATTTAAAGAGTTGTGACACCTCTCATCTTACAGGCCAGTTTTATAAAGATGAGTTAGGTCAAACTCTAATAAGCATGTCATCAAAATATGAAATTCGATCATCAGGGCGATTGAGATTAAATTGACAATGTGCCTAAGTTGCATAAATAGGGTTATGATACTGAGGACGAGTAAATTTTAAGAAAAACTACAACACAGGTACATCAAGAATATACAATGGAATGTCTTTTGTAAGTATAATATTTAACAAACATAAGTAAAATACCCATGCTTCAGATGTGCATATGCAGCAGTACCATTAATCTAGCTTATACTCCACTTTGGACATTTTCAATCCACATATGAAGACCAACAATTAACAACACAGTCACTTACTAAGAGCTTGAGACCAACCTTGCAACATTACGCCAAAGACCACTAAATCCAAGTACTATTTGAAGGGTTGAAGCAACAATAAGAGCACCTTGGATTGCCCGCATTATCTTCTTGAATTTCTGAATAGAGGAAAGAAAAAAGTACCCAAAAATAAAAATAGTGATCCAATATTTACTTTAGTATCAGAATCAAGCACTGTATTCTGCTTTTTACATTAAATTTATGCTCTTTTTTGGATTATTTTTTCTTCATTTCTTTCTCAACACTGTCTCATGATCCCAAGGTCCAGGCATGCCACAAACCCACAAGGAATTGAACCAATATCTTTGAGTTTAAGACACGCCAATTTTATTGTTTAACCAAACTTCCATTAACAAATTGACACTTGAATTATATTTGAATTCCAATAGATTAAAACACTGCATAGTTACCAGTTTTTTGATTATAAGTTATAACGTAGCATAATCTTAAAAATCGAAGGAGTCTCTGTTCAGGTTATGGCTGATTTCATTTCAATACAAGAAAGTAACCCAAGCAAGCATATGACATATCAACAGTGCACAATTAATAGCAAGATTTGTTCTCATGCAAAACCTCTATAGGATCTGGCTCATCATTGAATCGACCAGCGAGAATGATTGAGATTGTTGTTGGAACAAACGTATAAGACCCTCCAATTACAGCTGGCAATCGGCTACCAAACAGAGTTTGCACTAATGTGTTGATTCCAGCCACAAAGAGTAGTGTTTGGATAACTTTTGCTTTCTCCTCCTAAAAAAAATAGACTTCTAATTATTTTCTCCGAATCCTCAAAAGAATTGTTTCATTTAATTTTATAATGCTTACATTGCCACCTCCCATCTGGGGAACAAGAGAAGTAGGAATCAACACAGTTGTACCCAGCATCACAAGATAATGTTGGAAACCAAGAAGTATGGCCTCAGCTGCATCAGAATGCACCCAAATTTCACATCAAAATTAGTAAGGAAAAGAAAAGCAAATGTATCCATCATATCTTCAACACCCTAAAGCCCATTGAAGAATAGCTATGGTCCTTAAAATTGGAAATTCAAATTATTTAGCATGATGACAAGATAAGATATTGATTTCATCCATACTTATCAAGGAAACTAAAAGGAAAGAATTTACAAAAAGAAACTTTAAACACTTGGATAAAAACTTAGCATGCAAAAAACAAATAAAGCAACATCACAAAAAAAAAAAAAAAAAAAAGCTTTAAAATATTCCATATCTATGAGCTAAGTAAGAATCAGGTTCAAAAGGAATAAAAAAAATAGAAAAAAGAGAATGCAGCAACTCACGCCAAGGAGGAGGACTTGTTATGCAGTAAGAAACATTCGGTAGCTGATCTTTCGGTGGATGAGGCTGTGGCTCATCCGCTTTCGGCGCCGGAGCTCCACCACCACCGCCACCTCCTGCCATAACTTCCTAACTTCCACACACCACCACAACTAACCGTAAAAATCAATTAATGAAACCCAAATCTAACAGCAACCACGAACAAAGAAGAAGATAACAACGAGAGAGTAGTAACAGTGTTGTGAGAGAGTGAGAGTTTGTTTAGGTTTTGAAAAGTAGTAATAGTTACAATAATTGCGAAGTTTAACAGAGAGAGAAGAAAATAAAAAGTACCTTTTAACAATGGTTGTTTCAGGTAGTAAAATCAATGAACTGTATAAAGTCAGAAATTAAGAGAAATAACTATGAAAACAAAAAATAAAAAGTGATGAGTGAAAGACAACTCAGACTCAGTTGTAGAAATGTGTGAACTGTGTGAAGTAGTAAAGCAAACTTCAAAACAAAGAGTGTGAAGAATTCTAAAATGATAAACTAGTACACAGAATGAGCTAAATGTTCCTTCTCTCTCTTCTCCTACTTTATTATCTTTCTACTAATTTTTTATTTTCTCTCTCTTGCTCAATGCAACTACCCCAGTTATTATATTATGAAACCTATCCTTTTAAGTTTATTTCAATTATTCGTCGAAAACTTTGTCATATATATTCTAAATTAAAGTAAGTTTTAACTACCATTAGTGTTACATCTATGTCTTATGACGGCTAATTAAGTTTGAGAGAAAATTATAATATTTGTGATGTTTTATTTTATTTTATATTATTTATTTTGATCTTGTTGTTTGTTTGGTTTTGGAAGTGGCAATAGAAGGAGAGAAAGCAAGGCTCGTGGGATGAGTCATGACGGTGATGGTTGTTGGATACTAATTTGTATTGTAGTTATACGCCGACAGTGAATGAATACATTAGGGTAAATCAATTAATACAGTCAAATGTGAAATAAAATGGGGGGAAAATAGTCGTTTACTTTTGCTATATCATGTTCTAAAATCGGTTAGAGGTAATCAATTTTTTGTATGAGTTTTTTCTGGTTATTGGGGTCATTGTTTTAAAATTAAATTCGGATAAGATGCAATATTGATGATGTAGTTAGACAATATTTTAATACTCTAATCATGTTTCATGCATATTATACATATATCATGTACATGTGTATGTATGTACATTATGTATTTATAATTCATTGTCACATTTTTATAGTTTTATAATTAGTACTAGTCTTCAATACTATCACAATTTTAGGTATGATTAGCTTAACACACTTATATAAATGTACATGTTTTTGATCGATGGAAATCATCCCAAACTTATACTACACTTCTATGTTTTCTATGTTGGCATCGGAGCGTTAATTGTCTAAATATTATGGATCCAATACATCATTCATGGCATTCTGGGCAATCTTAAATTTTTTTCAAACATTTATTTAACAACTAAATGATGTCTTCTCTTCAAAAGACATGGATAACCTCCATTAATTTTTGGATATAGAATTTCATAGGCGTGTTTGTGGCATGATATACACATTGTTAATTACAAAATAAACTGCACCATATTGTCACGTGATTGTAACCTAATTTCGACTTCAGTCGAGGGAAGACTGCAACTGTCAAAAAATTCATATGAAGATGATGTCGACCCAACCCAATATCGAAGACTTATTGGATCACTAATATACCTTTGTCACACAAGGTCTGATCTAGCATACAATGTAGGTATGGTGAGTAGATTCATGCAGAAGGTAAAGGTATCACACTTAGCAACAACGAATAGGATACTAAGGTATCTGAAAGGAACTCTCAACTATGTTATTTTGTTTCTTACAACTGATGAAGGAAAAGAATGCAAGATAGTGGGATACACATGTCGCAACTGCGAAAAACACCTGGCGGAAAACAGAATAGTCGCCACCTTTCGTTAATTATCCCAAAGAGAAGGAAAGGAAACGATCGGAAAAACCTGATGGAAAAGGGAAAAGACGAGGTCATCGCAACCAAGTCCTGGATTCGGGAGTCGGTTACACAAGGGGAAGGTTTAGCACCCCTCACGTCCGTCGTACTCGACGGGATCCACGCTTTGTTGTCTATCTAAAAAGGGTGTGTTATTTATCTAGCTAAAGGTCTCAGGGACAAAAGAAAAGAAAAGAGAAGTGACTCGGCAGAGCATCGCCGCTCTGTGCCTACTGTTAGAACAATGGTTAAGTGTCGGGTTTTTGTTATCGTCTCCACAGGGAATATGAGATATTGCTGCAGTTTGACAGTTATCGAGTTCTTAACTTTTTAGTAACAAAAGGGGTTTGGTTTTTAGTAACGGTATCTTTGCATAAAAAGTACTAAATTGTGGTAAAAGATTGATTTTACGATTTAATAAAGATTGTCAAAGTTAGGGTTCGGTAATCACTTTGCTTATATATGTCCGATCAACAATATGCATAAACTTCTTTAGATGATAAACACATTCACAACATCCTCCCAATGTGATTATTTCTAACTCGCATTGTGATTTTTCCCATTTTGATCTATTGTTGATTTCTCACACAATCTATCAAAATGACAACATTTAGGTTTAACATTTTTCATGAACAACAACATTCAAAACTATCTCTAGCTTAAGAAAATAGAAGGATGAAAACCTAGGTCAAGAGTTGGAAAATATCTTTCGATCATAAACCAACACAAAGAGTTAAAGATAAAGCAAGGTTTTAACCATATATTTATCATCCAAGAGTTTACAAATGAAGATCATCCATATACTTACAAAGCTTAATGATCACCTACATCTAACCTTGACAAAATGAAGAACTTAGCTACTCATTATTATCATACCCTAAATTTGCCCACCTCTTTTTTTTTTATCAAAAGCATTGGTACAAGTCATCAGGAGCATGAGAAAAAGAAAGGAGAAAGCCTGTTGAGTATCTCAGAAGTCATGGTGGAGTTGGAATGATCACCCAGTTCATCTGCCCAGTGCCCAAGCAAAAAGAGGAAATTAGGGTTTTTGCACAGATAAAAGTCGAGGTTTCAATGGTTTGATCAGTCGACGTCTTGAATTGATTTCCCATGAAATAAGGTCAAGGATGATACATTGGTTCAAATATGAATTCAATTTGAGGTTGGCACTCAAATATTGAAGACAATGCAGCTCAGGTCCGATTAGGGTTTTCGATCAGGAAAAGTCAATTGTTAGTTTGACTTTTGATATGAAAGGTGTTATAATGATGCAATCTTAATTCATAGGGTTTATATGGCTTATTGAAGTCCATTCAAGAAGATTCAAGGCCTCAAGACACCCGGATCGTCAATAGTCGACTCGGTAGTTACCGATCAATCGAACGGTTGACCGAAAAGTCAACTCTCCAACCATATGGAATTTGACTTCAAGATTGATCAAAAATGTTCCTTATGTTTTATTACACCTCCCCATAAAATTTCATGGTCATTGGATCAAGGGTTAGGAAGTAATTGCAAAAATCGGGAATTAGGGTTTCGAAAGGGGCAAGACCATAACTCCTCAACCACACTTCCAATTGAGGTGGTTCAAAGCTCGTTGGAAAGCTCTTGACAAGTCCTACAAAATCCTCAAAGTGGTCCATGATCAAAAAATGCATAGATTTGGATTTATGACAAAATTCATTTCAAGAAGGGAAATAACTTAGAAAAACTCTAAGTTATTTAGCCTTTTTAAGTGATTTTTTTAGCAACTTGGAAGGGTTTTTCAACCTAGTTCAATCTAGAATTTGGAAATCCCAAAAACATGAAAGTTATAGAGCTACTTGAGGGATTTCTAAATTGTGGTAGAATTCCTCAATAGCATTTGTGAGCTGAGAGGTATGAAGTGAGAAAGTTGGGTTTGTCCACTAGTTTGTCAACTTGTCAAAATCCAACATGAACTTGATTTCCAACTGTACACTTCACCTATAACCATTGAATAACCTCTGATATGATGCAGTATGTGGTGAAATGAACAAGTTCATAAGAGGATCCAAAGCAAATCTCAAAAGCTAGACAAGACATATTATTTTAATGAAGGAAAAAGCAAAAAGTGACACTAGGAAAGAGAGTATTGGTGGCTGCAGCATGAAAGGGCTGACTTGGCTCACTCAAATGTCAATTCTCACCTCTCTTTACTAGATAGATCTTGAGTATTAAGCCTTTGGCAAGCAAGAAAAGTCTGCTGAACCAAAATCATACTTGGATTTCACAAAGATTTTCACTAAAACTCCCTCCAAAATGTGGAAAATCCAAATCTGCCCCAAGCCTCTCATGGTCTATAAATAGAGACCTCTTTGTCACTACTGCGAAAATCGGCGCCGGCTGAACAGAAGAGTCGCCACCGTGCGTTATTTATCCCACAGGAGGGAAAGGAAACGCTCAGAGTAAACCTACCGCAAAGACGGGAAAGGAATGGTCATCGCAACCAAAACCTGGGTTCGGGAGTCGGTTACGCAAGGGGAAGGTATTAGCACCCCTCACGTCCGTCGTACTCGACGGGATCCACGCTTGTTTTCGGGTATGGATTGTTATTCTATCTACTCTACAGGTCTGGGGTTAAAAAGAAAATAAAATGACTCGGCAAAGTATCGCACTTTATGCCTACGTATTCCCGTCTGGAACGAGAAATCAGAGTCAACGTAGTTCGCCTACCTACAGGAAAGGAGGGGAAGGTTGCTCGCTAGGATATCGCATCCTATGCCTACGTACTTTCATACAGCATGAAAGATCAGAGCAAACGTAGTTCGGGCCACGTACGACACAAGTCTGTCTTGATTGTTTTTATTCCTTCTGAAAAAGGTTTTTTCTGATTAACAGTCCAAGCGGACAAAAATGACGTTTTGATGAGTTCACATTCTTTTACGGAAGAAGTGTCTTTTATTGTGTTCGAAATATTTATTGTGTTTTTCTGTTTGTTTTGAGAAAGAAGAGACAGAACTCTAACCTACAGTTGCGAAGGGGATCAAACTAACCTAATGTTATCATGCATGGGTTAAGACCTAGTGTCTATCATGTTCCTCTCTTGCACAGAGAGAATCAGAGATCCTAAGGGAATAGACGGAAACAGAAACAATAGCATATATACAATAAAGCAGTAAAATGCATGGATGCAACAATACAAGCGAGGCAAGGGAGTCCCACTCAACCTCGAACCTAGAAAACAATAGGCAAAAGCGAACAGAATTCGCTTTCAACCTAACAGGTTAAACAACAAACAATACAGTCAGGGAAAACCAATCAATACATCAAGAATTAAACAGCTAAAAAGCAACAGCAGCTCTGATCAACATCTGTCTTCAAGTCCTCTCCAAACAGCTACAGGCTTCAAGCAAGCATCAATCTCCATCTCCACAGCCTTCAAGCAAGGTCTTTGTCATCAGTCTTCAATCTGCAATGGCTTTTCTTCAAGTCTCAATCTACAGGATGAATATCAGTCAATAAGATGAAATGGATGTTACACAGTCAATTGCCTACCAAGGGTGGCTCATTAACTGTTAACATTATACAGACAATTTTCTCTCAAAAGTTCTATCTTTCAAATACATTCACTGATCCTTCCAAAGGAAGGAGGTGGATATTTGAAAGAGACTTTGAATCATAGAGAAAGAATGGAGGCAGACAAGACCTTCCATATTTGTGAATCAAGTTTTCTACTCTAGAGCTCTGCCTAGCTCCTAAACCCTATAGCCTTCAACAGCTGCCAGCAAAGGATACTCTTCATCAACTCTGGAAGTTGGTCTTCAATCTCTTGGATCTCCAATGGGCTTCATCATCACAGGTCTCCAGCTCTCCCAATCCCCAAGCAAACCCAATACCCCACACAGACAAATGAAATAACCCTAGAGAGGGCACACCGCACAGTCAAACAAATATAAGCAGTATACTGATAGTAATAGTAGAATAGGGGAAACCTAGTAATTTCTAAGGGATCTATTAGCTACCCATAATCCCTATAGTCCCATACCCCAAAGATTCAATCTCTAACTTCTGAAAGAATTGATTCACTACACCTATGTTATCTCCTAAACCCTAGTTTTGATCACACTAATCACACCTAAACAAATCATCTAAAATTAAGTCCTAAAATTATGAACTAAATTTTATGTACAAGCTAAAACTCTAAGCTAATTAACCTAAAAAGAATGGATCAAAAATATAAGAGCATCTAATCAAAATAAAATCAACAAATTCATGCATTAAACTAAACATCATTTAATCCTATTTAAAAGAAAAATATGCTAAAAATACAAAAGTAAAATGAAATGCTAAATTTTTTTATATGATAATTTTCTTAACAAAAGTGTGAAAAGGATGCAAAAACAACCAATGAAAAATATGCAATTTTCAATTATTTATGATTTTTTGAAGAAATGAAATGAATTAAGAAAATAATGAATGAATTAATTTGGCTGAGGGGTGCAAGGAGTAATCAATTCAGTTAAAATAAGGGAATGGGCCCAGACTGGGGGGCGCGCATAGCAAGCGCGTCTGGGCCCAGTTACTCAGAAAACTAATGAAAAAGAAAAAAAAACATGAGGACGGTGCATATAGTAAAGATTTCAGTTCAAATTGGTTTGGGCCTTGCGTTTGGGGGTGTAAAAAGCAATGGATCATTTGAGCCCATCAGAAGAGTTAAATGAAACGGTGCGTAGCGCCTTTGGGATTTCCCTCCGTTTTAACTTTGAATTCTGGCCTTTAGATCGTACTCTGAGTCAAGGGTCTTATGATCATCCAACGGTTGTCCATCATCGTCTCCAATTATATTCTAGGGTTTTCAGAAAACCAGTCCCATGCATGCTTTTTCCATCTCCTTGTTCTCTCTCGTTTCTCAATGAATTCACACGATGCAAAGAGCAAAAGTGATCTACTTCTTCCCCTCTACACAGCCATGCCATTAGTTCTTTCTAAAACTCAACCAAACTTCAAACCCGATAGGTAGAAAGTTCCGGTTCCACCATTATGCACTGTCATCAACCATGAGAATTCCTTCCAATCTTTACCCTAACACAATCTACACTCTACACTGATCATTTTAAGCTGTATATTCAAGATTGTAGTGCCATATTCTTGATGTTATAAACCCTAACAAATTTGGTGCACCATTAACAACCTCCATGAAACCTTCTCAAACTTTGTGAATTTCATCATCTAACCTAACCTAACAGTTCTAACCTAACAAATCTCTAACATGCTGACTAAATCAAGCAATTCGAATGGATTACCAACCTGGTGTAAATGATGAAAACAGGTGTATAAATTCTTGGATCTGATGCTTGCAATGATTGGAAATTGATCAATAAGCTTGCTTCTGAGTTCTGTATGCAAAAGATCTTGCTCCAATGCCTTGAATCTTGCAATCACAAAGTTCTTGCTCTTTGGATGATGAAATTGAACAGCACGAGTTCTTCTTCAATTCAACCAAGTTCTGATGGAATTGTGATCTATGAAAGATGTTGATGATGATCAAATCAAGAAATTTGGAAATTGAGGGAGATTTGATGAAGTTTGAGATGCTTTTGCAAAATGGAAGATTGAAGTGAAACTTGGTATCATGCACAAAATGAATCACCACCCATGGCATGAATCCTCTCAATGCAATATATAGATGAACTTAGAAACCTCTAGAACTTTGTAGAATCTTCTCATGCACACTTTCCCTTGGATTTGGATTATGTAACTTCCTTTGTAAGTAACCAAACATAACTTTCAAATCTTGAACCAAACTCAAAAATCCACTTTTGCCAATGTTCTTAAAACATTTTTTCCAATCAAAATGACCTATAATCTCATCCCATTTGGCCAAATTATGAAAAATCTCAATTTTAGGTCATTTTTTATTCATTAAATTCACCAATTTTGAAACCTTGAGCTATGAGCCTTTCCAATCTTTCATGGTCACATTTCTAGACTCAAAATGTCATTTGGAGCAAGTTTGATGTTGTGAAGTTTTCCATTTGAAGCTTCCTTGTATGAGTTTTGGGCATAGGCTTGAAATGACCTGTAATTCTCAGATGACCAAAATACCCTTTTCTTGCCAAGACCATAAGTAGAGTTACACAAATCATATGAAGGCATACCATACCATTATAGAAAGCTAAGACAATTAGGAACAACTCTTATGTTGACCATAAATTCATTTTAAATCTCCTTGAGGGGTAAAAGTTGCTTGGAAGACAAGTAACTTTCACAGACAAAATTTCAGATACCTCAGATGACCTGTAACTTGCAAGGACCATAACTTGAGTTCTATAAATCTCCTTGATGTCTTCCACCACTCAAATTAAAGGTCTTGAGATCCTCTACAAGTTTCATGTTGGCCAAGGATCCATTTGAAGCTTGCATTTTGACTTATTGTGCTTGGAAGTTTGACCTAAATTAGGGGATTTTACACAGAAACCCTAATTTAGACACTCCTCTTCTCCTTGATTTCTCTTGATTTCTTCTTGGCACATCACCATATACTTATCCACATGCCAAATGATGAACCCCACATCTCTCCAACAGACCTTAATGCCTTTCAATCAAACATTTGACCCAGGGTTGACCCAGATGAAACCCTAGTTGACTGTCTTCAACTGCAACTCTTGTGATCATATCAATGACTTGCCTCCTTCTCCAAATGACTTTCTGAGTCTTCCATGATGTCTACATACTCTCCATGCTCAATTCATAGCTCACAACTTCTTTGATGATCTTCAGATGCCCTCAGATAGGAGATAGATTCACTGCTTGATCCATTGACTTCTTTAGCTTTCCCATTCTTTCTGATGACTTGGATATGCTTGAATTTGAATAATAACCTCTTGATAGACTCATAGAGATAAGAATAGTGATTGGTCCCCTGTTGGATAACTTGCTATGCTATGCTATGCAGATGATTAGACTATGTACATGACTCTATATGCAAATGCTAATGCAATTGAAACATAAACCAAGTGAAGAAGGTTGAGCAAATTTTAGGGTGCAACAGCTGCCCCTATTCAAGCGACTTGGACTCGATTGGGTGAAGAGCGAACGGCCTTCAAACATTCGAGGTACGAGACGGTTGAATATTAAGAACCCGGAAATTTGCCAACCGCAGAAATAAACTGCACCACTGCTTGGGGAACGACATTCATCAACTGAATCTAACTGTTACGGCAACCAACTGATCCATTAGCGACCGTGCTGGGGATTACTTTCGTCGGCCTGAAAAAGATTCTATCATCAAAGAAAATCTCAACTAAACTTGTCCACGTTAGGACTCCAACTGTTGTTAACTCGGAAAAATCTCGGCAACTTCGCTGGGGATAATTCGTTTGCATTTCATCAGGAATAAATCGTCCACGTTAGGAATAAACTCTCTTCTGGATCTGTCCACGTCAGGACTACATTGTCCACGTTAGGACCCACCTTTCCACGTAAGGAATACATTTTTTTCCGCGTAAGGAATACATCGTCCACGTTAGGACCCACCTTTCCACGTAAGGACTAAACTTCTTTCCACGTAAGGAATAAACTTCTTTCCACGTAAGGAATAACCTTTCCACGTAAGGAATAACTTCTTCTTTCCACGTCACGAATCAACTTCTTTCCACGTAAGGAATACAAACTTTCCACGTAAGGAATACAAACTTTCCACGTAAGAAATACAAACTTTCCACGTTAGGAATCACAATCTTTCCACGTAAGGAATACAAACTTTCCACGTTAGGAATCACATCTTTTCCACGTAAGGAATACAACTTCTTTCCACGTAAGGAATCACAATCTTTCCACGTAAGGAATACAATCTTTCCACGTAAGGAATCACAATCTTTCCACGTAAGGAATACAATCTTTCCACGCTAGGAATACGTCTTCTTTTCCACGTAAGGAATACAATCTTTTTTCCACGTAAGGAAACCATCTTTCCACGTAAGGAAACCATCTTTCCACGTAAGAAAACCATCTTTCCACGTAAGGAATACATCTTATCTTGATTTGTCCACGTAAGGACTCCAATCTTTTCACATAAGGAATCACATCTTTCCACGTTAGGAATCATCTCATCTTAATTTGTCCACGTAAGGACTCCAATCTTTCCACGTAAGGAATACAATACAATCTTTCCACGTAAGGAATCCAACTTTCCACGTAAGGAATCAACTTCTTTTCCACGTAAGGAATACATCTTTCTTTCCACGTAAGGAATCATACCTTTCCACGTAAGGAATACAATCTTTCCACGTTAGGAATACAATCTTTCCACGTTAGGAATACAATTTTTTCCACGTAAGGAATCACCTCTTTCCACGTCAGGAACCACATCTTTCCACGTAAGGAATCACCTCTTTCCACGTAAGGAATCACAATCTTTCCACGTAAGGAAACCATCTTATCTTGATTTGTCCACGTCGGGACTCCAATCTTGTCTTGATTTGTCCACGTCAGGACTACATCTTTTCTGCTGAGAAAATAAAACTTGTCCACGTCAGGACTACATCTTTTCTGCTGAGAAAATAAAACTTGTCCACGTCAGGACTCACATCTTCGTCTGATTTGTCCACGTCAGGACCCCCGCTTCACCAACACGAAGAAAGATAACTGCTGAGAATAAATGGTCCACGTCAGGACACCAACACAAAGAGTAATCAATTTTGTCAACATCATGACTTCACATTCCACCAATACCGAGAACCGAACCTGTCCATGTTAGGACTAGCACATCTCATCGACCCGAGGAAATAAATTTGTCCACGTTAGGACACCCACTTCTCTAGCACGAAGAAATCCCGTCAATACAGGAATAAATTGTCCACGTCAGGACCCATTTCTCGATTGGTCCCAACCCACAAACTTCTTAGTACTGACGTGACAGTGACTTTGAGGCAGACTCTACTGGGGATATCTGGAAACCAAACTACCGGACGCCTGCTCTGATAACCGGCGACAGCCTCTGAAACCTTTTGATGCTGACGTAACAACAATTTTGAAGAAAGTGATCCGCTGGCCGGACTAGAGAAACTTCATCAAGCGACTCTGGTGAGGAAAACAAGAGAATTTCAACCAAATAACTCTGCTCGGGGACAAAGAGAAACTTATCATGATAACTCTGTGGGGAATAACCGATGTTTTCGTTGAATGTCTCACGTCGAGATCTTGAATGTTTGGTAATTCATTTGAGCAAGAGCTCTCTCCATCTGCCAGAGAAATAATACTTGAAACAAACAGTTAGCCACCCTGGTTCATGTTTCAAAATGCATATGTTTGACAATGACGCAATGCTCCACTCGACATAGAAATGCTACGCGTTTTTATTTGGTGGATGCAAGTATGACGCTATAGGCCAATGCAAATGCAGACTCGAACTGCTGGGATACAGAAACTGCTTCAGCAAAATAAATGCTGAAGATAATACCAACTCCGTTGGGGATAGCCAGGTGTCACAGAATTATTCCAGCAAAATAAATGCTGGGAAATTGGGAACTTAACCCAAGCACCTCGTTGAAGTAACACCCTGTTGGGGAATATAACTCTGCTGGGGAATAGCAGATGTGCCCAGTATGATTGGACTTCTGCTGGAGAATGAACAGGTATCCCACGGTACTCCGACAAAATAAATGCCAGGACATACAACCAACTTTGCCGGGGAGAGTTTTGATCTTCGAGTTCCACTGGGGGGTCAGACAACACTTGCTGGAAAGAGAACTCCGCTGAGGACGAAACGATTCTCTTGGGGAAAATCAACTGACTCCGTTGGGGGAGAGTAAATGACCCTAACGGGAAGGGTAGACCGCCTGAGTACAGCTCACAAGTTGGAAATATTAATCTTCTGAGGCTAAACCACTCTGCTTGAGATGGGGGAATCCTTCTAGGGGACACCACACTGTCTGACTACAGCCTACAATCTTGTAATCGCCAAACCCTGCTGAGGATAAATGACTTTGCTGGAGAATGTCTTTCGAATAAGCTACGACTAGCTGGGGAATTTGATCCTTCTTTAGTAAGGAACATTGTTATCTCGGAAGCGCGACCTGCGCGGGGACCGAATCTTTCGTTACGAACTCCTGGTCCATACTGCAATCTTTTGATAACCCACCTTCTCGGAACTCTGCTTCGGGGATACTAACATGCCCCAGTCTGTGTCCTGGCATACTTCTTCTCGAAAGGAAATCCTAGTCAGGACTCTATCTTGAAATAGCTTGCCCCTGAATCTGCAACAATTTTGGAATGGACCCTGTAGTCTTTGTATCCTGACGACCAGACATGGACTGCTTCAACATTTCGAACCTCGAAGAGGTGTTTCAATAACATAACTTTCATGCTTCTAGGGTGACCTGCCCCGGTCTCGCAATAATCCTTTGTCTCTGATTGACGGGTTCGTGGAACAATGCCCACAGCTACGAGAGATTTGCCAAATCTTGACCTGACTGCCCCAGATTTACTGATTCTAGGATGACTGACCCTACCGGAATTAATCGATATATCTTGCCCCAGTTCACGAAACATTTGGGCATTCTGCATTTTATCTTGATCAGACCTTCCACCGTAGGAATCTTTCCTGTTGACATGCGCTTACTCGCAAGTAACACAAGTTGTTCTGCATAAAAGATATATTAAACGCAATGTATATGACAGTTTCAACATCCAAGTCAGTTCACCGAATTTTTTTTTTTTTTTTTGCGACATATAATGAATCAATTATCAAAATGCCAATATGAAAGCTGGTAAGAGGAACCCTTTTTGGAGTCAGTTCCGATGCGATCTTTACCGAAGTATGCCCTCGGACTAAACCTGTTTCAATTAGGACTTTTTCGGGTTGTAACGTGGTCGAGTTCACGGTTAACAAGGAAAGACACAGGCTCAAAGTTTATTTTAACCCACCCCTTCTCCATAATGTTCTCCAATCCTATGTTCAGCTAATCTGACTTCAGCATTCACCTATTAGAGGTGGAATGATAGGAGTGATGGTTTAGGATACCACACATTTTTTTGAGTGACAGTCATTTGCTTCTCGTCTTTGGGTGCCCAGAATCACACGACTTTGTCCTTTTCGAGGATTTTTTCTTTTCTTTGACAATCCTTTTTGTCTTTCGTTTTTTTTTCATTCCCTAACTTTTGCCTGGACTGAGTATCTTTTGAGATTCTTTTGATTTTCCAGTCCAGCGGGATGCCCCTATTTTTGCCTAAGTCATTTGTTTTCAAGTTTTGACTTAGCGGGCTTTTGATTCTTTTCGCTTTTCGTTTTTTTTTAAACAAGTCGTGTGACACTGGTTTGTCTGACTTTTTGTGGAATAATGTGACTGTTTCACTCTTTCCATTTAACCCTTGTGGTTTTTTAGGCACGACCTCCAGAGGTGTGATTGATCCTTGTACGGACACTCCTTTCACGATTCGAACGCTTGGTCAAACTAACTGACACCTACCCTGCCCCGGGTTAAGATTTAGGGTTTTTCATTTTCAAAAAGAAACTCCTACTACTGGGCTCAAAAGGGGTTATCAAGGGATTATCTTCCCTATATCTCCGGTGTTTATGGATTGAAACAATGCCTGTATCTCATCAACAAGTTTTTTTATCCAAAAGCATACAATCGGAATATTATTCGTCATCTGTTTTCGTCATCCTCCCCGGATTCCTGCTAAAACAAGCATTAAGCGTTAAGAAAGCAAAGAGTGAACACGACTGGATTAATTCAAAACATGCATATTCATTTCGTTTATCAATATCAATTGAAAAAACAACAAGTTTTAGAAGCGAAATTTGCAATTAAACAGAAAAGAAACTACAAATGCGAAGACATGAACAAGATAACATGAAAAATGTCGGTGTCTCAGGACTGGACTTCCTGCACTTTGTGTTATTGGCGAGTCAACCATCCTCAGAAACTATTATCAGGGGTAGTCTACTGCTGTCTCGATATTCTTTCAACGGCCCGATCAAACCTGGGAAACTTTTTCATCACCCCGGCTTTCGCTTGTCTATTGCTTTGCACCACCTTGGGGACCCTATCAGAGAAGTTGATAACCCTGCTGTCGATTAAATCTTGGACGTTATGCTTGAACGCGTGGCAACCCTCAATATCATGTCCGGGAGCCCCGGAGTGGAATTCACAGCGCCTGCTTGCATCATAACCATACGGAGGAGTGCCTATTATTGGCGCCAGAGTTCTCTTCTCCACCAAGTTCAAACCTAGTAGTGTCTGTAACAAATCTGCATACGTCGAGGGAGGCTTTTCAAACACCCTCCTTGGTTTCTTTCCCCGACTTCTTTGTTGAGCCGGATACTGGCATCTCGTATGCTGCTGGCTTTGCTCGGCCGATTCCTTAGGCTCACGCGTCATCATCCTTAAATTCAACCCTGGCATCGGCAACTGTTGTGGACATGGGGACTTAGCTTCCAGTGGCTCTGGAATATACCTCGATTCGTCTGCAACCTCTGGCGGAGAAATGGGAATATCAGTCCCTGAAACTTTTATACCCCCCGGTACAAACTCAATTATTTTCTCATCCAGCAAATCTTGAATCTTATGCTTAAAAGCTTTGCAGTTTGCAATGTTATGCCATGGTGCGCCGGAGTGGAAGGCACAATGGGCGTTCAGGTCATAGTCTGGTGGCGACTGCCCTATCAGTGGAACCAAAATGTGGGGCTCAACCAGTTGAAGTTGGAACAAGAGTTGCATCAGCTGATCATAATCCACTGGGATCTCATCAAATACTCTGTTAGAAAACCTCATCCTCTTACCACACCTCCTTGAGTTATCCTGAAAAATTAATTGCGACTGAGCCTCGAACCGTGGAGAGGGTCTCTTACGCCTATCATGCGTGGGTAATAGTTCTTCAGACCCCTGAGGAGGAAATAAGCCATCCGCGTCTTCATACATTTGCCCTCCTTCTCTTCTGAGTACGTTCCTTAATATTTCAGCCATCAATCCTACCTGCGCCTTCAATCGGCAGTTCTCTTCTTCTAGCGTCTCTTGATTCGAGCGCAACACTTGCATATCTTTCGTGAACTGCCCCAGCTGGCCTCGGACCTCATTTAATTCCGCTTGAACCTGCTCGATGTCTATCCCCACAAGTTGGCGTCTGAGGCCTGGGAGAAAACCTTGATTCCCTTGCTGAGCAAAATCGGCAGCCCTATCATTAGCCCGTACAATCAGAGGCTGCACCATATTCTGCAACTGTTCCTAACTCTTGGCCATGGCTTCCATTACCTGTATGAACTGCATCATGTTGTTGCGCACCTCTTGCATCTCAGTCTGATCCTGACTCATGACTTCCTTACTGCTGTTTCTGGTTGAATGTCAGGGAATTCTTTGGTCGCTAATCTTGGAGGACCTGGAAGATGCAGGAGATGAGATACAGTTTAATAATTACCTGTAATGCAATATGAATATGAATGTAATGCAATATGTGTCTGTGCATTAAGGAATGTCATTCCCCGATTCTAGTGCGAATGTGCCAGTGCAGTGACAGTGCTAGCAATACGGAGATTGGAGCCGAATCATAGAAAACACCTCATATATTGCAGAGAAATCCATTAAGCCAAGAATACAATATCACCGAGTGTACAATAAGAAGGCATGACCTCAGCCAACAATCCTGGTGATGATCAGCGCTATGCAAACAAAGCATCAATACATGACATGGTCAAGTACACTCATAAGCCTGGTACTCCTCTAGCAACTTCTTAGTCTCTGGGTGACTTGGTCGGGTAAGCAGACCCTCAACAAGTTGATTTCTTCGCTTGAGAATACGTCGCACATCACCAGCGGTTTCTTCCCATGCCCCTTCTCCGAAGCGATCCTCTAGCTTCCGCTTCTGAGACACAGCTTCGTCCCTGCCTTTGAGGGCCTTGTTCAATGCATTCTGGAGACTGTATCTGGTCATCACCTCTTCTTCGTACTTCTTAATGCTAGCCTTCAACTGCTCTTCGAGGTCAGAAACTTGCTGCTTCAATTTATCTTCCCTCTTTTTATTGTTGGTGAGCGTAGCATTCCAAGTCTTGTTACAAGAAGAGATTTCTCGGTGAGCGGCATCGAGTGCTTTCTTTTTGGACTCCAGCATGTCATGGGAGCTTCTGAACTCTTGACCCAGACGTTCGCGCTTCTTTTTCTCCTCAGTCAACTCAGCCCCTAGTCTGTTTACTAGTTCGATCTGCTGTTGGAAAGCATGCACGGCCTTGTTTTTCTCACTGCGTATCTGAGCCAGCTCTTGCTCTAACCCTTCATTGATCTTCATCAAGGCTTCTTTTTCTCTAACAGCTTGCTCGTAGGCCTCCCTAGTAACAGTAGTTGGCTCTTCCACCGGAATATGAACAGGGACTGGTGCATCTGGAAATGGCATCAGTAATTGTCTTGCCTCTCCTGGATCCAAACTTTGTAGGGTGCATAAGCCTGACAATCATTCTTCCCTAACAGTGGCTTCCCTCTTCTGTTGATACGCATCCATGCATGCTGAAGCTTGGCTAGTAACTCTCCCTTCAAATCACCGGTGAAGTACAGAGATTCCTGTACTTCTTCTTCCTTTGGTGGGTTCTTCAACGCATATCCGAACTGGCGAACGAACAAAGATGGGTTGTAGTTGATGCACCCTTTTATCCCTATCAACGGAACATTAGGATACCCAGAACAACTGAAAATAAGCTCAGACCCCAGCAAGTCTTGGTCAAACCACTCAATGTCTTCGGAAGATAGCCTCATCATGCGCTCTGGCCAGTCAGTTGTAGTTGCATTCTCCACAAAAGGTCCCTTCAGGGGAAGATGACTCTTAAACCACATGTTCAACAACGGTGCACAACAGTAAACAGTCTTTCCCCTTCTATTTTCGTTTTTGTAGTGCAATGAATGATAGAGATCTCCAATCAAAGTGGGCACCGGGTTGCCAGCAGCAAACAGATGGAAAGCGTCCAAGTCCACAAAATTGGGTAAGTTGGGAAACAGCACTATTCCGTAAATGCATAGAGCCAAGATAGCATTAAAGACTATCCAGCACCCGTTCTTGGCATACTCTTGAGCTTTGCCGACCAGAAAATCAAGGGAGAAACCTGGAACCCCAAGCCAAGAAGTCACTAATAGTTCAGCAGCGTTCATGTGCAAGGCCTTAGCTAAGTCCTCCAACTTGGGCTCAGCAGCAGAGTGAATAAAGGGAACCTTATTCTGTACCGGTAGCTCAGTAAACTCCACATACTCTTCGATGGTAGGCCCCAGAATAAAGTCAGCAAACGTGAAACATCTCAATGTCGGGTCATAGAATTGCATCAGCGTGTACAGCCCATTCATCTCAACAGCAGTTGGCTTGCAGACTAATCTCAGCAATCTTCCATGACTCATCCTGAAACTTCTCCTAACCTCCTCATCTGCAAGAGACATCAGACCAAGTAAGGGAGTAATGTCAGGTGTAGGCAACTTGTACGCAACTGTCTTCCTCAAACCAGCCATGATCAATAAGCAGAAGTCCGGGCACTAGAACCAGGGAATATGCAAATGCTCCTGTAGCACCGACACACGTTAATGGGATGCAATGATAATGGTTATGCAAACAATGCAATGCAAGTAATCATGCAACAGGGACCAAATGCCATGGCTGAGCAGCCTGAACCATATCAAAAAGTCTCAGATTGACTCTCCAGAATTCCTAAAACCCTGGTCTCAGATAGACCCAAAACAAAGCTCCAACACTGGTCTCGGATAGACCCCATCCATAACTCTGACTGGTCTCTGACAGACCTCATATCATAACTCCAACTGGTCTCTGACAGACCTCACAACTTTCCATAAATACCCAGGATCTCAGATCAAGAAATAACCGGTATCTGAAGGTCTAATTACCTGCATAACCCCAAACCCTCTCACAGGTAGGTGTCCTAGTAACTGACAAAGGTATGGCATCCTATGCGGTCGTTGGCGTCACAGACTTTCAGGGTTGATGATACGATTCCCAGAAGGAGTGGCATCATCAAATCCTGAAGAGGCCTCACTTAGCCAACTTCCAAATGATCGGTTCCCGGAGTCGGCAATTCAGCTAACCAACAACCCCTTCGACCCAAAGGATAGAAAAAGAAGTCAAGCAGAAGAACCTCGTCCGAGTGTAGATTTCGTGAGACACTAATGCAAGCAAAGTCGGCACGCGCCCACTACTTTCTACTCTAATTCTAGGTGCACTCAAGCCCAGGTCCGGCTTATCTCTCAATCATAGAATCACCCGTCACACCCCGATACAGCAATAATAATCAATAATATAATGCTGAAAATAAAGGACAGAAATATAAATCCATACAAAATCCTCGACGGGAAAACAAGCACTAGGACGGACTCGCTCAAGGGACGTTGGATCCCAAATGCATAAGGAACTATCGCAGTCCTTAGCAGCCAGGGGACGTTGGATCCCCAGCAGAGTCGCCAGCTGTCGCTACTGCGAAAATCGGCGTCGGCTGAACAGAAGAGTCGCCACCGTGCGTTATTTATCCCACAGGAGGGAAAGGAAATGCTCAGAGTAAACCTACCGCAAAGACGGGAAAGGAATGGTCATCGCAACCAAAACCTGGATTCGGGAGTCGGTTACGCAAGGGGAAGGTATTAGCACCCCTCACGTCCGTCGTACTCGACGGGATCCACGCTTGTTTTCGGGTATGGATTGTTATTCTATCTACTCTACAGGTCTGGGGTTAAAAAGAAAATAAAATGACTCGGCAAAGTATCGCACTTTATGCCTACGTATTCCCATCTGGAACGAGAAATCAGAGTCAACGTAGTTCGCCTACCTACGGGAAAGGAGGGGAAGGTTGCTCGCTAGGATATCACATCCTATGCCTACGTACTTTCATACAGCATGAAAGATCAGAGCAAACGTAGTTCGGGTCACGTACGACACAAGTCTGTCTTGATTGTTTTTATTCCTTCTGAAAAAGGTTTTTTCTGATTAACAGTCCAAGCGGACAAAAATGACGTTTTGATGAGTTCACATTCTTTTACGGAAGAAGTGTCTTTTATTGTGTTCGAAATATTTATTGTGTTTTTCTGTTTGTTTTGAGAAAGAAGAGACAGAACTCTAACCTACAGTTGGGAAGGGGATCAAACTAACCTAATGTTATCATGCATGGGTTAAGACCTAGTGTCTATCATGTTCCTCTCTTGCACAGAGAGAATCAGAGATCCTAAGGGAATAGACGGAAACAGAAACAATAGCATATATACAATAAAGCAGTAAAATGCATGGATGCATCAATACAAGCGAGGCAAGGGAGTCCCACTCAACCTCGAACCTAGAAAACAATAGGCAAAAGCGAACAGAATTCGCTTTCAACCTAACAGGTTAAACAGCAAATAATACAGTCAGGGAAAACCAATCAATACATCAAGAATTAAACAGCTAAAAAGCAACAGTAGCTCTGATCAACATCTGTCTTCAAGTCCTCTCCAAACAGCTACAGGCTTCAAGCAAGCATCAATCTCCATCTCCACAGCCTTCAAGCACGGTCTTTGTCATCAGTCTTCAATCTGCAATGGCTTTTCTTCAAGTCTCAATCTACAGGATAAATATCAGTCAATAAGATGAAATGGATGTTACACAGTCAATTGCCTACCAAGGGAGGCTCATTAACTGTTAACATTATACAAACAATTTTCTCTCAAAAGTTCTATCTTTCAAATACATTCACTGATCCTTCCAAAGGAAGGAGGTGGATATTTGAAAGAGACTTTGAATCATAGAGAAAGAATGGAGGCAAACAAGACCTTCCATATTTGTGAATCAAGTTTTCTACTCTAGAGCTCTGCCTAGCTCCTAAACCCTATAGCCTTCAACAGCTGCCAGCAAAGGATACTCTTCATCAACTCTGGAAGTTGGTCTTCAATCTCTTGGATCTCCAATGGGCTTCATCATCACAGGTCTCCAGCTCTCCCAATCCCCAAGCAAACCCAATACCCCACACAGACAAATGAAATAACCCTAGAGAGGGAACACCGCACAGTCAAACAAATATAAGCAGTATACTGATAGTAATAGTAGAATAGGGGAAACCTAGTAATTTCTAAGGGATCTATTAGCTACCCATAATCCCTATAGTCCCATACCCCAAAGATTCAATCTCTAACTCCTGAAAGAATTGATTCACTACACCTATGTTATCTCCTAAACCCTAGTTTTGATCACACTAATCACACCTAAACAAATCATCTAAAATTAAGTCCTAAAATTATGAACTAAATTTTATGTACAAGCTAAAACTCTAAGCTAATCAACCTAAAAAGAATGGATCAAAAATATAAGAGCATCTAATCAAACTAAAATCAACAAATTCATGCATTAAACTAAACATCATTTAATCCTATTTAAAAGAAAAATATGCTAAAAATACAAAAGTAAAATGAAATGCTAAATTTTTTTATATGATAATTTTCTTAACAAAAGTGTGAAAAGGATGCAAAAACAACCAATGAAAAATATGCAATTTTCAATTATTTATGATTTTTTGAAGAAATGAAATGAATTAAGAAAATAATGAATGAATTAATTTGGCTGAGGGGTGCAGGGAGTAATCAATTCAGTTAAAATAAGGGAATGGGCCCAGACTGGGGGGCGCGCATAGCAAGCGCGTCTGGGCCCAGTTACTCAGAAAACTAATGAAAAAGAAAAAAAAACATGAGGACGGTGCATATAGTAAAGATTTCAGTTCAAATTGGTTTGGGCGTTGCGTTTGGGGGTGTAAAAAGCAATGGATCATTTGAGCCCATCAGAAGAGTTAAATGAAACGGTGCGTAGCGCCTTTGGGATTTCCCTCCGTTTTAACTTTGAATTTTGGCCTTTAGATCGTACTCTGAGTCAAGGGTCTTATGATCATCCAACGGTTGTCCATCATCGTCTTCAATTATATACTAGGGTTTTCAGAAAACCAGTCCCATGCATGCTCTTTCCATCTCCTTGTTCTCTCTCGTTTCTCAATGAATTCACACGATACAAAGAGCAAAAGTGATCTACTTCTTCCCCTCTACACAGCCATGCCATTAGTTCTTTCTAAAACTCAACCAAACTTCAAACCCGATAGGTAGAAAGTTCCGGTTCCACCATTATGCACTGTCATCAACCATGAGAATTCCTTTCAATCTTTACCCTAACACAATCTACACTCTACACTGATCATTTTAAGCTGTATATTCAAGATTGTAGTGCCATATTCTTGATGTTATAAACCCTAACAGATTTGGTGCACCATTAACAACCTCCATGAAACCTTCTCAAACTTTGTGAATTTCATCATCTAACCTAACCTAACAGTTCTAACCTAACAAATCTCTAACATGCTGACTAAATCAAGCAATTCGAATGGATTACCAACCTGGTGTAAATGATGAAAACAGGTGTAGAAATTCTTGGATCTGATGCTTGCAATGATTGGAAATTGATCAATAAGCTTGCTTCTGAGTTCTGTATGCAAAAGATCTTGCTCCAATGCCTTGAATCTTGCAATCACAAAGTTCTTGCTCTTTGGATGATGAAATTGAACAGCACGAGTTCTTCTTCAATTCAACCAAGTTCTGATGGAATTGTGATCTATGAAAGATGTTGATGATGATCAAATCAAGAAATTTGGAAATTGAGGGAGATTTGATGAAGTTTGAGATGCTTTTGCAAAATGGAAGATTGAAGTGAAACTTGGTATCATGCACAAAATGAATCACCACCCATGGCATGAAGCCTCTCAATGCAATATATAGATGAACTTAGAAACCTCTAGAACTTTGTAGAATCTTCTCATGCACACTTTCCCTTGGATTTGGATTATGTAACTTCCTTTGTAAGTAACCAAACATAACTTTCAAATCTTGAACCAAACTCAAAAATACACTTTTGCCAATGTTCTTAAAACAATTTTTCCAATCAAAATGACCTATAATCTCATCCCATTTGGCCAAATTATGAAAAATCTCAATTTTAGGTCATTTTTTATTCATTAAATTCACCAATTTTGAAACCTTGAGCTATGAGCCTGTCCAATATTTAATGGTCACCTTTATAGACTCAAAATGTCATTTGGAGCAAGTTTGATGTTGTGAAGTTTTCCATTTGAAGCTTCCTTGTATGAGTTTTGGGCATAGGCTTGAAATGACCTGTAATTCTCAGATGACCAAAATACCCTTTTCTTGCCAAGACCATAAGTAGAGTTCCACAAATCATATGAAGGCATACCATACCATTATAGAAAGCTAAGACAATGAGGAACAACTCTTATGTTGACAAGAAATTCATTTGAAATCGCCTTGAGGGGTAAAAGTTGCTTGGAAGACAAGTAACTTTCACAGACAAAATTTCAGATACCTCAGATGACCTGTAACTTGAAAGGACCATAACTTGAGTTCTATAAATCTCCTTGATGTCTTCCACAACTCAAATTAAAGGTATTGAGATCCTCTACAAGTTTCATGTTGGCCAAGGATCCATTTGAAGCTTTCATTTTGACTTATTTTGATTGGAAGTTTGACCTAAATTAGGGGATTTTACACAGAAACCCTAATTTAGACACTCCTCTTCTCCTTGATTTCTCTTGATTTCTTCTTGGAACATCACCATATCCTTATCCACATGCCAAATGATGAACCCCACATCTCTCCAACAGACCTTAATGCCTTTCAATCAAACATTTGACCCAGGGTTGACCCAGATGAAACCCTAGTTGACTGTCTTCAACTGCAACTCTTGTGATCATATCAATGACTTGCCTCCTTCTCCAAATGACTTTCTGAGTCTTCCATGATGTCTACATACTCTCCATGCTCAATTCACAGCTCACAACTTCTTTGATGATCTTCAGATGCCCTCAGATAGGAGATAGATTCACTGCTTGATCCATTGACTTCTTTAGCTTTCCCATTCTTTCTGATGACTTGGATATGCTTGAATTTGAATAATAACCTCTTGATAGACTCATAGAGATAAGAATAGTGATTGGTCCCCTGTTGGATAACTTGTTATGCTATGCTATGCAGATGATTAGACTATGTACATGACTCTATATGCAAATGCTAATGCAATTGAAACATAAACCAAGTGAAGAAGGTTGAGCAAATTTTAGGGTGCAACACTCTTCACCCTCTTCAAACTACACCAGGGCTATTGAGAATACACAAGAAACTCAGAGCTCTCTCATTCTTATCCTTGCTTGAAAATTGCTCAACCTTTTTATCATTCACTCATTGTCATGTTTTACCATTTTTTGAAGTTGCTTGTTGTGAAAATGTAGTCTTGTTGTCCCATTTTGGTTCTTTGTCTAGAACTCATGTTTTATGGCTGTGTTATTTACTTTGTTAAGGTATTTCATTCATGAATGATGTGTTGTTGTTATGTTACCATGTTGAGCTTTGTCATTGTATGTTTTATGGCTAGGATCGAATGCGTCGCATATCGTCCTAGGACGTATACTAAACACTCTAGGCAATTGAGAGGTGGCCCCTCAGTCACCATTTCCCAAGTATAAGGCTCATGGCACAATATCCATTATCTTTATTAAGTGTGTTAAGATTGTATGAAGGTGAGAAGAGAAGGGACAAACTAAAGGGGGACTAACACAAACTTAAAGTTGTCATGCAATGGTGATCCTAAGATTGAGATACAAAAAAAGAACTACCTAATATTTTCATGCATGGTTTGAACTTAAAGTCTATCGTAACCTCAAGAGGTTAGAGAACTTATGGGGAGCATGGCAAAGAAAAGAAGAAGAAGAAGAAAGAACATGCAAATGAAAATGCAAACATAAGATGCATAAGTAGAATGAAAGTGGGAGGAAAATAGTGTGGGGCAGTAGCCTCCCCAAGCTCATCTCAACCAAGAATGCACATATGAAATGAAACAAAGAAGAAAAGAGAAGAAGAAATGCACAAGAGGCAACTACACAAAAGGGTGCAAACAAACTCACAAATGGAAACATTAAAGGGAAGCAACAAAAGAAGCACACAAATGAACAAGCAATGAACATAATTTGGACCTAAAAATGAGCATACAGCAAGCTCAACATGTCTATTATATGAAACAAGAGGAGTTGAGAGCTTAATGGATCCACAAAGGTCATTTCCAACTCAAACTAGGTCATGCACTTGTATGAACTTCCCTTGGAGGTAACTTGACTTGCAAGCTACCTCAAAATTACGAAAATGGTTCAAAAATGATCAAATAAAAAGCACAAGGTACTCAAACATGTTGGAAAACAGAGGCCAAAAGATCACAATCAAAATCAATTCACAACACCACCAAAGAAATTGATTCACAAGGGTGTTCCATTGTGAATGAGAATTGTCGAGAGTCAAAGGAAATGCAATAAAAGTCAACCAACAGGGGCAAAATGGTCCTCAAAAATTCATCAACTCATCATGGACATGAGGATGAATTTTGGGTCATTGGACCAAAAGGGAAATGTTAAAACAAAAACAAGAATCAAAACAAGTCAAAAATTAGGTCAAACAAAACATCTCCAATTAATAATTCCTTTTTTAAATGAAAAATAATCCAAAAAATAAAAATAAAAATTCTAAAAATAAAAGGACATTTCAAATTGCCCATAAAATATTTTTGTGGAATTTTATTAATTGGAGAAATATTTATTTTGAATTAAATCTAAACAGAAATAAAACAAAAAAAAACAAAAAGAAATAAAACCTAAATAAAATAAGACTACGGTGTAAATAGCGAAGGAATCAAGTTGAAAAGCCAAGTTGGGCTCACACGGGGGTGCAAACAACAAGAAAAAGGCCCAGGTCCAATAAAAAAACAAAAACGGTGAATTGAAGGGATCATGTGTGATATGGTCAACAGAGGTGCACAGTGAAAAACAATCAGGCACGTTGGATCAGAAAGTAATCAAATCAGAGGGATTACAGTGCAACACGTGACCAGGCAAGGCAAATTAAATGAAATGCAGCACTTTAAGGTAATTGTGTGTGTGTGGTCAAACAATGGTGTATCGTGCGTCTTAATTTCACACGTTGATTCAAAAAGTAATCAGATCCAAGGACCTACAGCAAGCCACGTAGCCCTCAACCCATTCAAATATTCAAACAAACCAGACGGCAGCCGGAGACCTCTCCGGTCGTCTTCCTCGGTCGTATCCCCACCGTGAACAGTAAACGCAAAACACGCAGGTATCAGAAGCTCACCAAAATTAACAAATTAATAACCAAAAATCATCTACACATCACGTGGAATACAAATCCATGGTCCATTGAGCATAAAACATCAAGATAAGTCTAAATCGAAGAGAATAAGTTTCAAGCTCAAATTATAAAAGTTCACAAACAACCATCAATTGTATCTAGAAATGATCCACACAGCTCATAGGTTTCAAACATACAAAAATGGCGTGTTAAATCATCACATACAGAGAGATAAGTTGATTTGAAGAATACCTAGTGGAGAGCTTCCACTGAGCGTAATCCTTTGATGAAGCTTAGAGAAAATTATCCAGAATCACTCCATGAACTCCAAGGAAGCTTTTGTTATGCTCAATTTTGCTTGAAATGGTGTGAATCTGAGAAATCGTGTTTCACTTTTTCTTCACTTTTTCCAAATGCTTTCTCCCTCAATTTCTCCACCAAAACGTGTTCTCATGCATTGTGAATGATCAAGGGATTATATGTGATGGATCCTAATGGAAAGGAAGCCCAATTGCAATGGTTTTAGTCCAAAATGAAATTCAATTTTTTTGCACATGGAGCCTTCAAATTGCACACGAAAATGGGGCTGCCAAGCTTAGAAATCAACTCAGGTAGCTTGCATAGATCTCATATTAATCAAATGGATAGGATTCAAGCCTTGAATTTATCAAATGGTTGAGATTGCATTATCAAAATTTCACTTGAAAACGGCATTTGGAAAGCACATGAAAATGGTACCAAAACTTCAATCCAATGCTTGCATCTTGTTTAGTACATCTTTGTCACTCAAAAAATGCATAAACATGCCTTGAAATGGTTAGAAATGAATTAATTCCATTTTGTGATTTTAAACTTCCTTCATGAAAAAGTTACACCTCAATTCTCCAATCCAAGCCAAATCCATGGTTCCTTGATAATTGGTTGGGCAAATGACCCCATATGGAGCAAGTTTCATGTTGGAAATATTTTCGTTTGAAGTATGTAAAGTGGTGAAATGGACCCATAATGAAAATGATATGTAATCTTACTTTTCCAAAATACCCCTGACTTGCAAGCCTCATAACTTGAGTTCCACAAATCAGATGAAGGACTTCTAGTACTCTTTGGAAAGCTAAGATCATGAGGAACATCTTTCATGTTTTGTTCAAGGTGAGGAGAAACATCCTTCTAGGTCAAAAGTGGCTTGGAAGTTGGTTAACTTTTGTTGACCAAAATCACATTCATCTGAGGACCTGTAACTTGTCAGCATCATAACTTGAGTTCTAGAAATCAGATGAATGATTTCTAGTACTCAAAAGAAATCTAGAAGCATGCTCTACAAGTTTCATGTTGGGGTAAAGATGGGATGAGACTTCTATCTTGAGATAGGTGGTCTTGAAGTTGGGCACTAAATAGGGGATTTTACACCGAGAACCCTAATTTAGTAACTTCTCACACTCTTGATTCTTCTTGATTTGATCTTGAAATGATGTATTAGGCATCTCAACCCAACATTCCATGACCATAGAGACTTGGAATTGAGTCTTAATCTCCTTCAATTTCACAGTTGACTGAGGATTAACCAGATGAAAACCCTAGATGCAATATCTTTGACTATGGCCTCTTCCACATGACACAACCACTTGAACAAGCTCCAACATGGATCTCAAAGCTTTCAATGAGCTTTCTGAAAACCCCATATCCATAATCATGAATTCACAAACCTCTGATGATCTTCAACTGGCCTCCAAGTTAGGAACTGACCACATATATCCATCAACTCTTTCACAAGACATTGACCACCTCTTGGTGACTTAATGACCATTCATGCTCGAGTAAAACCCCTTGATTAGGCTCCACACTATGGGTAACCTCCTCTTGCTAGTCACACCTCTTAATCCCCTGTTAAATGAAAAATGCTATGCAATAAAAATGCTAGAACAATGCAAAGAAACAAAAGCCAGCCAAAGAAAAAGGTTGGGGATATTTTGGGGTGCAACAACACCGATTCAAGTTGGTGTAGTGATGTTGAGGATAGAAAATCAACAATTGGCTATGTATTTATGCTAGGTGGTGCACCAGTTACTTGGAGTTCGAGAAAGGAGTCAATAGTGGCATTGTCGTCGTGCGAAGCAGATTAATTATGAGAATTAGTGCAAGCAGATTAAGGTAGTTTTCTGTTATCAAGATCTTTAGGATCTTGTGAAGGGAGGAGTAGCACCGCTTGCAGAAAACGCGATGGATCAAGAAAAGGCCACATTCAAAGAATTGAAGAAGAAAGATTACAAAGCTCTATTTATAATCCATTAATGTGTAGATCCAGATAATTTTGAAAAGGTTAGTGATGTAGAATCAGCGAAGGAAGCGTGGTAGATTCTTGAAAAGTCGTTTGGAGGTGCATAAAAGGTGAAAGAGGTGAGGTTAAAAACTCACAAGAGAACCTATGAATTGCTTCATATGGAAGAAAGTGAAAGTATAGCAGATTTCTTCTCTAGAGTTACAAAACTGGTGAATCAAATCAAGGTATATGGAGAAGTATTGACATCAAGATCAATTGTTGCAAAGATCTTGAGGTCGTTGACTCCAAAGTTCGATCACGTAGTAGTAGCCATAGAAGAGTCGAAAGACTTATCAAAATTAACAAAGGAAGAGCTTCAAGGGATGCTTGAGTCTCATGAACAAAGGATGGCTGAGAGAGCTGCAGGAAATTCAAAGAGTGATATGGCTTTGCAAGCACAGTCAAAAAAGGAAAGGCAAAGGAAGCTGGAACGACAACAAAGGTAGAGGAGGTTATGTAACACCCTTTTCTACCTACAATTTTAATGGCAAAATATTCACATTTATCAGAGTAAAATATTAAACTCAAAAAAATCACCTCAAAGGGCACACAATTTCCAATAAATTAAATATAGGTCAAGGCTCCGTAAACAACAGGTTTTCTCAAAAGTTATCAAAATTTGCTCAAAAGGCAGCGGAACTCAAAAAGGCATAATCCAAAGTTTTCCTTGTACGGAAACATAATCGAAATAACAAAAATCAAATAAAACATGGTTCAACTCAAAGACCCCAACCCGATGTTACATTATTAAAGCAAGACCCTCTAAGTTAACCAAAATGGCCAACAACTCAAAACTCCAAAAAGATCATCGACGGCATCCACGGCTAAACCTGGTCATTTGCATGTTACCCACGTGGAGACAACATTCAAACAGGCAGGGTGAGTAAAACGATTCATAATAATCAATATATGAAATCAATATGTAAAACAACGTCATTTTCATATTATACATCATCATATTCATCAATGGACATCAAAGGCCACAACATCATAAATTACTCAAGATTGCCTCATAGGGTCACCAAGGAAACATCAAAAGGCATAACATCATAAATTATGCAAATGCAGCAAGACACGTGCATGTGGTACTGGAGCTAACGGGATTATATCTGAGTGAATCGCATAGTCAAAGATACAACAGAGTTGCCACCGAACTTTATTTAGTCCCAAAGGACAGGGAAAATATCGATAAAACCCAAGGGAAGAGAAACGGGAAAGGGGGTCGGTTATGTGAAAGGAAGGTACTAGCACCTTAAGCATCTGTCGTACCCGACGAGAACCATTTCGCCTACTTTTAGGCTTGGATGGGTTATCTATCTAAAGGCTTCTAGCTAAAAAAGAAGGAAAGAAAAAAGAGAAAGAAAGGAAAGTGCTCGAGGAGGAATGGGTCCCTCATGCCTACGTAACCTCATAGTGCAATGAGGAAGTCAGAGCTCCGTAGTTCAAGGAACCAAGGAAAAGAAAAGGATCTGGACGGACCAGAGAGACAGAAGCATGGAAGAAGACGGAGGAAGGTAGCTCGCCAAGATTTTGCAATCTTGTGCCTACGTACCCTCATAGTGCAATGAGGAAATCAGAGGCTATGTAGTTCAGGGAACTAATGCTAGGAAAGAAAACAAAGACGGCGTCAAAGCCAAAAACAAACAGAGAAAGTAAGACCCAATTGGGGAATGCAAAAGAAATGGTGTCAAAACCAAGACAACTCTGCTGAGAAATAGAGAAGCGAAGAAAGAACTCTGTCGGGGAATGCAGAAGAAAAGAGATGAATCTACAGGGGATAAAACAAGAGAATGGCGACGGGGTCAGGGAAAAAAGGGACAAGAATCAAAATAAAGGTAAGATCCACAGGGGACTCGGTGTATTAACTGCAAGCGGTGATTAACCAAGAAAGATAAGAGTAAAACTTGTGGGGAGAGCAAAAAAAGGTTAGTGTCAACAGACAGACTGTGACGAAACAAAAGAAAGAGAGTATTGAACCAAAGAAAGGTGTTTGACTCGGAGGGGAAATCTGTATATTAACTGATAAACAGTGGTTAACCGAAAAGTGAAAGGGACTGATTTTAAGCGATAAATGGTTATCAACTAAGAGGCGGGTGTGGAACCAAGCAAAGGTTGTGACCCAAAGAACGGGTGTGGAACTAAGTGAAGGTTGTGACCCAAAGGATGGTACACTAATTGAGAAAATAGTACTTGACCAAAGGAAAGGGGATTCAAACCGAATAAAGGTTACTAACCCAAAGCTGGCAGTATTCGAACCAAAGAAAGGTTGATAAATGCGGGGGTTCGGTGTTTAACAGGCGGGTTGTGGTTAATCGAAAATAATGAGAGATTAACCAAAAGGAGGTGATTAACTCAAAAGAAACTAAATATCTTAATAGACGGGCTGTGGAAAGAGGGTTGAATTGGTCGAGAGAGAAAAGAGTGTTGAATTGAAAGAAGGAAGCTACTTCCAAAGAAGAGACAAGGATGCAGGTGACCAAGGCTCGACTCAACTGGAGAAAGAGGGATACCACAGTAAGGAGGTAGAGATGACTACTCCAGGCATATGGCCATTCGTCCCCTACCCAGAATAGTCAGAATGAGTGTAGGAATTCTCCATTCTCATTCCTTCTCTAACACCAAAGTGTGGTGCAAGAAACGAACAGACAACACAACGGCGCACAACTTGTACAGTGCTCCATTGCGTTGCGGATCTTCAACTCTACCAGGGAAGAGGGAAGGGAAAATATCTAGAAGATCCAAAGGAGAAGAAAGGGAGAAGAATCGACTAATCAAAATGAAGTTTCGATTTATCAATCAAAAGGGGGATGATGCCAACAATTTTTCAAAGAGGTGAAAAACCATTAAAGCAAAAGGGTGATTTATTGATTATGCAAGATTGAGTTCATTCCAAAGAGGAACAAACTCAACGTAAACATGAATAAAAGTGAAAAACAGTACCAAAACAATTAGCATGCATCACAAACCATGTAGCAAGTGATCAAAGAAATATGCAAGAATGATCATGATCAAAGTGTCGAAAATGCACATAATCGAGAATTGACAAATGACATATTGAAATTTTGCATAGATACTTCCAAGAATGAGTGAATAGCTCATAAAACATCCACACATATTAAGCATACTAAGCTATGGAAGTTATATGAGGATAGGATAGCAAACAAGCTTGAAATGGGCAAAAATGGCATTCTGCCACTGAAGTAATCAGTTACTCTATATCAGGTAACTGGTTACTTACTTAAAATTGCAAAAACAAGTGAAAAATACATAGAGTAACCGGTTACTCTGTTTTTCCTAGAAAGTGAGTAACTGGTTACCACTGCGACAGTGGCAAAAGCAGCTTTTTGAAAAATCACTTTCAGCAACCAAAAGATTTCCCCAATCATCCACATGTTATACTTAACATTTATGCACAAAAAATGAAGTTCAAAAGCACTATAACATCAATTAATCATCAATGGAAAGCAATAAACATGAATATCATAGATCAAGAAGTCACATGATTAAGAAAAACAAAAAAAAAACAATCGAACTACATCGTAAACGCGCGAAATAGATCAAAACAGTAAATCAAGTGAAAGATAACCAACCTACAAGGCTGAGATTTGCCTTGGATGTTGTTGCTATTAATATGTGATGTGAATTAAGCAAAGAAACCCAAAGAATTCCAAGCTTGAGATCCAAACGTAGCGAAACCGATAAAAACATGAGAAATGCTCCGAATATCGATTTGCACCGAAGAAGCTTGAGATGATTACTTGAATTGGAGAGGAATCAACCGTAAATCCAGAAATCCAAGCAAGAATATGGTGGAATGAGGTTTAGCTCAAGAGAATAACAATTTTGATGTGAAGATTGTTTCCCTCCAATGGTGGAAATTGAGCTATTGTGAGATTTTGTGAGAGAAGATGAAGATGAATGTGCAAATGTTGCAGAAAATTCAGAGAGAATGGAGAGTGATCAATGGAGAATTTGGAGAAAATAATTCAATCCCAAGAGATGATGATTCAACCTTTGAGAAATGATCGAACCCTTGAGAAAATGATCATGGAACCCCCCTGAGTAATGATGGCGACTTGCTTATATATAGTTTTGCTTCGGAGTTGCTAGGTTCAGAGTGAGCTTTGGATGTAGCCTCAGAACTAGCCTTGGAGTTAGTTAGGCTTAACTCACTGAGTTGGAGGTTAACTCAGTTAGTTAGGTAGTTGACTTGGTAACCATCCCAATGCAAGTTGAAAATCCAATGGTTCTCATGCTTGGAAACAGAGGTATATGGTGGTATTGATTGGAAATGATGTATTGGAGCAAATGCCTTGAAGTATCTTGAAAGGTCTTGAATTATCTAGAAATGTCTAGAATGTTTCATACAATGATAGAACCAAATGGACCCCCAAAATGTAGAGAGAAAATTGGTTGTCACAAAAATGCAGCAAAATCTGCATTTTTACACAGAGTAACCGATTACTCTGTTTTGCCTAGAAACTGTGTAACTGGTTACTTTAGGCAAAATTTACATATTTGCTTGAAAAATAGTGTTGTGGTCGCAGTTCCGATTTCTGACTTTTTGCTCTGATGAATAGGCATAAAAACCTTTATTTTGTGCTTGTTTTGATGAAGTGATATCTTTGAGAGGATATGATTAATCGGGTTTGAAAACCTGAATATTCCTGCAATAGAAATCATAGAGAAAAAATGCTAATGCGTATGTCCCCGATGCGAATGCACATGCTTATGCAAAAGGGAAAAATGAGGTCAAATTTCAAGTTACGACAGCTGCTCCTATTTAATCTTCTTGGACCTGAATGTTCAAATTGCGCTAGCTCTTTGATTAGTCGAGGTGGAAGAGGATTAAATAAAAGAGTAGCTCGAAAGATTTGGCCGACGGCGACTGATGGGAAAAAAGATAAAGACGCTCAAGAGCAGGGTTTAGCTGAGATCCACTGGGGGAGATATATCAATCAAAGGTGAGTATGCTATGAAGCATATGCTATGATGCTTGATATCATGCTATGTAGCAGCAAAGGTCGAGATGCGATTTTTCGGTGGATAGAGATTGTAGCAAAACAAACTCGACATCCTCAACTAGGGAACCCGACAATGCTGCTGGGGAAAGAGCTTAAAAATCTCAGACTTCCAAACTATTACCAATATTGCTGCTAGAGAGAAATGAACTCTCTAACCATAGCTGACCCTGGCTGGAAAATGAAGGAATCATGACTCATCTTCAACTAACCAACTCTCCTCGGGGGAGGAATAAAGTCAAGATGATCAAAATGAAGTGCCATCATCGCTGGGGATTGACAACCTCGATCTGTTGGGGTGTTGCAAGAAATTTTGCTTCTACTAGGGAAAAGCAAACAAATCTCTGCTTGAGGAATATGGCTCTCTTGAGGAAATGAAAGACGAATCTTTTCAAAGAACCAACCCGATGTCTGATGGCAAAATTTTGGCTCTGCTGGGGAGAAGAGTGGTCAACTAACAATTTCATGAAACCAAGTCGATACTTGCTGGGGAAAAGGGATGCATCCCACATTCCTAACCAATTATGATATTGTCCATCGGAGATCAAGATCAAAAAGGAACATTACCCGTCTTCCCTTGAGGATTTCTGGTAAAGTATGCAATGCATAATGCTTTCTTGGTTGATTTTAGCTTTTATGTTTCTCAATGCTTTATAGCATTATGTGATCACAAATAATTGTTCAATTTGCAAACAAAATACTGAAATGAGACAAATGAGAAATCAACAAATGGACATTTTATTGAATGTAAAAAGCTTTTGTACATAAGATGTGTACGAGGATGTAAAAATCCTTGATGAGGAAATTTACAATAAAATTGAAAAATAAAATAAATGGCAATGGGAAATTTGACTTGGCATTGATTACAACATTGGCTACCATCCTTTGTAAGTCTGGGTTCCAACATTGTGCGTCTGTTGACGATGATTTGACTGATCTTTTCCCATCTGAGGTCTATCCATGACGAAGATAGGCTCATGCGTTCTCGGTCAAATGCCTTTATCCCTCATTTTTGCCTGGACATTTCTATTTTTCGTCCACCGGGATACCCGTTTTTGCCTTAGTCGCCCTTTCGAGTTTTCAACTTAGCGGGTTTTTTTATTTATCCCTAACTTTTGCATGGACATTTCTTTTCTTTGGTCCATCGGGACGCCCATTTTTGCCTAGATTTCCCTTGCAGATGCCAATATAGCGGGCTTTCATCATTTTTTTCAGGTATAATATTTTTTGATTGAATCGGAGTTCACGGGATGTGGCAATTCCTCCCCATCCATGGTGGTGGGGATCAAGGCTCCGCCCGAGAAGGATTTCTAGACAACAAAGGGTCCTTCGTAATTGGGAGTCCACTTGCCGCGTGGATCCGAATGAATAGGAGAGTACCTCTTGAGCATGAGTTCGCCTGCTTGGAACGCCCGAGGAAGAACTTTCTTGTCAAAAGCTCGCTTGAGATGTCTCTGATACAATTGACCGTGGCAAACGAATGTCAGGCGCTTTTATTCGACGAGATTCAGATGGTTGTATTTGGATTGAACCCATTCGGCTTCATCAAGATCTGCTTCTATAATGACCCTGAGAGAGGGAATTTTGACTTCGATGGGTAGAACAACCGCCATACCATATACAAGTGAATATGGAGTTGCCCTAGTGGAAGTACGAACTGAAGTTCTATAGCCATGTAGTGAAAAGGGAAGCATTTTATGCTAGTCTTTGTAATTCTTGATCATCTTATGGATAATCCTCTTGATGTTTTTGTTTGCTGCTTCGGCGACACCATTCATCTTGGGCCGATATGTTGAAGAGTTATGGTGCTCGATCTTAAACTCTTGACACAACTCTTGCATCATCTTGTTGTTCATATTGTTTGCGTTGTCGGTGATAATGTTGCTAGGAATAACATAGTGACAAATTATATCTTTCTTGATAAATCTGGCGACCACCTGGCGTGTAACATTTGCATAAGAAGCAGCTTCAACCCACTTGGTAAAATAATCGGTAGCAACTAGAATAAAGCGATGACCGTTGGAAGCCTTCGGCTCGATCATTCCAATCATATCAATACCCCACATAGAGAAGGGCCAAGGAGAAGTTAGAACATTCAATAGAGTTGGTGGCACACGGATCTTGTCGCTGTAGATTTGACACTTGTGACATCTTTTGGCAAAGTTGTAACAATCTACCTCTATTGTTGTCCAATAATACCCAGCTTGAAGGATCTTTTTAGCCATAGCAGGACCTTTGGCATACACACCCACACAAGCTTCATGTATGGACCTTATGATTGTGTCTGCTTCGTGTTTATCCACGCATATGAGCAACATAGAATCATAATTCCTCTTGTACAATACACCACCACTTAAGAAGAATTTGGCGCAGAGTCGTCTGAGAGCTTTCTTATTAGTGATAGTAATACCCTCGAGATATTCCTTTTTTTCCAAATATCTTTTGATGTCGTAGAACCAAGGCTTGTCATCGAACTCGTACTCGATTGCTAAATAGTGTGCTGGTTCATTCAAATGATCAATGCGGATAGAAGGCGCTTCGTTCTTCCACTTGGCTTTGAACATAGATGCCAGGGTGGCAAGAGCATCAGCTAATTGATTTTCTTCCCTAGGAATATGATGAAAAGAGATTTCACCAAAGTAGGAAGTTAATTTCGTAATGTGCTTCTGGTACGGAACCGGCCTGGAATCCTGAGTTACAAAGTTCCCTCTGACTTGGCCGATCACCAGGGCAGAATCTCCGTAGACCTCAAGAATCTTGATTCTCATGTTAATTGTAGCTTAGATATCGTAGATGCATGCTTCATACTCAGCCATATTGTTGGTACATTCAAAGCATAATCTGGGAGTGAAGGGAAGATGAAAACTTGTCGGAGAGATGAGGATAGCACCAATTCCATGACCTTTAGCATTGGCAGCACCGTCGAACACGAGCGCCCATCGCACCCCTGGTTCTTGTACTATGTTAGGGTCTAGAGTCTCATAATCTCTGATGAACAGAACATCCTCATTGGGAAAGTCAAACTTCATCTATTGATATCCTTCCGTAGGATGATGAGGAAGGTAGTCAGACAAGACGCGCCCATTTATCGCTTTCTGGGTAACATTTTGAATGTCATACTCAGTCAACAGAATTTGCCACCGAGCAATTCGTCCAGAGACAACAGGTTTTTCGAAAATATACTTTATCAGATCCATCTTGGATATCAATAAAGTAGTATGGTAAATCATGTATTGTCTCAGGCGTCAAGCGACCCAAGTCAGAGCACAACAAGTTTTCTCCAATAGTGAGTATCTGGTCTCATAATCATTGAACTCCATGCTCAGATAGTAAATTGCATGTTCTTTTCTACCAGTGTCGTCACGCTGACCTAATATGCATCCCATTGATTCATCGAGAACAGTGAGATACATGATTAAAGGTCTACCAGGAACCAGAGGTACTAAGATCGGTGGTTCTTGCAAATATTTTTTTATCTTGTCAAAGGCTTCTTGACAATCATTGTTCCATTTAACCGATTGATTTTTTCTTAGTAATTTGAATATTGGTTCGTAGGTAGTTGTCATATGAGAAATGAATCTGGAAATGTAATTAAGTCGGCCCAGAAAACCACAAACTTCATTTTCTGTTTTGGGAGGCGGCATGCTTTGAATTTCCCGAACCTTATCAGGATCATTTTCAATGCTTTTTTGACTCACAATAAAGCCTAACAGTTTTCCAGATCAAACTCTAAAGGTGCACTTTGCCAGATTCAATCGTAGTCTGAACTTGTAGAGTTTGTCAAACAACTTCTTTAGATGGTCTAGATGATCATCTTCAGTTCTGAATTTGGCAATTATATCGTCCACGTAAACCTCAATCTCTTTATGGATCATATCGTGAAAGAGGGTTGTCATGGCATGTTGGTATGTTGCCCCTGTGTTTTTCAAACCAAATGGCATGACTTTGTAGCAATATGTACCCCAAGGCATGATGAAAGTAATCTTCTCCATATTAGCTGGGGACATCTTGATTTGATTATATCCCAAGAAACCGTCCATGAAAGAAAATACAGAGAACTGCGATCTGTTGTCTACCAAAACATCAATATGAGGCAGAGGAAAATCATCTTTCAGACTCGCCTTGTTGAGATCTCGATAGTCCACACACATTCAAACCTTTCCATCTTTCTTCGGAACCGGGATGATATTGGCAATCCATTTAGGATATTCGGAAGTGGCTAGGAACCCAACGTCAAACTGCTTCTTAACCTCTTCTCTGATCTTAAGTGCCATGTCGGGTCTGATCCTTTTGAGTTTCTGCTTGACAGGAGGATAATCAGACTTGAGTGGCAAGTGATGTTCAACGATGTATGTATCCAACCCAGGCATATCTTGATAAGACCAGGCGAAAATATCAACATACTCTTTCAATAAGTTGACCAACCCAGAGTGTACACGCTTAGCGAGGGATGCCCCAATCTTGACTTCATCAGCACCAAGATTGATAACTTCCACTGGCTCTTTGTGTGGCTGAATTTCTTTCTGCTCGTACTCAAGGAGCCTTGCTAGTTTAGCTGGTAATTCACAGTCTTCCTCACCATCTTCTTCGGCTCGGTTAATTGGAATCCCAGAATTACAACGGATGTTTGCCAAGTTGTTATCAATGCAACTATTTGTTCTGCATGTTTATGAATTATGTTTAAAATGAAGCTATTTTAAAGATGAAAAATAAAAGAAACTTTGCCATTTATTTATTTGTGAAAAATAAAATAAAGAAAGAAATAAGAGCATGATTTGAATGTAAACAAATTTTATTTATTGATCACATAATGTTTCAAAAGCGCGAGGCCCTTGCAAGCTATCCACTCATCTCGGGCGAGGACGAGGGAACAGGAAAATAAAATGTATTACATGTTTGTAGGAAAAACCACGGGAATCACTGTAGATGTCCAGTTGTTGAGCTTGAAACCCGGTGGGCATTTGCGTACAAAGTTTGTACTTCAGCTGCTAGGACCTGCATCGTCAATGGCTGACAAAATATCCCTCTCTTGGAATCCAATGTTTGTGAACTTGATCAAGTTGTATTTCTGATTACTGCATGAACTGGTTTGTTGATCAGGATGATAACCCAGTCCAAAGCGATCATGCTTTTCAACCACACGATTTGCCCTTAGCCAGGCAAGACACCTTTCTCAATGGTCTCTTTAGCACTCTTGACAGATGACATGGCCATTTTTGGTAGTCTACCAGAATTGACAAAAGCGGAGCTAACATCTTCAAATTTGAGACATTGCAACGAAACTTCAGCTATGCCTTCATCAGTCCCGACATATCGGAAGGATGATGACTTGTTTACTAGCAAATCTTCTTCACCACAGATGATGACCATCTGATCTTCAAATATGAATTTTAGCTTCTGATGTAACATGGATGTAATTTCCCCTGCGGCATGGATCCAGGGTCTACCCAATAAACAAATGTATGTAGGATTCATATCCATCACTTGGAAAGTAATGGTAAACAAATGCGGCCCGACTTTAATGGGTAAATCCACTTCGCTGATGACTTGCCCTCGAGAATCGTCAAAAGCTCTAACGATCAAAGAGTTTGGTCTCATCTCGCTCCCCTCTACCAATAGTTGACTCAATGTACCCTTAGGCATCACATTGAGAGAAGAATCGGTATCCACAAGAACATGAGATAGCAAAGAGTCCATACATGTCATTGAGATATGCAAGGCTCTATTATGGGAAGTACCTTCAAGAGGCAGTTCTGACTCGTTGAAACCCAGGTACCGACTAGCAGTTATGTTTGCGACGACGTTGTCAAATTGCTCTACTGGAATGTCATGCATCACATGAGTGGTGTTCAAAACTTTCAACAAAGTTGATCTGTGCGTTGGTGAATTCATGAGCGAAGATAAGATAGAAATCCTCGACGGAGTTTTCCCTAGCTGATCCACAATCTTAAAGTCTCTCTTCTTGATCAACTTGAGGAACTCTTTGGAGCAAACACTCTTCCGCTATGAGTTTTCCCCCTGGTGGAAGTGACATTCATGATTTTAGATTCTAAAAATTGGATTTCTCGACCCCTAGAGAACATAGTTGGACCATACTTCCAAGGAACTTCCTTCGAATTCTGATACGGGAATGGCTTAGGAACACAGATAGTGATAGACTGGATCTTCTTCTTAGGAGCTTCCGCATGAACCTTCCTATATACGATCGTGAACGACTCGATACTAGCTACCTCTTCCACAGACTTGGCTCTGGAAAACTGAACTACACCTTGGTTCATCAAGATCTGAAGGCAACCTTTCAACTTTCGACACTGATTAGGATTATCATCACAGATATGGAATTTCCCATGAAGACCTTTCAATAACCCTTGTTACTTCAACTTCTTGGTCACAACAGTCATCGGAGTTTTCACTTTGTCGACATCTCTAATCAACTCAGCCTTTCGATTGTCCTCAATCATATTAAATGCAGGTCCATCATGGGTAGGCAACGGATTAGTCTGTATATTGGGACGCTCCTCAGTAAATGTCATTATTTTTTTATCAATAAGCTCTTGAACTTTAGCCTTGAGAACGATACAATCTTCGGTAGCATGTCCTATTGTCGCTACTGCAAAAAAGGAGGTCGGCAATGACAGAAGAGTCGCCACTGTTCTTTATTTATCCCAACGAGAGGGAAAGGAAATGAGCAGAGAAAACCTAACGAAAAGGGATAAGATCGATCATCGCAACCAAATCTCTGGGTTCGGGAGTCGATTACGCAAGGGGAAGGTATTAGCACCCCTCACGTCAGTTATACTTAACGAGATCCACACTTGTTTGCTTATCTAAGGGTTGTTTATCTATCTAACCAAGAGGTCTGGGACAAAAGAAAAGAAAAGTGACTCGACAGAGCGTCGCAGCTCTGGGCCTACGTATTCCTTTGTGCAATGGGAAAATCATAATCAACGTAGTTCGACTAACTACGGGTGAAAGGGGAAAGGTTGCTCGCCAAGACATCGTGTACCACCCTTATTCTACCCCACAAATATCACGGTAAAATAACACGGATTTCAGAGTAAAATATTAACTTTCATTAAAAAGCCACAAAGGGCGTACATTTCTCAAAGTCAACAAAATTGGTCAATACTCCGTAACACACGGGCTTTCTCAAAATACATCAAAACATCATATACAGCGAAACTCAAAACATAACTCAATGTTTTCCTCATAAGGGAACATCAGTAAAATAACCTAATGATATACAATAACCTCAAAGAATCCAACCCGATGTTACATATTAGAGCAAGACCCTCTACATTAACCATAAGGCTAACGACCCTAAAACGTCACAATACTCTTCGACGGCGTCCACGGCTAAACTTGCTTATCTGCACGTTACCCACGTGGAGGTAACATTCAAACAGGCAGGGTGAGTAAGACAATTCATAATAATCAATGTATAACAATTAATGCATAAACGACATATTACTCATAGTTATATTCAACATATTGATATTCTTCAATTATGCCTCAAAGGCCACAATGTCATAATTATACTCAAAGGTTCATAAATGCAAATGCAACATAGACTCAATGCATGTGGTACCAATCATCACAGCTCGATGGACACTAGGCCATCAACTCTCCATAGATCCCCATCAATAGGATCGGAGCACATCAAAATACTTCACATCCACACAGTGGGATTAAAGTCAAAGTAATCGAGGTCCTGAACCAAAGTCCGGATGCACATGAATGCATGATGCACACTTCACAATAATCTTCATAATAACAACATATGGTGCATCATCATTCATCATATTCATCATCATTACACGTCATATCTCATCGTCATATTCATCATCAAAAATCATGTCATCATAGCTCATCGTAACAATCATCATCATACATCATGTTATCATAGTTCATCGTAACAATCATCATCATACATCAGGTTATCATATCTCATCACAGTAATCATCATTATACAACATATCATCATATTTCATCACATTAATCATCATACATCATACCATCATAATTCATCATATTATTCATCATACAACATATCATCATAGTCCATCATATTAATTAATCTCACACATCATGTCATCATATAATCCCGTATAAATCACATATTAGCTCATAGTCATTTTATCCCATATTACCCCATATTAATTCATAGTACTACCGTCATATCATCTCATATTTATTTATCAAGTTATACTCACGGTAATCCCCACACTATCGCCTATCAATCACATAAACTTCACGGTTCTACTCATGTTAATTCATCATATTATCACAGTTACCCTCATGATAATTCATCAGGAAAATCGCAACATCAAAACATCACGACATCCTTGAACCAGAACATGATTCATTAATAGAACATATACACAATTGACTTCTCAAACATAATTAGATATAAAAATATTGGTAAAACAATTCCCTTATCTATACTATGTTATAGCTCTATTTATTAGCTTTCCAACGCTTCGAACGGGGGTCAAAATGGACTTACGAATCAAAATTTACGTCCAAAACAATTTCGACCAAAAACATGAACAGTCGTGACGAACAGAAAGACGTTGTTACGCTCCGGAACTGATTTTTACTCAATTATTCTTACGAATCACTCACTCAACGTACCCAAAACATCACTAAAACATTCCTAAGGTTATACGGCAATAACAACACAACTTCTATTGTTTATTAGGCTCATCTGGCAACATTTGCAACGCCTAAAACACTATTTCCTGCAATTATTCTGAGTACTTCAGAGTTACTCACATATGAACATTCCTATTCCTACAGGGTCAAACATATCACAATCCAAGGTTTTGGACACGAAGGCAAAAATCATTATTTCTCATCTCTACACTCAAAGGGTCAAGAATACTAACCACTAACCTCCAGGGTCTACCGTCAATTTTCTTACAATTGCTCCGAAGGCATCGTAATTTCAAATATCAAATATTCTATCCCATATGGGCAGACATATAACGATCTAAGGTTTTGGCCACAAAGGCCTAAGGTTTCCTTTCTCATATCAATATTCAGTGTTACATACCATTAACCATAACCTCAAAGCCTTATCACCAATTTCCCTATTTTTCCACAACCAACCCAAAATACCTTAAATCTTAAATCAACCATAAACACACCGAAAGGCATACATGGAAAATCATGAAATGTGATACTCCCCATACCTTAGTCGATTCGCAACTTTCACGATTAATCTTTGGGATCTTCTGCTTCCAGCCTTTCCTTCAGAGCTCTGGCCACGAACTTTCACGTTAAACACAAAATGAAATATGATTTCCTTTCAGAACTCAATTTTGTCTAACTTAGTCTTGTGCCTCACAAATTGAGCTTTTCCCATAACACCCTTACTAACTCTTCATAATGCCCAATTTACCCTTATTTCCCTTATATTCATTTTAATAATAACAATACTAATATTCTCATATAGTATACTATTAATTAAATAAATAGTCCAACATGCACATCTTCTCAATAATTCCCAAAACCACCGAAAACACCAAAAATACCAACATTCTCAATTAAATAAATTAATTAAAATATTCCGATTAAATTTGGGGTGTTACAACTCTCCCCCACTTAAAAGAATTTTCGCCCTCGAAAATTGCCTCAAGGAACAGAGTCGTATACGACTCCCTCAACTGATCTCCAAGTTCCCAATTCCAACTTTCTCCAGCTGGTCCTCCCAAACTACCTTCACCAAAGGAATCTCTTTACCTCGAAGTTGATCCTTGTTCATCCACCTGAACTAGCAACGCCTCGACAGTCAAATTACCTCTCACTTGTACACCATTCATCTGAATCAATGTACTTCTTCAACTTAGGCACATGCCACATCATGTAAATTCACAAGCGACAGCGGTAAAACAGTCTAACATGCTACCTCTCCCATGCTTCCGCTGTGTCACTTCCGATACAAATCAACAAAATACAGTGTGTGCTTCCGAGACTTCAAAGCTCGACCAACACCAGTCACCATCGTAACTCTCAAAACACATCTTTTCTTAGATCTTCTTAATCTTTTCAGTCGTCTCTTACACAATTCTCAGGTCCGAGCACAACACTCTCGCCTGAATCATATCAACACAAAGGAGTCCTACACCTTCTACCATACAATTCCCCATACGGTGTCATTCCGATACTAAAATGCTAACTGTAATTGCAGGTAAACTCAACCATCGGCAAATAACTATCCCACGATCCACCTCGATCCAACACACAAGCTCTCAGCGAATCATCTATAGACTGGATAGTTCTCTCTGTCTATCCATCCGCCTGCGGATGATAGGCAAAACTCAATCTCAACATAGTACCCAAAGTGTTGGCAAATTCTCCCAAAACCTCGATGAAGATCTCCGATCTTTACCCGACACAACACTCGACGGTATCCCATACAACCTCACAACTTCCTCAATATACATCATAGTTAGCTTCAACATAAAACGATTACTCCTCATTAGTAAGAGATGAGATGAGCTAATCAATCCATCCATCATTCCCAAAGCGAATCATATTCATCTCATAGTCTTCGGCAACCCGACACAAAATCCATAGAAATACTATCCCCTTCCATTCAGAAATATTCACAGTTGCATCAGGTCCAACAGTCTCTGATGTTCAAACTTCGACTTTCCACAAGCCTAACCAGCATACACAACTTCAACTACTTCTCTCTCCATCTATGGCCACTAAACAATTTCCTCAAATTCGGTTACATCTTCATAGCACCGGGACGGATACTCAATCCACTTAAATGTCCTTCCTCAAGAATACTCTTATCCCAACTTAACAATATCTGAAACACAAACTCTATCACGACATCTCCTGATACCATTTTCATCAATCTGCAATTCGACCCTTCGACTTTAATTCATCAAATTCAACCAATTTACCAACTCAAACCGATTCTTGACCTTCTCGAATCTCATCAAGAATACCACTAGTAGCTCCACCATACTAAGCTTAACTCCATAAGAAGTCTCTTCACAACCCAAGTTCACATCACGAAATTGTCCAATCAGTTCTAATTCTTTTACCATCAATATCAGTATATAGAAAGATTTCCAAATCGATGCATCAGCTACCACGTTTGCTTTACCCGAATGGTAATTCAATCCAAAACCATAATCCTTCAGAAGTCCCAATTATTTTCTCTTATGTACTTTAAGTTTCCTTAAAGCATAACTAAAACTCGTTGATGTTGCACTTAACATACCTCCCAATCTTATCAACAAAGCATCACAAAACACAACAAATAGTCCGGTCGGATTCGGCAAAAATCAACACACAAGTTGTTGACAGCTCTCCCAAAAACTCTTTAAAACTCTCTTCACAGTGGCATATAACCGCTTCTTCTCCAACACTGATAACTCATGTTCCCGATGTTCAACATGATCCTCTATACTATTTGAATATATCAAAATATCATCAATTAACACAACCCATTGACTCGCTCAAATAAGTATGGAAAATCTCATGCCAAACAGACACTCAATTCGTGAGTTATGGCGGGAACACGAACCACACTTTCTGCATTTACTACAAAATCCGAATATAGTCCATCAATAAATAACTTAATTCCATGTCACTACTTCACCATCACATAGAGCATTAGAATAGGTTTCCAATGCTTCGAACTGTGCGCCATTCCGAGTTACGGTTCTCCCGCTATGACAAAAATACGAAAACAACATTTTTCTGCCCAAGACCTTTCGCTAGGCGAACGCTCGACGAACATGACAATCCAAATTCTATTTTCGACCTTTGAATGACTTCTGTATCTCCGATTTCGATTCCGTAAAAAGCTGCAATCTCAGAATTCAACGTACAACATCAATTTCACACTTAGGAAGTCATCCAACACATTTTCAACTTCGAAATATTTTAAACCTCAAGTACACCAATATTGCATTCCACGCCCGACCTCTTCTCACAATCACCAGAAATCATTGTCCACCATGTACTCGACCTCACCATCTGCTGCCTTAGCACACACACCAAACATAAGTCTCAAAACTACTCAATCAATTTAAATCCTCGACCATTCAAACAGACATATAATATAGAAATCTCAATATCAGACTAGTTTCCGTAACAAAGCCAATCACAACTCCACTTCACATTCTGGTGGTAAATCACTTATCTCATCAGGAAAAACTCCAGACAATAACAATTAATTGTCAAACCACCAACTTCCCCACTTTCATTAACACTCAAAGTTTCCATCAAAATAAACATCTCATTACCTTCTCGCACCGACTCATCAAAGCAATTCTTAAGCACTTAGCTTAACTCAAAACAAATCATTGCCCACGCCATTCAAGCTTGCAAGACACGTCTATCCCATCCAACATAATCCCAACTACTACCAACAACAGATTAAGTTTGATCAGTTCCTCAATTTGTCAATAGACAGCCGAAACTCATGATGGGGTATAAACCATCTTTACCAACTATAAGAGCGTTCAACCATCCAGTGAGCTACAACTTCACGCTTGCAGCATCCTGGAGAAGCACAGCTTCGCCCCACTTGTTTCATTCTAACTTCTGCAGAAAAAGGTTAGACAACAAACATGTACCGACAGTGTTTTCACACACATGTCGCATACCAGGGAACAACAACATTAGACAACTTGGTCGGACGGACCGACCTGCTCTGATACCACTAATGTAACACCCTTATTCTACCCCACAAATATTACGGTAAAATAACACAGATTTTAGAGTAAAATATTAACTTTCATTAAAAAGGCACAAAGGGCGTACATTTCTCAAAGTCAACAAAATTGGTCAATACTCTGTAACACACGGGTTTTCTCAAAATACATCAAAACATCATATACAGCGGAACTCAAAACATAACTCAATGTTTTCCTCATAAGGGAGCATCATTAAAATAACCTAATGATATACAATCAACTCAAAGAATCCAACCCGATGTTACATATCAGAGCAAGACCCTCTACATTAACCATAAGGCTAATGACTCTAAAACGTCACAATACTCCTCGACGGTGTCCACAGCTAAACTTGCTCATCTGCACGTTACCCACGTGGAGGTAACATTCAAACAGGCAGGGTGAGTAAGACAATTCATAATAATCAATGTATAACAATTAATGCATAAACGACATATTACTCATAGTTATATTCAACACATTGATATTCTTCAATTATGCCTCAAAGGCCACAATGTCATAATTATACACAAAGGTTCATAAATGCAAATGCAACATAGACTCAATGCATGTGGTACCAATCATCACAGTTCGATGGACACTAGGCCATCAACTCTCCATAGATCCCCATCAATAGGATCGGAGCACATCAAAATACTTCACATCCACACAGTGGGATTGAAGTCAAAGTAATCGAGGTCCTGAACCAAAGTCCGGATGCACATGAATGCATGATGCACACTTCACAATAATCTTCATAATAACAACATATGGTGCATCATCATTCATCATATTCATCATCATTACACGTCATATCTCATCGTCATATTCATCATCATAAATCATGTCATTATAGCTCATCGTAACAATCATCATCATACATCATGTTATCATAGTTCTCGTAACAATCATCATCATACATCAGGTTATCATATTTCATCACAGTAATCATTATTATACAACATATCATCATATTTCATCACATTAATCATCATACATCATACCATCATAATTCATCATATTATTCATCATACAACATATCATAGTCCGTCATATTAATTAATCTCATACATCATGTCATCATATAATCCCGTATAAATCACATATTAGCTCATAGTCATTTTATCCCATATTACCCCATATTAATTCATAGTACTACCCTCATATCATCTCATATTAATTTATCAAGTTATACTCACGGTAATCCCCACACTATCGCCTATCAATCATATAAACTTCACGGTTCTACTCATGTTAATTCATCATATTATCACAGTTACCCTCATGGTAATTCATCAGGAAAATCGCAGCATCAAAACATCATGACATCCTTGAACCAGAACATGATTCATTAATAGAACATATACACAATTGACTTCTCAAACATAATTAGATATAAAAATATTGGGAAAACAATTCCCTTATCTATACTATATTATAGCTCTATTTATTAGCTTTCCAACGCTTCAAACAGGGGTCAAAACGGACTTACGGATCAAAATTTACGTCCAAAACAATTTCGACCAAAAACATGAACAGTCGTGACGAACAGAAAGACGCTGTTACGCTCCGGAACTGATTTTTACTCAATTATTCTTACGAATCACTCACTCAACGTACCCAAAACATCACTAAAACATTCATAAGGTTATACGACAACAACAACACAACTTCTATTGTTTATTAGGCTCATCTGGCAACATTTGCAACGCCTAAAACACTATTTCCTGCCATTACTCCGAGTACTTCAGAGTTACTCACATAAGAACATTCCTATTCCTACAGGGTCAAACATATCACAATTCAAGGTTTTGGCCACGAAGGCAAAAATCATTATTTCTCATCTCTACACTCAAAGGGTCAAGAATACTAACCACTAACCTCCAGGGTCTACCGTCAATTTTCTTACAATTGCTCCGAAGGCATCGTAATTTCAAATATCAAATATTCTATCCCATATGGGCAGACATATAACGATCTAAGGTTTTGCTAACAAAGGTCTAAGGTTTCCTTTCTCATATTAATATTCAGTGTTACATACCATTAACCATAATCTCAAAGCCTTATCACCAATTTCCCTATTTTCCCACAACCAACCCAAAATACCTTAAATCTTAAATCAACCATAAACACACCGAAAGGCATACATGGAAAATCATGAAATGCGATACTCCCTATACCTTAGTCGATTCGCAACTTTCACGATTAATCTTTGGGATCTTCTGCTTCCAGCATTTCCTTCAGAGCTCTGGCCACGAACTTTTTCGTTAAACACAAAATGAAATCTGATTTCCTTTCAGAACTCAATTTTGTCTAACTTAGTCTTGTGCCTCACAAATTGGGCTTTTCCCATAACACCCTTACTAACTCTTCATAATGCCCAATTTACCCTTATTTCCCTTATATTCATTTTAACAATAATAATACTAATATTCTCATATAGTATACTATTAATTAAATAAATAGTCCAACATGCACATCTTCTCAATAATTCCCAAAACCACCGAAAACACCAAAAATACGAATATTGTCAATTAAATAAATAAATTAAAATATTCCGATTAAATTTGGGGTTTTACACATCGCGTCTTGTGCCTACGTACTCTCAACAGGTATGAGAGATCAGATTAAACGTAGTTAGGGCTAAAGAGAACACGGGTTTGTTCAACTGTTTTTACCCGATTAGGGTTAACAATCAGTTCCAGCAGTTTGGTGTATGCAGCTCGACCATTGGAGACTTGGGCGTTACCGTTTGTGATAGAACTAAGAGTTAACAATACTCTTTTATCTGAAAAGATTTTCCTTGATTAAAGGGTCCAGCGGGGTAAAATGAAGTTTGATCATTGGTTTTGTGTCTTTTAAGAAAGAAGTGTTTTGATTATTGAATGTTTATAACGTATGTTGTACTAAAGTCTAAACCTATGAGCGAATGCATCGCATATCATCCTAAGGATGTATATTAAACACTCTAAGCAATTGGGAGGTAACCCCCCAATCACTATTTCCCCATTACAAGGCTCATGGCTCAACATCCATTATCCTTTTATTAAGTGTTTTAGAGTTGTTTGAAGATGAGAAGAGAGACAGGACTCTTAGGGGAACTAACCAAAACCCTACTATTATCATGCAAGATGGTCCTAAGGTTGAGTTTAGTAAAGGAATTCTATCCTACTTGTTATCATGCAAAGGATCAACCCTAATGTCTATCATCACCATCCTTGAACAAGGATGTGAGAATCCTAAGGGAACATGTCAATGGGAAGAAGAAACAGAATGCTAAAGTCATTAAGCAGATGAAATATAAGTGTGAATGGATGCACATGCAATGCAACAGTACAAGCAAGGGAGGACACCTCAACCTTTAATGAAAACAAGCTAACACAAAGGGAAAAGAAACACAGAAGCAAAGGGAGGACACCTCAACCTTTAATGCAAACATGCACTTAAGAGAAAGAATGCCTACACATGCATTTCTATCCTAATGCACCAAATCAAACAACATGCAGGGGAGGGGATAAACAAGATGATAGGAAAGTAAAAGGAGAACTAAACTCATCAATTTCAATGTGTAAAGACACAAGAATCCACAAAGGTTCAACTTCTTTATGGAATGCCCTTAGTTCTACCAAAGGAAGAACTGGGTTCTCACAAGAAGGACCCTAAGATTGCAGGACAGAGAAGGAAAATATGTGTACAAACACAAGAGTCCATCAAAGGCTCAACTTCTTATGGAATGCACTTGGTTCCTCCACAGGAGGAACTAGGCTCTCACAGGAAGGATCCTAAGTGTTGTGGTGAAAATTGGATATCAAGCTATTAAATTAACTTGAATCTTAATTCTTTTACAACCGAACTTTATTTTATCCAAAGGAAAGGTCTAAAAAAATAAAAACCTTTTTCGCGATGTAACGACAATGCCTAAGAGATTCGGGGATTGGGGGTTGGTTATACCTAGGGAAGGTGTTAGCACCCTAAGCATTTGTAGTACTATAAAGGAACCTTTTGTTTGATTGCTTGCTAAGTTTGTGAAAATGTGCTATGGATTGGGAAAAGGTATAAGTTTAAAACCTAAAGTTATATACACTAAGTTTGCTCGCAAAGACGTTGCATCTTCTGCCTATGTATCCTAACTAGGATAGAATCAGAGCAATCGTAGTTCGCCTCACAAGGGAAGAAGAACACTTGATTATGATCAAGGTTCAAAGGGGAACAAACATGACAATGTTTGTGTGGAGTTTAACAAAACTCCCTAATCTAAGTTGTAACATTAAAAGGGGGAAGTAAGAAATCATGACAATGATTCTTACACAGAGTTGACAAACTCTTTCCTAGGGTTCTAGTTGAAGAACACTCCTAGTACAGGTGGGTTTCTTAGACTTGAATCAAAGTCTAATGGCTTCTAATCTAGGGTTAAAGTGACTTAGCAAAGTCAAGAGAGGGATGAGGGATGTATCCATGACATGGGAGTCAAATGGACAGACTTTTCCTTTGGAGGTGGACAGGAGAGACAACTGGATGAGAGCTAACAAGCTTCATTACTTGGGGAAATAAAACAACAAGAAAATTAACAGCATAATAAAGATGCATTCATGGTGACAACCATTAAATGAGTATATAAGATTGATAAGAATGAAAAATGCATTGATGACAATCAAAGCAGGTAAGCAGAACCAGAACTGTGACGACAGATTAAGTTCATGTGAAATTAACAGATGAAGTAATATGAACATGGTCTTAATCAAAGATGAAGTTTTAACATGTTGTCTAACATTTAAGGGTATTAATGCAAACAAGTATCACAAAAAATCACAAGTACATTAAGAGAAAATTCATCTGCATCTGTCAAAAGCGATCACAAAAAGTACACAACTTGCACATAGTCAAAAGAGATGAAAAATTAGGCAAACATGAAAATAAAAAATATGACATGAAAGTAGACATCAAGATGAACATAATGCAAAAAGAATGGGTGAAAAATGATTAAAATTGAGAGAGATATGATTTTTCAAAGATTGGTAAGAAAAATGACAAAATTTAATAAAAGGGTTGCCCTCCTCAGGGGTCGAACCCATGCTCGCTTGGTACAAGGCGTGTTTTGGCTTAATGGTCTTACCACTGGGGTGGCTATACATCCATTGATGGAAGCCACCCCATAAATACATAGGGCGTGCTTCAAAACCAGTTGGGCATAAAAACAAGGCAAGAATCATGATTTGCATTTTGGGGATAACTTTCTCAAATCTTCTTCTTTTTTGACAAAATTTTAGTGTAACTTGGAGGATTTTTCATGAGGAACAAGATGACACTTTTAGATTTTTGAAATTCTTCTTCCATTTTAAAACCCGATAGCTCTCGCATTTGGAAGTTTGAAATGCATTTTGATGTGAGTCTCATGTACCAGCCAGTTTCAAATCAAATTAATCATGCTCACACAATATATAAATGATAATAAATGGATTCATGCAAGAGGTAGAGCTCAATTCATGCTGTAATGAAGAAATGCTATGTGAAATGCAAATTTACATGAATGAGATGCATGGTTAATGGCAGTTCAGTTTCAAAGCACATATTGATCAAAATGAACACTCACACACATCAAGTACATGTCATTGAGTGAATTAAAGCAAAGAGTGAGGTTCAATTCTAACTGGTATGAAATATGGTGATTCAAGTGATAGGTTTGTGAAGTGAAGTGCAGTGTGAAGTCAAGTTTCAGTTCTAGACCTGTTTAGATCAAGCTAATCATGTATACACAACAAAATTATGATATTGAGAGGAACCAAACACATTTTGAAGTCAAACAACAACTGTTATGAAAAGTGGTATTTGAATTGCAATTTTGGCACGAGTATGATGCATGAAAGATGCAGTTCTTATTTGTATGCATATTCTGATCAATTTAAACATCTGCACATCACACATATATATAAACAAATGAATTCAAACAGTGAAAGTGGTTTCAAATTGGTTGGTATGAGAATTGTCATGCAAACTGCATTTTGGTGTTTTTGTGAAAGTATGAGAATCTCAAATCATGTTACAGACATATTTTGATCAAAACAATCACCCAAACAGTTCACATATATGTTGTTGGATGAATATCAAGCAAGAGAAGAGTTTAAAACAAGCTGTCATGAAAAATTGCATGTCAAGTTGCAAGTTGATTTGAAAAAGAAGTGTTGAGGTTCAGTTTTGGTTCTATGCTTTTTCAGGTCAAATCAAACATCTATACACCACATATTCATGATATTGAATGTGTATGAACACAATTTAAAACCAAAAACAAGCTGCCACAAAGAATGATAACAGAGTTGTAAAAATTGGCATTTTGAGGCATGAAGAATGTTCAATTCAAGTTTATGCACATGTAGGCCAAATCAATCATACATACAAGTCACATATGTGAATATAAGTGATTTAAAACACCCAAACTGGTTTGAAACAATCTGGTGTGAGAAATGACAAATGGCTGCAACATTGAAGTTCTTGTACATTCATGAAAATAAGCAAACCAGTTTCCAATCATTTTTAACCCAAATCAAATGTACACACAAGTCATACATGTATAAATGAATGATTCTAAACTCAAACTTGAGCATGTTCAGGCCTGCAGTCCAAACTGATATGGCTATGGCATAAAAATGCAAAACATGGCACTTTGTGAATGAAAACATGGACCAAATACAATCAGCTCAAACCATACATATACATCCAATACATTCATGATTTTAAAGGTGTCTTCATTCAGTAAAACAGTTACCTCTATGTCATGGCAAAATTTATGCACAAGACATACACAGGACATACTTTTCCCATAATGAATTCAAAATGCCAAAACATGGAATTATAGTGCAAAGCAAGAAAGGATTGTTCACATACCTCTAGTAGCATGTATTGAGCTAGTTTAAACACCAAGAAACCCAGAGGAACTTCAAGTGCTCCTAACCTTTGAGATGTTTCTTCTTTGTGAAGTAAGAGAGCAAATTTCAAGACAATTGGAGAAATAAACTCCACCAATGATCCTAAATGCTTTGGACAGTTGAGAAATAATATATGAGAGGTGTTAGGATGATTAGAACACCAAGGAAATGTATGGAACAAGATATGACTGATTTTGTGGCTTATGGTCAAAGTAACTTGGTGATGAAGTTGACTTTTTGAATGGTTTAAGGTCTTGGACACCTTCTATATCATATTTATGGATTGTGTGGATGATTTTTGGGGAGTTTGAATATAGAGAAATGAATTTGGCAGCCTTGGTAGCAAGACAGATTTTTTGTGTTTTAGTGAAAAAGTGACTTTTGTGATTTTTGAAGCAAAGAGTGGAAATAGTGAAAGCTTTCAATTTATCTGGTTTTTAGAATTGATATTGTGTATAGGATGAAGTGTTGAGGGCTCTATTTATAGGCAAGGAAGTGGTTTGGGACAGATTTGAAGATTTCTTCACTTTGAAGAAAGGTTTTACACTTTTTAGATCAAACCTCCACAAGAGGGTTTCCTTGGATGCAAGGCAAGCTCAAAGTCAAGCTTCATAATGGTTTTGAAAGGGCTAAATGCAGGCTAGAGGGTGTAGCTTGATGGCTGTGGCAGAATTGCTTTACACCTCATGCTTACTTTTTCACTTTTGGATGCAAGTTGCAAAGCCACTTGCAAGGCAACTTGTAAGCTTGGCCTTTTGAGTTTTTCTGCATAATTCCTTTGTTTTTCATGCTACAAACTCCCTACATATCAGATACAACATGATTCACCAGCTGAGTTTAGTCAACTTTGATGAAAGAATGAATTCTTGAATTTTGACAATGTGGGACTAAAGTGAAAAACCACCAACTTGCCATGACCATAACTTTCAGCTCACAAATCCTTTTGAGATGTGCTAGTACTTTTTAGAAAGCCCTCAAATAGTTCTAAAATAATCATGTTTTCACGAGTTTCAATTTCCCAAAGGAACTTGGCCAAAAAGTCTCCCAAAGTTGCTAAAAAATGAACTTAAAAGTGAAATTTCTCCAAGTCTTTTTCCCTTCTAGAAATGAATTTGATCATAACTCCAAATCTATGCATTTTATGATCATGGACCACTTAGGGACTTTTGTATGATTTGTTAATAGCTTCCAAATGAGCTTTGAACCAACTCAATTGGATGTGTGGTGAGTTATGGTTTAGCCCCTTTCAAAACCCTAATTTCCCGATTTTTTGATTACTCCTTCATCCTTGATCCAATGGTCATGAAAATTGATATGCAAGTCCAATATGACATAAGGAACAATTTTGTTTCACAACTTGAAGTCCAATTCCTAAAATTTGGAGAGTTGACTTTTCGGTCAACCGTACGACTGATTGGTGACTACCGAGTCGCCTGTTGACATTCTGGACCTCCTGAGACTTTGAAACTTCTTGAATGAACTTTATTAAGCTATATGAAATTCATGGATCATATCACCATTAAAACACCTTCCAACATCAAAGTCAAACTACAGTTGACTTTTACTGGTCAAAAACCCTAATCGGGTGCCCTGAAATACACTGCTCTGGATTCTGGGGTCACAACCTCAAATTGGATTCTCAATTGTCTTCATATGATATCCTTGATTTCATTTCATGATTGAATTAGCCCAAAACATTGACTAATCACAAACCCTGAAGCTTCGATTTGACTGTACAAAACTCTGATTCATCTGTAACTTGACAAAGACAAACTTGCACTGGGTTAGGGTTAGATAATTCATGAGTATGCTCCTAAAATAATAATGAGAATCTAAGGGGCCAAAATTTGGGGTGCAACAGTTGCCCCTATTTAAATATCTTCACTAGATGGAACTGAGGGATGATGATCCTCGTAGAATTGCAGTGAAAGGTATTTAAATATAGAAAACTGAAACTTTTGTCCCTTAGATCCGATGATATGCAAAAGGATAGGTCATGATATGCCATGAATTCTAAATGATGCTTCATGATGCTTGGATGCAAGACATATGCAGAAGAAAGAAAAACAAAACAACGAGTAACTATTCGCGGGGACTTGGCATTGTGGATCCGACACTGGGGAAACTGCGATATATCAATCAATAGTTCAAACATGACTGGTGGTAACTGAGAGGAAAACTTCACATGAGGATGTGCAAAGTCTAATGAAGATGACAATATTACTGGGGAAAAGCAAACACTTCACCGGGGAAAGAGGTAGATTTCCACCGGGGACAAGAGCGACTTTTTACTGGGGAAATTAAAACACGAACCTCATTGGGGATGATCAGATGAGGAGCTTCCTATAGTGAAGAGTTCAAACGGGATCTTCAGGAATGGACTAGAAACAAAGACAAAACATATTGGGGATACTTGTGACGACTAGATCTCCGAGACTTGTCTGGAAAAAGGTCTCGCTGGGGATAATGATGTCACCCAGTTTTAACAAGCAGTTCAAATAGTGCTAGTAACCACTAGACTTCCTGGAGGTAATGGTAACGACCAACCTGAGATAACAACAAATGAACTTTCAAATCTAATCGGTAATACAGGACTTCGACTGGGGAAATTGGTGACGACCAAATTTCAAGCAATGCCAGTAACCACTGGACTTAAAGGAGATTGGTAACGACCAAGTCAGGGTACCAATGACGATTGGATTTCATGCAATGCCAGTTACGACTGGACTTTGAAAGAAAACATGGTGACGACCAAATCAGGGTATACCAACACATGTGGTTACGAGAATGTTAGCAAGCTACTAGGCTTTAGCTGGGGAGGTTGGTAACGATCAAACCAGAAGATACCAATAACGATTGGATTCCAAGTGACGCCAGTTACGACTGGACTTCCATGGGGAAGGTTGGTAACGACCAACAAGATATCAATGTCGATAGGACTTCACAGGGGATTTGCTAGTGCCGACTAGACTTCATAGGGAAAAGGTTGGTAACAACCGAACCAAAAGGTAATAACGAGTGAAGTTAAGACAATGCCAGTTACGACTGGATCTCAAAGGAAGATATGGTGACGACCAAAAGAAAACCAATATCAATTGGATTTCGAACTCTACCAGTTACGACTGGGGAAGTGGTGAAGGTGGTGACGATCGAATCAAAAGATACCAACGAGTGGCTTTTAAGGCAATGCCAGTTATGACTGGTCTTAACAAGAAACATGGTGACGACCAAAAGAATACCAATAACGATTGGCTTCTAAAACAATGCCAGTTACAACTGATTTTTAGGCGGAGGTTTACTAGTAGTGATTGGACACTTCACGGGGAATCGACAGGTAGCGCACCGAACTCGAGAGACAAAATGAATCACACTGAACCTGGGCTGAAAAGGTGTATGTAGTCTTGAAAAATAGATCCATTCTCAATAGGGGAACAGAGCTTTAAACAAGCTATTCAGAGATGACAAAGTAAACTCAAGTGCCCAGACATCTTCTACTGGGACGAGTCTTCACACCATCATAAGAAGTTCCTTGGGAAAATAGTCTTCAAGTTTTGATACCCACATGATCAAAGGGAAATCAGCAGTTCGACTTGCTTACACTTCATTGGGGAATGTACCGGGACTGCATATCAAAGCTTTCGCTACCCTGAGGTTTCGGGGAAGTATGATTTTCCTCGACTTTTCCCATGAGTTTGAAGTTTTTACGTTTGTTAATCTTTTCAAGTTTTATTCAAATAATTTGACCCTAATGCTTTCAAAACTATCGTTGATCAACGAACAATATTTTGCATAACAAAGAAAATAAAGGAAATGATAAATTTGCAAAGGAAAGAATGGTTCAAAACTGATTTTATTCGAGAATGAAATCTTGCAAATGACAAAATTCCATAGAAATTTTACAGGTGAAAAATGGCAAAGTGGACAAGGTTACATTGAATCTCATGACCAAACTATCCCTAAAGACTAAAACTCCCCAAAATCCTTGCTTCTGACGAGAGCGGTTGGAGTGAATTCTTGTAGGATCTTCTACGTTAGTGACAACTCATCTGATACAGTGAAACACCTTTGTCCCTAATTTGTGCCTGAACCGCCCTTTCGGGTTTTCAGTCCACCGAGACGCTCATTTTTGCCTAAGCCGCCCTTTCGGGTTTTCAACTTAGCGAGCTCTTATTTTTCTTTTTCTCCTTTTTCTCTTTTCTTTTCTTTTTCTTCAATCCTAACTTTTGCATAAGTCGTTCCTTTGAGTTTTCGACTTATCGGGTTCTTTTTAGGCGTAATATTTTTGTACTGCATCAGAATTTACTGGATGAGTAAGCTGCTCCCCATCCATGGTAGTGAGAATCAATGAGCCTCCTGAAAAGACTGTTTTCACAACAAACGGGCCGTCATAGTTAGGCATCCACTTTCCCCGTGCATCTTTATGAACTGGTAAAATCTTTTTGAGTACAAGTTCCCCTTCGCGGAATTCTCGAACACAAACTTTCTTGTCAAAAGCTCTCTTGATTCTCTTCTGATATAACTGACCATGACACATTGCAGACATGCGCTTTTCGTCGATAAGATTCAACTGATCAAACCTTTCTCTCACCCATTCTGCTTCTTCAAGCTTGGTTTCCATTATGACTCTCAAAGAAGGTATATCGACCTCAATGGGAAGTACCGCATCCATTCCATATACCAAAGAAAAAGGGGTTGCCCCTGTTGAAGTGCGGACAGATGTTCTGTACCCATGCAAGGCGAATGGCAGCATCTCATGCCAATCTTTGTAAGTTTTCACCATCTTTTGCAAAATCTTTTTGATGTTGTTATTCGCAGCTTCTACAGCTCCATTCATCTTGGGACGATAAGGAGAGGAATTGTGATGTTCAATTTTGAAGTCATCACACAACTCTTTCATGACTTTGTTGTTCAAATTAGTACCATTGTCCATTATGATTCGGCTCGGAATTCCGTAATGACAGATAATCTCCTTTTTTATGAAACAGGCCACCACCTGCCGAGTAACATTAGTGTAGGATGCGGCTTCAACCCACTTTGTGAAATAGTCAATGGCAACCAGAATAAATCGGTGTCCGTTAGAAGCTTTTGGTTCAATTGCCCCAATCATATCGATGCCCCACATAGAGAAAGGCCACGGTGATGACAACACATTTAGCAACGTCGGAGGTACATGTATCTTGTCTGCATAAATCTGACACTTGTGACACTTTCTGGCATATTGAATACAATCAGTTTCCAAGGTCAACCAATAATAACCAGCCCTCAAAATCTTTTTAGACATAGCATATCCATTTGCATGAGTACCGAACATTCCTTCGTGAACATCTTGCATTAACAACTCTGCTTCTCGTCTGTCGACACACCTAAGCAGGATCATATCATGATTTCTTTTGTAAAGCACATCATTGATGAGAAAGAACTTGGATGCTAATCGTCTCAGAGTTTTCTTGTCAAGTGACGTAGCCTCTGCTGGATACTCTTATTTCAAAAGGTAATTCTTTATGTCATAGAACCATGGTTTATCATCAGTCTCTTCTTCAACCATCTGACAGTAGGCGGGCTCGGTCTTGCGTTCGATTCGAATGAGGGTGGCATCATTGACATCCCTGACTTTCCACATTGAGGCTAACATGGCTAGGGCATCGGCGATGTGATTCTCAGATCTCGGAACATGTTTGAAAGTGATTTCATCGAAATATTCCATCATTTTGACGATGTAGGCTCTATAAGGAATCAAATTCTCATGTCTAGTTTCCCATTCTCCAGTAACCTGATAGATAACCAAAGCTGAATCTCCACTGACTTCAAGAAGTTTGATTTTGAGGTCAATAGCTGCCTCGAGGCCGAGAATGCATGCTTCATATTCGGCGATATTGTTTGTGCAGTCAAAATCCAACCTGGCTGTGAATGGAGTGTAACCACCTTCCGGATTCATTAAAACGACACCTACACCATGCCCACTGTAGTTGGAGGAACCATCGAACATCATTTTCCACCAAAGACCTTCTTGCGGACCCTCATCAAGACTTGGTTCTTCACAATCGTTTACTAACATAATGTCCTCATATGGGAAATCAAATTTGAGAGGCTCATAATCTTCCACTGGTTGATCTGCAAGATATTCTGACAAAACACTATCCTTGATAGACTTCTGAGCTACGTACTAGATGTCGTATTCCGATAATAACATATGCCAACGGACGAGCCTTCCAGTCTGAGCAGGCTTCTCAAAAATATACTTTATTGGATCCATTTTTGAAATCAACAAAGTGGTATGACAAATCATGTACTGCCTCAAACGTTTGGCCGCCCATGCCAAAGCACAACAAGTTTTCTCCAGAAGTGAATATCGGCCTTCACAATCAGTAAACTTCTTACTCAAGTAATAGATAGCATGTTCTTTTCGTCCGGACTTATCCTGCTGACCTAACACACAACCCATGGAATTCTCGAGCACTGTCAAATACATGAAGAGAGGTTTTCCTGGAATAGGAGGTATTAAGATCGGAGGCTCTTGGAGATAACCCTTAATCTTATCAAATGCTTGCTGACAATCTGAATTCCAAACAACTGTCTGGTCTTTTCGTAACACTTGAAAATAGGCTCACAGGTAGGAGTCATATTGGAAATAAATCTGGATATGTAGTTCAATCTTCCAAGAAAACCTCTGACTTGCTTCTCAGTTTGTGGAGCTGACATATCTTGAATGGCTCGGACTTTATCTGGATCCACCTTAATCCCTCGGTGACTGACAATGAAACCGAGCAACTTTCCAGATCTTACTCCAAAGGTACACTTGGCTGGATTTAGTCTCAACTGATATTTTATGAGTCTCTTAAACAATTTCAAAAGATGTTCTAAATGGTCCTCCTCGTTCTGAGATTTGGCTATCATGTCATCAACGTACACCTCTATCTCCTTGTGCATCATATCATGAAATAAAGTTACCATGGCCCTTTGATAAGTAGCACCTACGTTTTTCAGACCGAACGACATAACTTTGTAATAGTAAGTCCCCCGCAGAGTAATGAAAGTAGTTTTTTCCATGTCATCGGGATCCATCTTAATCTGATTGTAACCGGAGAACCCATCCATAAATGAGAAAACTGCAAAACGAGCCGTATTATCCACCAACGTAACGATATGTGGCAGAGGGAAATCATCCTTCGGACTGGACTTGTTTAGGTCCTTGTAATCCACACACATTCTGACTTTCCCATCCTTTTTCGGTACAGGTACAATATTGGCCACCCATTCGGGGTATTTGGACACTGCTAAGTGTTGCACCCCAAAATTTGACCAACCGGGTCTCGTATCTGGCTCGATGTTTCGACGCATAATCGCATTCGCATCTGCATATTGCATATAGTGCATTTTTCATCTGTTTTGATTTTATCGGGATCACAGCTCCCGTCTCGTGTTTCAGGTGTCTTTTATCAGTTTAAATAGGTAGAATCGTATTTTTGGGATATTTCGGTGCCCGTTTATGTTTATCGGCTATTTTGGTGCGCTCTCGCGGTGTTATGTGTCGTTCGGTGCTTATTTTGTCCCTCTGGGGTTATTGTGATTTTTCTGGATTTTATTGGCTATTTTTAGGGTTTAAATAGATTTTTAATCATTTTAGGATAATATAGAATTTTATAGAATATTAATAGATTTTTCTTTTAGAATATTAATTGAATTTTTGAATATACTTTTAGATATAGAATATTAATAGGTTTTAATATTTTTAATAGTTTTTAAAATGTATTAAATATTAAATGGTTTTGATAGGAATATATAGTTTTTCTTTTAATATAGAAATATTATAGATTTTATTTTGGTTTTATAGAATAGTAGATTTTTCTTTTAATAGATTTTCTTTTAATTAGTTTAATAAGAATTTAGATATTTTAGATATTAATATAGATTTTGTAGATTTTAAATAGTTTTTTAAAATAGTTTTAATAGTTTTAATCCATTTTTAGAATTTAGTAGATATTATATAGATTTAAATCATGTTTTTAGAATATTAGATATTAATTGGTTTTGATAGAAGCATATAGTTTTTTTAGATATAGAAATATTATAGATTTTTGTTTTGGATTTATAGAATATAATAAATTTTCTTTTAAATAATATAGAATTTAATAGCTTTTAATATAGAGATAAATAGATTTTTTCTTTTAATAGTTTTTATTAGATGTTATTAGAAATTTAATAAAAAATTTAATATAGGTTTTATTAGAGTTTTAGATTAGTGGATTAATTAGAGTAGTCTTAATGTTTAGTTTAGTTAATTGAGTTTTTAATAGTTAATTAGGTTTAGCTCTCAATTAGTTTTAATCTTGTTTTAACCCATTATTATTCAGTTTTTTGATTTTTTATCTGTTTTTCGTTTTGGGCCCCATTCCAATCCGTAAGGCCCAATTCTGGGTTTTTTTGTCCATTTCCAGATCAGTCTAGAAAGATCCAGAAGCCAGTCCATGTATATAAGTCAGCATGTACACGTGTTGCACCAGGGGGGACCCCACGTTACGCATTGCCACGAAGCCACCTCGCACCAACCACTTCCCTCTCTCTGCCACGTTTCCACACGCGTCTCACATGTGCCAGTCTCTCCCACTAACCGTGACACGTGTTTGCCCATGAACTCCACCGGTTGCATGGCCGGCGGCCATGCAACCACCACCCAACCCAGCGCCGGCCACCGCAACTGAATCCCTCTGCCCTAACTTCCACCGGAAAACTGGAAAATTCCCCCAGAAACATTCAAATCATCAGCTCTTCATCTTTCTCCTCTCACCATCATCTTTTCCGATCCAAAAACGTCCACAAATCCGATCAAACCTTCATCAGAAACCATCCCCCAGCCAAGATCCAGGCTCGTCAGAGATCCACGAAGAACGCGCCAAGTCCTTCATTGGGCGCTCGTTGTTTTTCCAGAAACCTATCATTATTCATCAACTGTTCAACATCACCAAGAAAATTGCCAAGAACACGAAGAACGCTTTTAGCGCAAGTCTAACAACCTTCATCATTTCTTCATGGTTCAAGAAATCTCCAGACACGCAAAGGTTTTCAAATCGCCTTCAAGAAACCTTCATAGTGTTCGTTGTTGCTTCACCTTCGTGAAGATTCTCCAGGAATCACCAAACGCGTAGATCTTCAACGAGAGCGACTTCCACCCAGATTCTTTAAAGCACCTTCAACCTGGGAACAAGACTTGTTGCGTTCATCATAAACTTCATGTGAGTTCCTCAGGATTCTTCAAATATTTGTCAGGAAGTCCATCCAAATCTCTAGATCGTCATCTAGAATCTTCAGAAATGTTCATCAGGAACTCAAGCGCCAAAATTGTTTCTAGATCCAGGTTTTTTCTTCCGTCTTCAAGCACTTTCATCTCCGGATTGACGATGATACCGTTACGAGTTGGTTCATGCTTTGTTAAGCTGGTGGTGGGTGGTTTGAGCAAGGTTGATGAAACGCAGATGGAACGAGGGTTGTTTGGGAAGATTGAGTCTGTGAAGAGTAAGATTGAAGGAGGCTCAGAGAGTGAAAACTGAGAAAGGTTGAGACGAAAGATCGAGAGCGAGTTGGAGAAGGAGAGGGAGAACGGCGGTGGTGAACAGTAACGGGAGAAAGAGGAAATCTAGGGTTTTGTTTGGTGGAAGACTGGACTGAGGAGTTAGTGGGCCTTGGGCCCATCTTCCCGTTAGAACCTCCCTGCTCGCTAGCTACACCCTCCGTGTTCGTTTTTGGAATGGTAGTTGTGGGCTGGGCCCGTTTCGTTTTAGGGTTTTTTTTACTAACACCAGTTTCAGTATCTCCCAGCACCCCCTCCGTTTTTTTTGCAGCAATAGCTGCTGGGCTGGGCCCAGTTTTGTTGTGTTTTCTTGTATACCCCCTGTAAGCTGTGTACCCCCTCCCCTTTTTTTTTTGTATTTTTTATTTTTCTTTTGTATAAAGACTTTAAGAAAAGGAAAAATATTAGAGAAAATATTTTGAGGAAAAGAATATGAAAAAAAGAGAAATAAAAAAATAGAAAAAGAAATTGTGAAAATATATAGAAAATAGTGGGAAAAAATATATGAAAAATATTTTGAGAAAGAAGAAATGCATGGAAGAGAAAAGAAGGAAAAAGAGGAAAAAATATTAAAGTAGACTTAATATTTTTTAAAGTACACTTTCTTTTAGGATATATTTTCATAGAGATTATTTTACGATTTTAGGGATAGTTTAGAATGTCCACTTGTTAGGGGACTATTTTCCATTCGATTTTTCAGGATAGGATAGGATAGTATTTCCTAGAAGATTTATTTTTCAGTATGCAATCATTGTAATCATTTTTCAGAATGTTAATAAAACGAGATTTGAGTTGTGGTCCCAAAGTAGCCGAACTACAGCTGCTCTGATTTCTCGTACCAGACGAGAATATGTAGGCATAGGATGCGATATCCTAGCGAGCACACTAACAACTGACTTTCTGTTCTCTCGCTGCTGTGTGATCGAGACCTTCCCGCTGACGACTAATTGTTTGCAAAGTGATCCGTGTTGGCCTGAAGACCAAGTCAGTTATCCTGAGGTGATGATTGATCGCAATCAAGTGAATAGTGTTTCTTCTGACTGAAGTCGAAGATGTTTCTCCAGCTGAAGCGGAGTTTTGCCTGAAGGCAAAGTGTTTGAATCCCCGAAGAGTCATGAATGGCTCAGGATACCACTTCTCTGACTGAAGTCACAGATTTCCCAAGCTGAAGCGAAGGTGCCTGAAGGCAAGGTTATCCCCAAGGTCATGAATGACCTAGGATTCATTTTTTCGGACTGAAGGCCGAAGTATATCCCTGACTGAAGTCTCGGACACTCTACAGCAGAGGCGGAGTTGCCTGAGGGCAGATCCATGTATCCTTGAAGGCCAAGGACCATTTCTTCAGACTGAAGTCGAAGATACTTCCTGAAGAGTTGCCGACGGGCAAAGTTTACATCCTTGAAGGTCAAGGATGTTTATCTTCAGAAGTACTTGAAGATCTTTCCTAGCTGAAGCTGGAATCGCCGACGGGCAGGGTCTATATCCTTGAAGGCCAAGGATGTCTATCTTCAGAAGAACTTGAAGATTCTCCAGCGGATCTGGAGTGGCCAGGGGCCAGGGTTTCATCTATCTTTAGAAGAACTTGAAGAGTCTCCAGCGGATCTGGAGTGGCCAGGGGCCAAGAGTTTCATTCATATTCAGAAGTACTTAAAGATCTTTTCTAGCTGAAGCGGGAAGTGGCCAGGGGCCAGGGTTTCATATATCTTTAATGTTGAAGTTCTACGGTGGGCTCAGTATGCAGTAGTATTCCGATGTTCGTTATGGTTCTGAGGGTGAACCCCAGATCAGAGTATGCTCGGTTAAGTCTCTCATTCCCAGCGGAGTAGTTTCAAATACGCAAGTGTACCTTTTGTTCCATTTACCAGGGGTGAACCCCAGGATTAGATTTGTTCAGTGTTGTATTTTGTCCGGCGGCGAGGTTGGATGTTTGTTCGACGGCGATGTTGGATGTGTTCGACGGCGAGGTTGAATGTTTGTTTGACGGCGAGGTCAGATTATGATTGGTTCGACGGCGAGGTTGGATGTTTGTTTTGACGGCGAGGTCAGACTAGGTTTATGTTCGACGGCAATGTCAGACTCTTTAAATCCCCAGCAGAGATGATGTTTGTACGACGGCGACGTCGAGTGTCTCTCAGAGCGATGTTTGTTTCCGACGGCGATGTCAGATTCAGTTTTCCAGCGGCGATGTTGGGCATGTCAAGTTGATCCAGTCTTCTAACGGCGATGTTAGGTGATGCAGATCCTTTAGTTCTCCAGCGGCGATGCGGGGTATTTTGATTGTATGACGGCGATGTCAAATTTAGTTCTCCAGCGGCGATGCGGGGTATTTTGATTGTCCGACGGCGATGTCAGATGTAGTTCTCCAGCGGCGATGCGGGGTATTTTGTTCAATATTGTATTTTCTCCAGCGGCGATGCGGGGTATTTTGATTGTCCGACGGCGATGTCAGATGTAGTTCTCCAGCGGCGATGCGGGGTATTTTGTTCAATATTGTATTTTCTCCAGCGGCGATGCGGGGTATTTTGATTGTCCGACGGCGATGTCAAATGGTTTAGTCTTCCAGCGGTGATGTTGGGTGTTGTGGTTGTCTGAAGGCAATATCAGAAGAATTTAACGTGGATAACTGACGGCGATGTCAGATCAGTATTTCCCCAGCTAGTTGTCGTGCAGCTAGTATTGCAGTATTCAAAGATTTATTCTCCGCAGAGTATCGTGTGCTCGTGCAATTGGAAAATTTTCGGGTTTACCGGTATTCAACCGTCTCGCACCTTGATTGGCTGAGAGTCGTTCGCTCCTCACCCAGTCAGGTCCAAGCCGCTTGAATAGGGGCAGCTGTTGCACCCCAAAATTTGACCAACCGGGTCTCGTATCTGGCTCGATGTTTCGACGCATAATCGCATTCGCATCTGCATATTGCATACAGTGCATTTTTCATCTGTTTTGATTTTATCGGGATCACAACTCTCGTCTCGTGTTTCAGGTGTCTTTTATCAGTTTAAATAGGTAGAATCGTATTTTTGGGATATTTCGGTGCCCGTTTATGTTTACCGGCTATTTTGGTGCGCTCTCGCGGTGTTATGTGTCGTTCGGTGCTTATTTTGTCCCTCTGGGGTTATTGTGATTTTTCTGGATTTTATTGGCTATTTTTAGGGTTTAAATAGATTTTTAATCATTTTAGGATAATATAGAATTTTATAGAATATTAATAGATTTTTCTTTTAGAATATTAATTGAATTTTTGAATATACTTTTAGATATAGAATATTAATAGGTTTTAATATTTTTAATAGTTTTTAGAATGTATTAAATATTAAATGGTTTTGATAGGAATATATAGTTTTGCTTTTAATATAGAAATATTATAGATTTTATTTTGGTTTTATAGAATAGTAGATTTTTCTTTTAATAGATTTTCTTTTAATTAGTTTAATAAGAATTTAGATATTTTAGATATTAATATAGATTTTGTAGATTTTAAATAGTTTTTTAAAATAGTTTTAATAGTTTTAATCCATTTTTAGAATTTAGTAGATATTATATAGATTTAAATCATGTTTTTAGAATATTAGATATTAATTGGTTTTGATAGAAGCATATAGTTTTTTTAGATATAGAAATATTATAGATTTTTGTTTTGGATTTATAGAATATAATAAATTTTCTTTTAAATAATATAGAATTTAATAGCTTTTAATATAGAGATAAATAGATTTTTTCTTTTAATAGTTTTTATTAGATGTTATTAGAAATTTAATAAAAATTTTAATATAGGTTTTATTAGAGTTTTAGATTAGTGGATTAATTAGAGTAGTCTTAATGTTCAGTTTAGTTAATTGAGTTTTTAATAGTTAATTAGGTTTAGCTCTCAATTAGTTTTAATCTTGTTTTAACCCATTATTATTCAGTTTTTTGGTTTTTTATCTGTTTTTCGTTTTGGGCCCCATTCCAATCCGTAAGGCCCAATTCTGGGTTTTTTTGTCCATTTCCAGATCAGTCTAGAAAGATCCAGAAGCCAGTCCATGTATATAAGTCAGCATGTACACGTGTTGCACCAGGGGGGACCCCACGTTACGCATTGCCACGAAGCCACCTCGCACCAACCACTTCCCTCTCTCTGCCACGTTTCCACACGCGTCTCACATGTGCCAGTCTCTCCCACTAACCGTGACACGTGTTTGCCCATGAACTCCACCGGTTGCATGGCCGGCGGCCATGCAACCACCACCCAACCCAGCGCCGGCCACCGCAACTGAATCCCTCCGCCCTAACTTCCACCGGAAAACTGGAAAATTCCCCCAGAAACATTCAAATCATCAGCTCTTCATCTTTCTCCTCTCACCATCATCTTTTCCGATCCAAAAACGTCCACAACTCCGATCAAACCTTCATCAGAAACCATCCCCCAGCCAAGATCCAGGCTCGTCAGAGATCCACGAAGAACGCGCCAAGTCCTTCATTGGGCGCTCGTTGTTTTTCCAGAAACCTATCATTATTCATCAACTGTTCAACATCACCAAGAAAATTGCCAAGAACACGAAGAACGCTTTTAGCGCAAGTCTAACAACCTTCATCATTTCTTCATGGTTCAAGAAATCTCCAGACACGCAAAGGTTTTCAAATCGCCTTCAAGAAACCTTCATAGTGTTCGTTGTTGCTTCACCTTCGTGAAGATTCTCCAGGAATCACCAAACACGTAGATCTTCAACGAGAGCGACTTCCACCCAGATTCTTTAAAGCACCTTCAACCTGGGAACAAGACTTGTTGCGTTCATCATAAACTTCATGTGAGTTCCTCAGGGTTCTTCAAATATTTGTCAGGAAGTCCATCCAAATCTCTAGATCGTCATCTAGAATCTTCAGAAATCTTCATCAGGAACTCAAACGCCAAAATTGTTTCTAGATCCAGGTTTTTTCTTCCGTCTTCAAGCACTTTCATCTCCGGATTGACGATGATACCGTTACGAGTTGGTTCATGCTTTGTTAAGCTGGTGGTGGGTGGTTTGAGCAAGGTTGATGAAACGCAGATGGAACGAGGGTTGTTTGGGAAGATTGAGTCTGTGAAGAGTAAGATTGAAGGAGGCTCAGAGAGTGAAAACTGAGAAAGGTTGAGACGAAAGATCGAGAGCGAGTTGGAGAAGGAGAGGGAGAACGGCGGTGGTGAACAGTAACGGGAGAAAGAGGAAATCTAGGGTTTTGTTTGGTGGAAGACTGGACTGAGGAGTTAGTGGGCCTTGGGCCCATCTTCCCGTTAGAACCTCCCTGCTCGCTAGCTACACCCTCCGTGTTCGTTTTTGGAATGGTAGTTGTGGGTTGGGCCCGTTTCGTTTTAGGGTTTTTTTTACTAACACCAGTTTTAGTATCTCCCAGCACCCCCTCCGTTTTTTTTGCAGCAATAGCTGCTGGGCTGGGCCCAGTTTTGTTGTGTTTTCTTGTATACCCCTTGTAAGCTGTGTACCCCCTCCCCCTTTTTTTTTGTATTTTTTATTTTTCTTTTGTATAAAGACTTTAAGAAAAGGAAAAATATTAGAGAAAATATTTTGAGGAAAAGAATATGAAAAAAAGAGAAATAAAAAAATAGAAAAAGAAATTGTGAAAATATATAGAAAATAGTGGGAAAAAATATATGAAAAATATTTTGAGAAAGAAGAAATGCATGGAAGAGAAAAGAAGGAAAAAGAGGAAAAAATATTAAAGTAGACTTAATATTTTTTAAAGTACACTTTCTTTTAGGATATATTTTCATAGAGATTATTTTACGATTTTAGGGATAGTTTAGAATGTCCACTTGTTAGGGGACTATTTTCCATTCGATTTTTCAGGATAGGATAGGATAGTATTTCCTAGGAGATTTATTTTTCAGTATGCAATCATTGTAATCATTTTTCAGAATGTTAATAAAACGAGATTTGAGCTGTGGTCCCAAAGTAGCCGAACTACAGCTGCTCTGATTTCTCGTACCAGACGAGAATATGTAGGCATATGATGCGATATCCTAGCGAGCACACTAACAACTGACTTTCTGTTCTCTCACTGCTGTGCGATCGAGACCTTCCTGCTGACGACTAATTGTTACCCTTTTTCTCTCTTGCCCGAGTGCATTTGAGACCAAACCATAGTTTTGCCCATAGGTTCCCGTACCTGTGAAACCAGGTGTTTTTCTCACTGCCGTGTGAATACCCCTGTTTAGCCGTAGTTAGCCTGAACTACGTAAAGCTCTGATCTTCCATGCAGTGTGGAAGTACGTAGGCACAAGACGCGAGGTCTTGGCGAGCCAATTTTCCCTGTAGTCCCGAACTACGTTGACTCTGACTTTCTCTCTTGAGAATACGTAGGCATAGAGCGCGACGCTCTATCGAGTCAATTCCCTTCCGTTTAGATTTAGCAGCCGTAGATAGATTGCTTTGCATCCTTTAGACAACCCAAGCAAGCGTGGATCCCGTCGAGTACGACGGACGTGAGGGGTGCTAATACCTTCCCCTTGCGTAACCGACTCCCGAACCCAGGTTTTGGTTGCGATGACCATACCTTTCCCCATTTTTTGCGAGGTTTACTTCGAGCGTTTCCTTTCCCTCCGTTGGGATAAATAACGCACGGTGGCGACTCTTCTGTCAGCCGGCGCCGATTTTCGCAGTAGCGACACTAAGAAACCCGCATCAATCTCTTTTTCACCTCATCTCGAATTTTGAGAGCCATGTCAGGTCTTGTCCTTCGGAGCTTTTGTTTAACCGGTGGGTATTCTGGTCGAAGCGGTAACTTGTGAACCACTATGTCAGTGTCTAGACCCGACATATCCTGATACGACCAAACAAATACATCCACATATTCTTTCAAAAGTTCTTCTAGTTGCTGCTTGACTTCTGCCCCTAGAGCTGCCCCAATCTTGACTTCTTTCTTGTCTTCTTCGATGCCAAGATTAATGACTTCTATCTGTTCTTTGTAGGGTTGAAGCTCTGCATACTCATGGTGTGCAAATTTTACCAGTTCATCAGGGATTTCAAAATCTTCATCCTCACCTTCAGCTTGGTATATTGGTGAATCAAAGTCCGGAGGGAATGCAAAGTCATAGGATTCAATGGGTTTTAGGACATCACTGCACGTTGGAATGGCTTATTTTATTAAAACACACAAAGACAAATGCAGCACATAACAGAGAAAAATTGTTTTGGTTTTTTAAGATTGCCATTTTTCTTTTTTTAAAATGAAAGCAAAAGCAGTAAAGGAAATAACACAAGGAAATTAACAAAATAGTTCATTTTTCATTGATTTTCTTGAAAGCTTGGGACCCTTACAAAACATTCCTATAGCCTTGGGCATGGCTATGGAGATTCAAAACAAAACAAGAAAAGAAAGACAAACAAATTACTTTGACTCAGGAAAAACCAAAGGAATCTCAATAGCTTCCCAGTTGCTCAAGGTAGTGTTGCAATGATACACTAGTTGTTCAAGGTCTTCATCTTCAGAATCTTCTTCCACAACACTAATTTGGAAACCTCCACTAATGAATACTTCTTTTATAGTCTTTGGACATCCTTTGTCATGTGTCGGTGATTCATCATGAGTTAGTTTGTAACCCAACCCTTGGCGATCGATCTTTGGCTTCACCTCAATAACCTCTCCCCAACCTGCAGGAGTGCCTTCTTCCAATGTAGACTTGATGCTCCGAGCGGATGCAAAAGACGGACCGCTCTTAGCCACTGTTTCTTCCAACATCACTGCATTAGCTATCTCGAGTGCTTGAAAGGAAGTCTCTAATGCGCCCTCATCTGCCTCAATATACTTGAATGATGATAGATTGCTCACCATTAGGTCCTCTTCACCGTGTACAATCACTAATTTATCATTCACAATAAATTTCATTCTCTGATGTAAGGTGGAAGTCACTGCCCCAGCGACGTGAATCTATGGTCGTCCTAACAAACAACTATAAGCTGGGTTAATGTCCATGACTTGGAGTGTAATATCGAACACCTGAGGTCCGATCATGATTGGCAATTCTACTTCTCCAACAACCGTTCTTCTTGAACCATCAAAAGCTTTTACAATCAAAGACGTTGGTTTCATTTCTGCCCCTGCATATGCTAGCCTTGCGAGCGACCTAGCGGGCAATACATTCAATGAGGATCCAGTATCGACCAAGACTCGTGCCATGGTGTCTTCTTGGCACCTGACAGATATGTGTAACACACGGTTGTGATTGCGTCTTTCATTCGGTAATTCTGCATCACTAAAGCTCAGGGTGTTACAGGCTGTAATGTTGGCTATTACTGAATCAAATTATCCGAGAGTTATGTCTTTTGTCACATGCGCCTGTTTTAATACTTTTTGTAGAGCCTCTCTGTGAGCTGGAGAGTTCATCAAGAGAGACAAAATTGATATCTTTGATGGGGTTTGGTGAAGCTGATCAATGATCTTGTAATCACTTTCTCGAATAATCCTTAAGAATTCTTCGTCGTCTCCTTCAGTTCCTGGTACCTCTTGTTCTTTTGTCGCAGCAGGGGTAACCTCTTTTGGAGCGGCTACTATCATTTTTGGTTGATAGATGCGACCGCTACGGGTCATTTTGCTTGTACCTGCAATGTTTGTCACGTCCACTTGGTCGTCTCTTACTGTCTCTTTCTGACTAACCTTCCCTGATCCTCGGTCTATCACAGTCATGTCATATTTCCATGGAACGGCCTTTGTGCTTTCAAAAGGAAACGGTCTCGGTTTCTGAATGATAACCGGTCGGGTTTGTTCGATAGCCGACTTGTTGAAAACAGACTTCATACCTTTGTTGGTCATTTTGAACACCGGAACTTTCTCACTTTTCTTTGGTAAATTAAAAACAGGCTCAATTACTGAAACTTCTTCTTTCCTCGCCTTACTACACACTTGTAATACTCCTTCATCGATCAATCTTTGTATATCTCTTCGTACCTTATCACACCCTCCAGAATCACTAGAACATTTTTCACAATTATTATGGGTATCTTCTATCAATCCTGTTTTCAGTAGCTTCTCGTGGAGTACCCTCAACGGGGTTTTGATCTTTGACACACCTTGGACCATCCTTTCATCTGACACTTCTTCTACTGCATTGACCCCCCCCCCCCATGGTTCGGCAATGGGTTACTTTTAACATTTGGGGGTACATCATCAAAAGACAAGATCTTCTTTTCCATCAACTCACTGACAAGATGTTTTAAAGCAAGACAACCTTCTAAATCATGACCGGCAGCGCCTTCGTGAAAGGCACAATGAGCATTTGGATTATAGTGAGGAGATGTAGTGTCTGGATTTAACGGTCGTGTTGTTACCAATCCTTGCTGCACTAAGGAGGGGTACAACTTTGTGTAAGTCATCGGTATCTGAGGAAGTGGAAGTTTTATTGTCGATCTCCGGTTCTGGTAGTTCTGTCTGGGTGCCTGAGCTCTAGGCTGATGGTGTTGCTGATAGGGTGTAGCGTTGGGCGCTCGTTGATACCCTTGTTGAATTGGCCGATATACAGGTGTTGGCTACACTGTCTGATAACTGGGAACAGGATGACTGAAAGCCGGAGTTACAGCTGCCACATACGGTTGTTGGGCATACTGCAACAGATACATTGGTCGTTGTTGCTGGGATTGCTGAACATAACTTGCTTGAGGCCGCTGAACAAAGCCTTGCTGAGGTTCTTGAACATAACTTTGCTGATACTGTTGGTAAGGCGGTCTCCAGGTGCGACTCTTTCTTCCCACGGTTACTGTATTTGTCTCCCCTTCCTTCTTTTTATGAAAATTACTACTGAGCTTCTTTACATTGTTGCTACCAGAACTGCTGGAACCACTAGCCACCTTCCCATTCTTCATTCCTAACTCCACTCTTGCCCCCACTGCTACTATATCAGAAAAACTGGCGGTTACACTACTGATCATCTTCTCATAAAACTCTGGTCTTACTATATCGACGAATCAATCTGTTAACTCTTTTTCACTCAAAGGAGGTTCTACCTGAGAGGCAGTTTCCCTCCACCTTTGTGCATACTCTTTGAAAGATTTTGAACTCTTCTGTGACATACTCAGTAACTGTCTTCTATCAGGGGCTAAATCCATGTTGTACTTGTAATGTTTTACAAAAGCATCAGCCAAGTCTTGGAAACTATGAATACGAGACTGATCCAAGCCTAAATACCATTTAGCAGGAGCTCCTTTCAGACTATCTTGGAAACAGTGAATCATTAACTTGTCATCTTCCACGTGAGCGACCATTTTTCGGTAATACATAATCAGATGCGTTCGAGGATAAGTAGCCCTAGAATACTGATCAAAATTGGGAACTTTGAATTTCGGCGGAATTACCAATCCAGATACTAAGCACATATCTCTGGCATCAGTACCAAAGATGTCATTCCCTTCCATTGCTCTGACTTTCCTTCCGATAGTCTCTACACTTTCTCTCAACTTATCATGTCGTCTGCTCTCTTCTTCATACCCATCAAGACCTTCGTATACTGGTGGAGGATTATGAAAAACAGGACGCGCTTGAACCTGAACAGAAGGCTGAGTGTAAGTAGGAATAGCTTGAGGAACTTCTGGCCCTAAAGGAACTGTTTGTTGATTGACTACTGGTGGAGGTACAAAACCAGGCGGTAACCCGTATGGTGGTACATTTGCAACAGTGACTGCCGTTGGGATCGGCTCTACAGCTATGCTAGTGATTTCAGAAACAACAGTGGCTTGAGTGTCCAACTTTTCACGAATAACTTGTAGGGCTTCCATGATCTGCCCCATGCCTCCTCGTAGCTCTCCAAGTTCATTATCAATCCTGTCCACATCCAAATTTTGTCCTTCCATTCTTAGGCGAGCTTGGGCTCGGGTATTGTATCGGTGTTGAGGATTCAGTGTGATTCTTTCTGGAGACAAGACAGCGAGATGAGACACAACACAAGAACATGCACATGCGATGCTTATGAATGCAAAATGCAACAAATGCAAAATTAATCATTCAAGGAATCCAAAGAAATATTTGCAAAAATTATAACAATGGGGAAATAAGCAAAAAGTCCTCATAGATTAATAACTGAGAGTTTTACAACAACGATTCTGAAACTGAAATACAAGTCTTCAATACAAAATACATGATGAAATAAAACAGACAACAAAAGGATTTTAAATCTTCTGGTTGGATGGCCCTTCGTCTTCTGGCTGACTTCTCTTTCCACTTTGACGGATCAACTCTTGAAGTTCTTCCTTCTCTTGCATAGCCTTGAAATACTTATCTCTCCAAGTATTTCCTTCTTTTTCAGCTTTTGCCAAAGCAGCTTTCAATTCTTCTACGAGAGTAGGTTTGGGTGAGTCAGGCTCAAAGCGAGTATAGAACATCTTCAACGCTGCTTCTTTTACCCATGATAAGTAAGATTCTGAAACAGTAGAGTCGTGGTAACCTAGGGCAGTTACTCCTCTTGTGTGGACATAACGCCAAGCATACCCAATTCGAGCCCTGTAAGCGGGATTCTTCCCTTCTTCAATGTAAAATCTTCTCAAAAAGTCTGGGTCTGGTTCATCCTCCATTGGGTGCCCTAACTGTCGACGAGCCAGAATAGGATTATAGCTGATGCAACCATTGATGCTGATAAGCGGTACGTTCGGGAAATATCCACAGCTTTGGATTATGGCAATCCCTCCATACATAGGGTCATACCACTTAATATCTGAGTGTTTGAGCAATAGCAGCTTTTCTGTCCATGAGAGCCCATTTTGCTCATCCCAGAGGGCTGGAATTTTTGGCAAGTGCGAATGGATGGTAAAGTACGTATCAGCCAGCAAGGTAGGTACAGGATTCTTGTTTAAGAAAAGGTTGATTGCATTTGCGTCCACAAAATCATTAGCAGTCGGGAACAAGAACAGTCCGTAAATTAGCAAAACCAGGATGGCCTCGAATGCTTCAATATTTTTTGACAAGGCATAGCTCTGAGCTTTTTCATACAGGAATATAGCTGGAAATCCATACAACCCTCCCTTAGCAACCATATGAGATCGTACCTCGTCTACCTCCAAATACACGGCCTCTGCAACTGCTCTTTTATTAGGAGTCCCTTCTCTTCCAGAAAATGGTCTAGGAGTGACACCTACTCCCATCAGGGCGGAATATTCTTCCAAGGTTGGTAGCAACTGATAGTCTGGAAAGGTGAAATAGTGATAGGTTGAATCATAGAACTGCACGAGTGCGGATAACATCTCTTCATACACTTGAACTTCTAGCAAATACATCATATTCCCATGCTTCTCTATGAATGCCTCGGGGTCTTCTACTAAACTTAACAGTTTCTTCAAGTTCTCCAATTTTGGTCTTTGGAACACAACCTCTACTTTCTTTCCAGAATCCATCCTATAATATCTGCAAAACAATCTTTAGTTCCTTGAATGATTAATTAATGAAAATGCAAATGCAAAGGTTTCATGGAACTCAGATCAAAACATCATTTCATTTCATTGATTTTCAAGATTGCGTTACAAAATATCTAGTACATTTTACAAAAGTATTAAATATAAGGCTGACAGTATTCTAAATAAAAGTCTTCTTTTGCTTTGAGTTTCTTGATTTCTTCTTCCATCTGAGTCTTCTCAAGAATGAGTTTATCCACGACTAGCTTCCATGGAGTTGGCTGAGAGCTGGAAGAAGATAAACCTTCCTGTGTCTTCCTCTTCTTATAAGCAATCATTTCTTCATCCTTTGCCTGGAGTTGTCTACGGAGTTCATCATTCTCTTCCATGGCCACTTGGTACTTATATTTCCAGGCTACTTCAGTTTGTTGTGATTTCCTCAAGGCAATCTTTAACTTCTCCTCTTCAAACATAAAGACCATTGGGTGTTCCTCCTCTAAAACCATGGGTTTCTGTTGAGGATAAGGCATCTTCAGCTGAATAGCTCTCTTTCGGACCCATTGGAGATAAAGCTCGAGAGAGACGCAATTAGGTTTCCCGAAGTCTTCCTTTCCTTTCTTATGCACATGACCCCAAGCTTTTAGGATCTCTTTTCTTAATTCTGATTCTCCTTTAAAGAAAATATTCTCCACATGAGCGCTGTTTGGTTTGTCCTTCAAAGGATACCCAAGCTGACAGCGAGCGAGAATAGGGTTATAACTGATTCCTCCACTTGTACCCAGGAGAGGTACGTTACCAAAGCTTCCACAACTGTCAATGATTTTTATCCCATCGTAACTACGGCTGTACCAGTCAATATCAGAATGAGTAAGGGCCATAACCTTCTGAGACCACCAACCCTCCTTCCAAAAAGCATGAGCTTTAGGTAAGTGAGAAATAAACCACTTATATAACAAAGGGACGCAACAGGTAATCATTCCTCCTTTATGCAAATTTCTCAAATGAACAGAATGATAGGCGTCAGCTAGTAAAGTAGGCACATGGTTTTTCTTCAAGAAGATCTTAATGGTGTTGAAATCCACAAAATTATCAAAGCTTGGAAACAAGAAGATCCCATAAATGAGCAAGGAAAAGATGGCTTCAAATGCATCCATACTCAAATGATCAGCATAGTATTGTGTTTTCCCAACCAAGAACTCTACAGTCAAACCAAAGACTCCTCCCTTAGTAACCATATTTTTCTGAATATCCACCAATCCCAAACGCGTAGCTTTAGAAATTTCTTCTTCCTTAGGGTCCTTCTCCATGATTGGAAAAGGAGAGTTTTCAAGAATAGGCGATCCAATCAAGCAAGAATATTCCTCAAGTGTAGGTACCAGCTGGTAATCAGGAAAAGTGAAACAATGATAGAGTGGATCATAAAACTGGAGGAGTGTGGAGAGAAGTCCCAGATCCATCTTCCTTTTTACCCTCAACAATGACAATAAGTTCCCATACCTGCTCTTGAATCCTTCTAGATCTGTTATCAAAGTGTTCAACCTTTCTATGTCATCCAAGTTAGGACTTTTGTAAGTGTACTTCATAGTTTTCTTTTTTCCACTGTCCATGATGACCCTAATGTTTACAAACAAGAGATCTGAGTTCCATGAAACTATTATGATATGATGTTCATGAATGCATGAATGCACAAACACAGGTAAGCACAGATTCACATATACACATGGATAAACAGATAAAGGTTTTGGTTTGGAGAACATGAGTATGGAGTCAAGGTCTACCCATCCCAAAGGTATGTACTGTTTTCAAAACTGCAGAACAAGGTTCTAAAAGAGTTCCCAGAGTCCTCGACCCATCTTTCGGATATTATCAATTTCCCAAATACTTGGTGGTCGATAATATTCTCAAGAGAGTCTCGTCCAAGTGTAGTATCGCGTATCAACTACTTTGGAATTACTTCCTTATAGTCACCGCACTACATCCTAATAAAGCCATAGTGGGGAAAAGGTAATCTAAAGGTCCTCAGTATCACGGGCTCCCATGTAGAAAGTTGCATTTTTTTCACGAATACTCGATCAACAATACTAACTCTCAGAAGGGCCTCTACTGAGCGGAGGTTTTCTCAAGTCAACTTGGTCGGGAATCAACTCCCTATAAGTCTCCTTGAATATACCACCATCCTATCATAAGTACGCTCAAACACGGGTACAGTGTTGTCTCACCACTCAAAGTTCCCAAGATCCAACAGAGCACATATATACATTTTTATAAGTATTCACAAATACAACACGTAATCAAACAAGATAGGCTAAACCCTCAAAACAAAATAAGCAGTTCCCCAGTGAAGTCGTCATTTCTGTTGCGGTGAAAATTGGATATCAAGCTATTAAATTAACTTGAATCTTAATTCTTTTACAACCGAACTTTATTTTATCCAAAGGAAAGGTCTAAAGAAAGAAAAACCTTTTTCGCGATGTAACGACAACGCCTAAGAGATTCGGGGATCGAGGGTTGGTTATACCTAGGGAAGGTGTTAGCACCCTAAGCATCTGTAGTACTCTACAGGAACCTTTTGTTTGATTGCTTGCTAAGTTTATGAAAATGTGCTATGGATTGGGAAAAGGTATAAGTTTAAAACCTAAAGTTATATACACTAAGTTTGCTCGCAAAGACGTCGCATCTTCTGCCTACGTATCCTAACTAGGATAGAATCAGAGCAATCGTAGTTCGCCTCACAAGGGAAGAAGAACACTTGATTATGATCAAGGTTCAAGGGGGAACAAACATGACAATGTTTGTGTGGAGTTTAACGAAACTCCCTAATCTAAGTTGTAACATTAAAAGGGGGAAGTAAGAAATCATGACAATGATTCTTACACAGAGTTGACAAACTCTTTCCTAGGGTTCTAGTTGAAGAACACTCCTAGTACAGGTGGGTTTCTTAGACTTGAATCAAAGTCTAATGGCTTCTAATCTAGGGTTAAAGTGACTTAGCAAAGTCAATAGAGGGATGAGGGATGTATCCATGACATGGGAGTCAAATGGACAGACTTTTCCTTTGGAAGTGGACAGGAGAGGCAACTGGATGAGAGCTAACAAGCTTCATTACTTGGGGAAAGAAAACAACAAGAAAATTAACAGCATAATAAAGATGCATTCATGGTGACAACCATTAAATGAGTATATAAGATTGATAAGAATTAAAAATGCATTGATGACAATCAAAGCAGGTAAGCAGAACCGGAACTGTGACGACAGATTAAGTTCAGGTGAAATTAACAGATGAAGTAATATGAACATGGTCTTAATCAAAGATGAAGTTTTAACATGTTGTCTAACATTTAAGGGTATTAATGCAAACATGTATCACAAAAAATCACAAGTACATTAAGAGAAAATTCATCTGCATCTGTCAAAAGCGATCATAGAAAGTACACAACTTGCGCATAGTAAAAAGAGATGAAAAGTTATGCAAACATGAAAATAAAAAATATTACATGAAAGTAGACATCAAGATGAACATAATGCAAAAAGAATGGGTGAAAAATGATTAAAATTGAGAGAGATATGATTTTTCAAAGATTGGTAAAAAAATGACAAAATTTAATAAAAGGGTTGCCCTCCTCAGGGGTCGAACCCATGCTCGCTTGGTACAAGACATGTTTTGGCTTAATGGTCTTACCACTGGGGTGGCTATACATCTATTGATGGAAGCCACCCCATAAATACATAGGGCGTGCTTCAAAACCAGTTGGGCATAAAAACAAGGCAAGAATCATGATTTGTATTTTGGGGATAACTTTCTCAAATCTTCATCTTTTTTGACAAAATTTTAGTGTAACTTGGAGGATTTTTCATGAGGAACAATATGACACTTTTAGATTTTTGAAATTCTTCTTCAATTTTAAAACCCGATAGCTCTTTCATTTGGAAGTTTGAAATGCATTTTGATGTGAGTCTCATGTACCAGCCAGTTTCAAATCAAATTAATCATGCTCACACAACATATAAATGATAATGAATGGATTCATGCAAGAGATAGAGCTCAATTCATGTTGTAATGAAGAAATGCTATGTGAAATGCAAATTTACATGAATGAGATGCATGGTTCATGGCAGTTCAGTTTCAAAGCACATATTGATTAAAATGAACACTCACACACATCAAGTACATGTCATTGAGTGAATTAAAGCAAAGAGTGAGGTTCAATTCTAACTGGTATGAAATATGGTGATTCAAGTGATAGGTTTGTGAAGTGAAGTGCAGTGTGAAGTCAAGTTTCAGTTCTAGACCTGTTTAGATCAAGCTAATCATGTATACACAACAAAATTATGATATTGAGAGGAACCAAACACATTTTGAAGTCAAACAACAACTGTTATGAAAAGTGGTATTTGAATTGCAATTTTGGCACTAGTATGATGCATGAAAGATGCAGTTCTTATTTGTATGCATATTCTGATCAATTTAAACATCTGCATATCACACATATATATAAACAAATGAATTCAAACAGTGAAAGTGGTTTCAAATTGGTTGGTATGAGAATTGTCATGCAAACTGCATTTTGGTGTTTTTGTGAAAGTATGAGAATCTCAAATCATGTTACAGGCATATTTTGATCAAAACAATCACCTAAACAGTTCACATATATGTTGTTGGATGAATATCAAGCAAGAGAAGAGTTTAAAACAAGCTGTCATGAAAAATTGCATGTCAAGTTGCAAGTTGATTTGAAAAAGAAGTGTTGAGGTTCAGTTTTGGTTATATGCTTTTTCAGGTCAAATCAAACGTCTATACACCACATATTCATGATATTGAATGTGTATGAACACAATTTAAAACCAAAAACAAGCTGCCACAAAGAATGATAACAGAGTTGCAAAAATTGGCATTTTGAGGCATGAAGAATGTTCAATTCAAGTTTATGCACATGTAGGCCAAATCAATCATACATACAAGTCACATATGTGAATATAAGTGATTTAAAACACCCAAACTAGTTTGAAACAATCTGGTGTGAGAAATGACAAATGGCTGCAACATTGAAGTTCTTGTACATTCATGAAAATAAGCAAACCAGTTTCCAATCATTTTTAACCCAAATCAAATGTACACATAAGTCATACATGTATAAATGAACGATTCTAAACTCAAACTTGAGCATGTTCAGGCCTGCAGTCCAAACTGATATGGCTATGGCATAAAAATGCAAAACATGGCACTTTGTGAATGAAAACATGGACCAAATACAATCAGCTCAAACCACACATATACATCCAATACATTCATGATTTTAAAGGTGTCTTCATTCAATCAAACAGTTACCTCTATGTCATGGCAGAATTTATGCACAAGACATACACAGGACATACTTTTCACATAATGAATTCAAAATGCCAAAACATGGATTTATAGTACAAAGCAAGAAAGGATTGTTCACATACCTCTAGTAGCCTGTATTGAGCTAGTTTAAACACCAAGAAACCCAGAGGAACTTCAAGTGCTCCTAACCTTTGAGATGTTTCTTCTTTGTGAAGTAAGAGAGCAAATTTCAAGACAATTGGAGAAATAAACTCCACTAATGATCCTCAATGCTTTGGACAGTTGAGAAATAATATATGAGAGGTGTTAGGATGACTATAACACCAAGGAAATGTATGGAACAAGATATGGCTGATTTTGTGGCTTTTGGTCAAAGTAACTTGGTGATGAAGTTGACTTTTTAAATGGTGATGTTTTTGAATGGTTTAAGGTCTTGGACACCTTCTATATCATATTTATAGATTGTATGGATGATTGTTGGGGAGTTTAAATGTAGAGAAATGAATTTGGCAGCCTTGGTAGCAAGACAAATTTTTTGTGTTTTAGTGAAAAAGTGACTTTTGTGATTTTTGAAGAAAAAAGTGGAAATAGTGAAAGCTTTCAATTTATCTGGTTTTTAGAATTGATATTGTATATAGAATGAAGTGGTGAGGGCTCTATTTATAGGCAAGGAAGTGGTTTGGGGCAGATTTGAAGATTTCTTCACTTTGAAGAAAGGTTTTACACTTTTTAGATCAAACCTCCACAAGAGGGTTTCCTTGGCTGCAAGGCAAGCTCAAAGTCAAGCTTCATGATGGTTTTGAAAGGGCTAAATGCAGGCTAGAGGGTGTAGCTTGATGGCTGTGGCAGAATTGCTTTACACCTCATGCTTACTTTTTCACTTTTGGATGCAAGTTGCAAAGCCACTTGCAAGGCAACTTGTAAGCTTGGCCTTTTGAGTTTTTCTGCATAATTCCTTTGTTTTTCATGCTACAAACTCCCTACATAACATATAAAACATGATTCACCAGCTGAGTTTGGTCAATTTTGATGAAAGAATGAATTCTTGAATTTTGACAATGTGGGACTAAAGTGAAAAACCACCAACTTGCCATGACCATAACTTTCAGCTCACAAATCCTTTTGAGATGTGCTAGTACTTTTTAGAAAGCCCTCAAATAGCTCTAAAATATTCATGTTTTCACGAGTTTCAATTTCCCAAAGGAACTTGGCCAAAAAGTCTCCCAAAGTTGCTAAAAAATGAACTTAAAAGTGAAATTTCTCCAAGTCTTTTTCCCTTCTAGAAATGAATTTGATCATAACTCCAAACCTATGCATTTTCTGATGATGGACCACTTATGGACTTTTGTAGGATTTGTCAAGAGCTTCCAAATGTGATTTGAACCAACTCAATTGGATGTGTGGTTAAGGAGTTATGGTTTAGCCCATTTCAAAACCCTAATTTCCCGATTTTTTGATTACTCCTTCATCCTTAATCCAATGGTCATGAAAATTGATATGCAAGTCCAATATGACATAAGGAACAATTTTGTTTCACAACTTGAAGTCCAATTCCTAAAATTTGGAGAGTTGACTTTCCGGTCAACCGTACGACCGATCGGTGACTACCGGGTCGCCTGTTGACATTCTGAACCTCCTGAGACTTTGAAGCTTCTTGAATGAACTTTATTAAGCTATATGAACTTCATGTATCATAATCTCACCATTAAAACACCTTCCAACATCAAAGTCAAACTACAGTTGACTTTTACTAGTCAAAAACCCTAATCGGGTGCCCTGAAATACACTGCTCTGGATTCTGGGGTAACAACCTCAAATTGGATTCTCAATTGTCTTCATATGATATCCTTGATTTCATTTCATGATTGAATTAGCCCAAAACATTGACTAATCACAAACCCTGAAGCTTCGATTTGACTGTACAAAACCCTGATTCATCTGTAACTTGACAAAGACAAACTTGCACTGGGTTAGGGTTAGATAATTCATGAGTATGCTCCTAAAATGATAATGAGAATCTAAGGGGCCAAAATTTGGGGTGCAAAACTAAGATTATAGGACAATGAGGAATTATAAGAGAAGCACAGTGAGAACCAAAGGAACCCACTATGTTCAATGTGTATCAACACAAGAGTCCATCAAAGGCTCAACTTCTTATGGAATGAACTTGGTTCCTCCACAGGAGGAACTAGGCTCTCACAAGAAGTATCCTAAGATTATAGGACATGAAGGGATTAGAAGGAGGAGATCTGGAAAAAGAATAAGCAAAAGAATCATGTAAAGATGGAAGTTATTCAAGGGTATCCACAAGGAAAGGCTAAAGGAAGGTCCTAAAGGAAGCTTAAACTTAAATAAGCCAGGAACATGATTAGGGCCTCAAAATCAACATACAAATGGTTCAACCTGTATACAATATGGATATGCAAGAGTTGGATGCTCAAACAATGCACAAAGTTCAATTAAGAAGCAAACTAGCACAAGTGTAGGGTTGAAACCATACAAGGGTAGGCCAGAATGTAAAATACACTAAAAATGGTAAACTAATCCTAAAAATTCCAAATAAAATGCCATTAGACCCCTCTGGTGTTAGGAACTATGGGTAAAAATTGGGGAGCCTAAGTCCAAACCTAGCTATGCCAACAGAAGGCAAATCCTAAGGGAAGTCCTATGAACTATGCAAGAGGGAAGGTCCTAAAGGTCAAGCCAAAAACCTACTCAAATGGTGACAAAAATCAGGGAGAAAAATATCACAAGATCAATTGATGTATCAATGATATGCACAAAAAATTCCAAGTATTTATTTGAAGGTTTGATCACAAAAATAAAATTCTAAACCAAAGGTATGCAATTTTCTATTTACAAGAACACTTTAAAAAGAAAATTCAAAAATTAAATGGAAAAATGAATTAAAAAATCATCTAAAAATTTGTAAAATCAGTTTACATGTTAAACTACATGAAAGTATTTTTCTCATGATTTTTAGATGCATTAAAGTATTTTCCATGAATTAAAATGAAACAGCAATTAAAATGAAAAATAAAGAAAAAAGAAATGAAATTGGACAAAAGGCTGGTGGGAATAGCAAGCATAACACGTTCATGCGCTGGGTCTGGCTAAAAGGGAGGTGCAGAAATGAATTAAGCCCAAATCCACTCAGAATTAAACTTATCAAAGCGCACTGTTTCACTTGAAATTAGTCAACTATGCCTCAGACTTAATCACAGCCATTCGTTTCAAACTTCAGTTAATGCATCCAATGGTTGTGCTACAAGCTGCAATACGCAGCATTTCACTTAAACCCCAATCAAAGATTCAAACTAAATCCTGGTCGTCTATCTCAAATAAGTCTAATGGATCCAAGGGCCATCATGATGACATGCATGCACTGGGATTTTAAAACTCAGATGAAGGGAGATACTACCAGACGCCGGAGCAGGATGGCTTCAGTCGTCTTCTCCGGTGGGAGACCACTGTAGCAGATCTAAAAGTTCACCAAATCTCAAAAGTCTTGATACCAATCAACTCATCTCGTTGCACTGATCAATAATCCTATGTTTATTTCCATTTATCTCCTACAACAAGCCCTAACCGAAGCCTACAAGAAATGTCCAAGATTCCTAAACATTCAAGAAACCAAGCCAAACCTATCCAGAAACGATCCTCATGGTTCATACATTCAAAATACATAAAAATGGCACGCATTGGGCACATAAATAGAGTGAAATGGTGGAAGATAGATTACCTAACAGAGCACCTCCGTTGGGTCTTCAATTGATGATGAAGCTCTTCAAAAAATGCCCAGAAACGATCAGTGACCTTCAATGGAGCTTCTGTAAATCTTAGTTTTGATTGAGAATGCTTCAATTCCAAAACTCGATTGTAACTTGCACCTTCAATTTCTCCAACTGAATTCTGTTATTCTTCCATCGATTCTCCTTCTTCTGAAAGCTTGTACATGATGCTGGGAATATATATGATGGATCCTGATAAGAATAAAGCCCAATTACAGCCCAATTTGATTTATTGAAAATCCAAAATTCCTTGATTTTGCAAGCTTCAAATTTGTGAAAACAGAGCTGAAAATGGCTTGGTTTTGATCCCATTGAGTTGCTTATGATGTAAGGAATCTAATGGACCAGATTACTCCCTTGTTTTAATCTCAATGGTGTGGATTGCATTTGTTGCTTAAGCTTGAAGTTACATGGAAAAAGCTCATGGAAATGACCTCAAAATTCACTTCTGATTTTACCATTGACCTTAAAATGTTCTTGGCACTCAAAAAATGCACAAATATGATTGCAAATGGTTCCAAATGACTTTGATCCTTTTTAGCCCTTTTCAAGTGTTCTTCATGAAAATTTCCTCCACCAATCCTTCAATCCAAGCTTTATTCATGACATGTGATGATTTGGTGATGCAAATGACCCCATTTGGAGCAACTTTGATATTGGAAAAAGTTTCATTTGAGATGTGCAAAGTGGTGAAATTGACCTATAATCAAAATGGCCTATAATCCAAGTTTCCCAAAATACCCCTGTCTTGCAAGCTTCATATCTTGAGCTTCACAAATCAGATGAAGAACTTCTAGTACTTTTTGGAAAGCTAAGATCATAAGGAAAAATGTTCATGTTTGGGTCAAAGTAAGGTGAAACATCCTTCTAGGTCAAAAATGTCTTGGAAGTTGGTTGACTTTTGTTGACCAAAATCACATTCATCTGATGACCTGTAACTTGTCAGCATCATAACTTGAGTTCTAGAAATCAAATGAACGACTTATAGTACTCAAACAAAATCTAAGAACATGATCTACAAGTTTCATGTTGGTGTCAAGATGATATGAAACTTGTATCTTGAGATATGTGGTCTTGAAGTTAGGCACTAAACAGGGGATTTTACATTGACAAGCTTAGAAACCCTAGCTTAGCAACTTCTCACACTCTTGAATCTTGATGAATTGATCTTGAAATGATATATGACATGTCTCAACATAAAATTCCATGATCATAAAGACTTGGAATTGAGTCTTAATCTCCTTCAAATTTGTTGTTGACTTAGGGTTGACCAGATGGAAACCCTAACTGCACCACCTTTGACCGTGACTTCTTGCACTTTGTATAATGATTTGAATAAGCTCCACAATGACCCTCAAGACCTTAAATGAGCTCTTATAATGTTCTCCACCCATAACCATGGATCCAATATCACCTGGTGATCCTCATTTGATCCCCCAAGATAGGAGGTGAACCATATTCATTCCTCTGCACTTTCTTTGAACTTTGACTTTATTATGATGATGATAAGCACTTGAATAGCTTGGATACATCCTCTTTCTTAGGATTAGAAGCTTTGGTAACCTCTCACTAGGCACACCTCTCTCAATCCCCTACATATGAACCATGGTACGCAAATGCTAATGCTATATGAAATGCAATGAAACATACACCAGGTAAAGAAAAGGTTGGGAAAATTTTGGGGTGCAACACCTATGTACCCAGCATGGTAAGCGCAAGATGCATTCAGATTATGCTTCGAACCAAAAGGAGGAACTGCAGGTGCAATATCTCTGGGGACTATTGCCCCTTGATGAATCAAATAAGGAAACAACTCTGTGTAAGGCACGGGAGTTATGTCAAAATTCATCCGCTTGCGGTTGTTCTGATTGTTGTTCTATTTGTTCTGGAACTGATTTCTGTTGTTTTGCTGAGATTGTTGTTGTTGAGGATGATTCTGAGAATTCTAAACTTGTTGTTGTGGATGATACTGATACGACGGTTGTTGATATTGAGCAGCAGCAACATAAGGATAAGGATAATATGGCATGAGAGCCATGGGAACCTGATACCGAGGAGAGGCCTTCGCCATCACAGCATTCGCTTCACCTTCCTTTTTATTTGAATGACTACTCTGAGGTTTCTTGGTTGGCTGTTGAACAACGGAACTAGTAATCCTACCATTTTTCAACCCGTTCTCAATCCTTTCACCAATAGTCACAATATCAGCAAAATTTGTCGAAGAACTACCCACCATTTTATCATAATACAACCCTTGCAAAGTGCCCATGAAAATGTCGACCAATTTGTTGTTAGAGAGAGCAGGTCGCACTCGAAAAGCCATCTCTCGCCACCTTTGTGCATATTCTTTGAATGTTTCGGTTGAACGTTGTGACCGATTCTGCAACTGCAATCTGGTAGGAGCCAAATCAAGATTATATTTGTACTGTTTCAAGAACGCCTCCGATAGGTCTCTCCACGAGCGAATCTTGCTACGTTCCAAACCCATATACCAATCTAGAGAAGCTCCAGACAAGATATCTTGAAAGCAATGCACTAGCAATTCATCATTGTCAATATAGGATGCCATCTTCCTACAATACATAGACACGTGAATGCGAGGACAACTCAAACCCTTGTACTTTGGCAACTCGAGAACCTTGAATTTCTGTGGCAGCAAGACATTGGGAACCAAACACAAGTCTTTAGCTTCCATGCCAAAAGCAGAATATCCTTCAATTGCACGAATTCTCTTGTCCAACAACTTATGATCAGCAAATATGTTATGATCAGCAGATCTGATAAGAGCCTAAGGATTTAAAAGTTGTGATGCGGCTGGAGCAGGTATATGTGGGGAACCAAACTGAGACGGATATACCAACCCAAAATTTACCATCTGACCTACATTCTGACCCATTTGAAAACCATACGGACAATCGGTAGGAAGTAACGCATCAGCAGAAGATGCCCCAGGATGGGGCACATAATGAACATTCTGAACTATAGTTTGAGCAGGCTGAGACAAAACCAGAACATGAATATGAGGACCCCTATATGCATGCTCGTCTTCATCAGGAATCTCAACATCAGTAGACACAGGAGTTTGGCGAACCTGCGTTTGAGGAATCTCGCGATCATCATGATTCACCACAGGAGGAGGAATCGGAGTATGCATGCCCCAAAGATAAGCAGCAGAATTACCATTGGGCATAGGCGCAACGAAAGGTTGATACGGGACAAAAGCACTACCGTTGGTGATCTGAGGTGTGAAATTCGAAGGCATTCCCCATGGGAAGGCAACAAACATTCTATTCAAACCAGGCTGAACATAAGGTAGGTTGATAGAAGGCTGAACAACTGTCTCAATTGGCACTTCGACAATTGCTGTAGATGAAGCAATGACAAGAGTAGGGTTCATCATAGGAGTGACGACGGTAGCATCAATAACAGTTGCAACAACATAAGTAGCAGCAGCAGCGTCCTTCAGAGCACGAAGGAAGTCCATAATAACATCCATGTTAGTTTGGAATTGATCCATCCGACCTTGAAATTGAGCCAAAGTCTCCTTGTAGGCAGCGTTCTCTTGTTCGATGTCAACCATGATCCTGGTCTTGTTCGAACGAGTGAAATAGCAATGTCGGGTCGTCGTCTTGCTACAAGGCACGATGGACAGTGTAAGCACGTGGTTTATAGGTGAAGGACATGCACATGAATATGATTGAATGCAATGTATGCAAAAATAAAGTTTTATGTATATGAAAAAATGTTAATGGTTATGATGAAATGACATGCAACACACAAATCGCAAAGCCAAGCACAAATCTGAACAATCAAATCTGCCCAATCTGAGTATCCAAATCTACATAAACTGAATATCTGCATAATCCTGTGTCGGTGCAAAAATCTGACGTGCATGAGAGAAAAAAGGTATGAAGAGTCTTTGTTTCCTACAAAAAAAAACCATATCTTACTCACAGGTATGATCTAGACACAACAAGGTGGTCCCTAGAAAGGTCGCCCAAACCATAGGACTCAAATGAAAACCCCCCGCCGTAGCGATTTCTCACAGGACAAAAGTATTCCCAAGCGAATCACGATCTGGGATGTGGCTCTCATGACAACCCAATGCACAAAACGCAGACATCACGATTATCCATGTTCTAGCCTATATGCATGCTCAAACCCAGTGTTAGGACTTATCTCTCCAATAATATCTACCCATCCCAACAACAGCAGAATATAGCAGATATCCAAAATATGCAACATATGAATATTAAAAGCAGTAAAGAAATGCAGTAAATAACATAAAAATAAAGCTAGTAAAGCATAAATATAAACACCCAAGCAAGAAAGAAAAGCAAGAAAAACTAGGCGAGACCCCAACTTGCAGACGCAAGGACTCCCCAACAGAGTCGCCAACTGGCGTTAGGGAGTCCCGACTAGCCAGGAAACAAACAAAGCAAGGCAAGACTCAAACCTGAAAGAGAAAAACTCCCCAGCAGAGTCGCCAGCTGGAGCTAGCGGGATTATACCTGAGTGAATTGCATACTCAAAGATACAACAGAATTGCCACCAAACTTTATTTAGTCCCAAAGGACAAGGAAAATATTGATAAAACCCAAGGGAAGAGAAACAGGAAAGGGGGTCGGTTATGCGAAAGGAAGGTACTAGCACCTTAAGCATCCATCGTACCCGACGAAAACCATTTCGCTTAATTATAGGCTTGGATGGATTATATATCTAAAGGCTTCTAGCTAAAAAAGAAGGAAAGAAAATAGAGAAAGAAAAGAAAGAAAGGAAAGTGCTCGAGGAGGATTGGGTCCCTCGTGCCTACGTACCCTCATAGTGCAATGAGGAAGTCAGAGCCCCGTAGTTCAAGGAACCAAGGAAAAGAAAAGGATCTGGACGGACCAGAGAGACAAAAGAATGGAAGAAGGCGGAGGAAGGTGGCTCGCCAAGATTTCTCAATCTTGTGCCTACGTACCCTCATAGTGCAATGAGGAAATCAGAGCCTACGTAGTTGGGGGAACTACTGCTGGGAAAGAAAACAAAGACATCGTCAAAGCCAAAAACAAACAGAGAAAGCAAGACCTAATTGGGGAATGCAAAATAAATGGTGTCAAAACCAAGATAACTTTACCGAGAAACAGAGAAGCGAAGAAAGAACTCTGTCGGGGAATGCAGAAGAAAAGAGATGACACTACAGGGGATAAAATAAGAGAGTGGCGACGGGGTCGGGGAAAAAAGGGACAAAAATCAAAATAAAGGTAAGATCCATGGGGGACTCGGTGTATTAACTATAAGAAGTGATTAACCAAAGAAAGATAAGAGTAAAACTTGTGGGGAGAGAAAAATAGGTTAGTGTCCACAGAAGAACTGTGACGAAACAAAAGAAAGAGAGTACTGAACCAAAGAAAAGTGTTTGACTCGGAGGGGAAGTCGGTATGTTAACTAATAAACAGTGGTTAACTGGAAAGAGAAAGGGACTGGTTTTAACCGATAAATGGTGATCAACCAAGAGGCGGGTGTGGAACCAAACAAAGGTTGTGACCCAAAAAACGGGTGTGGGACCAAGTGAAGGTTGTGATCCAAAGGACGGTACACTGATTGAGCAAATAATACTTGACCAAAGGAAAGGGGATTCAAACCGAATAAAGGTTACTAACCCAAATCTGGAAGTATTCGAACCAAAGAAAGGTTGCTAATTGCGGGGGTTCGGTGTTTAACAGACGGATTGTGGTTAACCAAAAATAATGAGTGATTAACCAAAAGGAGGTGATTAACTCAAAAGAAACTCAATATCTTAACAGACGGATTGTGGTTAACTGAGGAAAAGGGTTATTGGTTTAAACAGGCGGACTGTGATTGACCAAAAGGCGGGTGATTAACCAAAAGAAGGTGATTAACCCAAAGAAAAACTGATTTTAACGGGCGGACCGTGATCAACCAAAGATCGGGTGATTAACTGGGAGAAGGCGATTAACCTAAAGAAAAGCTCAGTATTAACAGACAGACTGTGATTAACTGAGGAAAAGAGAGTTGGTGTTTAATTGTCAGGCAGTGATGACCCAAACATGAAGGAGAAGGAACCAGGAGAAGGTTACAAACTCTGGTAGGGAATAGGTTAGAACAGGAAGACTATGTAAACCAGAGAAGAAAGATTGACTTAGCTGGGGAAGAAGGGAATTGGGCTTAAACTGAAGGACAGTTGATCAACCAAGGAAAAGAGTGATTACAAATCTCTGGGGAAACCCAAGAATGGTGATTGGCCGAGAGAGAAAAGAGTGTTGAATTGAAAGGAGGAAGCTACTTCTAAAGAAGAGACAAGGATGCAAGTGATCAAGGCTCGACTCGACTGGAGAAAGAGGGATACCACAGTAAGGAGGTAGAGATGACTACTGTAGGCACATGGTCATTCGTCCCCTGCCCAGAATAGTCAGAATGTGTGTAGAAATTCTCCATTTTCATTCCTTCTCTAACACCAAAGTGTGGTGCAAGAAACAAACGAACAACACAATGACACCCAGCTTGTACAATGCTCCAATGTGTTGTGAATATTCAAATCTATCAGGGAAGAGGGAAGGGAAAAGATCTAGAAGATCCAAAGGAGAAGAAAGAGAGAAGGACCGACTAATCAAAACGAAGTTTCGATTTATCAATCAAAAGGGGGATGATGCCAACAAGTGAAAAATACAAGTGAAAACAAGTGAAAATTTCATAGAGTAACTGGTTACTCTGTTTTGCCTAGAAAGTGAGTAACCGGTTACCACTGTGACAGTGGCAAAAGCAACTTTTTGAAAAATCACTTTCAGCAACCAAAAGATTTCCCCAATCATCCACATGCTATGCTTGACATTTGTGCACGAAAATGAAGTTTAAAAGCACTTAAACTTTAATTAATCATCAATGGAAAGCAATAAACACGAAGATCAAAGATTAAGAAATCACATGATTAAGCAAAACCGAAAAAAAGGATCGAACTACATCGTAAACGCGCGAAATAGATCGAAACGGTAAATCAAGTGAAAGATAACCAACCTACAAGGCTGAGATTTGCCTTGGATGTTGTTGCTATTGATATATAATGAGAATTAAGCAAAGAAACCCAAAGAATTCCAAGCTTGAGATCCTACCGTAGCAAAACTGATAAAAATACGAGAAATGCTCCGAATATCGATTTGCATCGAAGAAGCTTGAGATGATTACTTGAATTGGAGAGGAATCAACTGTAAATCCAAAAATCCAAGCAAGAATATGGTGGAATAAGGTTTAGCTCAAGAGAATAACAATTTCGATGTGAAGATTGTTTCCCTCAAATGGTGGAAATTGAGCTATTGTGAGGTTTTGTGAGAGAAGATGAAGATGAATGTGCAAATGTTGCAGAAAATTCAGAGAGAATGTGAGATAATGGAGAGTGATCAACGGAGAATTTGGAGAAATTTATTCAAGCCCAAGAGATGATGATTCAACCTTTGAGAAATGATCGAACCCTTGAGAAAATGATCATGGAACCCCCCTGAGTCATGATGGTGACTTGCTTATATGTAGTTTTGCTTCGGAGTTGCTAGGTTTGGAGTGAGCTTTGGATGTAGCCTCAGAACTAGCCTTGGAGTTAGTTAGGATCAACTCACTGAGTTGGAGGTTAACTCAATTAGTTAGGTAGTTGACTCGGTAACCATCCCCCAATGCAAGTTGAAAATCCAATGGTTCCCATGCTTGGAAACAAAGGTATATGGTAGTCTTGATTGGAAATGATGTAATGGAGCAAATGCCTTGAAGTATCTTGAAAGGTCTTGAATTATCTAGAAATTTCTAGAATGTTCCATACAATGCTAGAACCAAATGGACCCCCAAAATGTAGAGAGAAAAGTGGCTGTCACAAAAATGCAGCCAAATCTGCATTTTTACACAGAGTAACAGGTTACTCTGTTTTGCCTAGAAACTGCGTAACCGATTACTTCAGGCAAAATTTGCATATTTGCTTGAAAAATGGTGTTGTGACCGCAATTCCGATTTTCGAATTTTTGCTCTGATGAATAGGAATAAAAACCTTTATTTTGTGCTTGTTTTGATGAAGTGATATCTTTGAGAGGATATGATTAATCGGGTTAGAAAACCTGAATATTCCTGCAATAGAAATCACAGAGAAAAAATACTAATGCGTATGTCAGCGATGCGAATGCACATGCTTATGCAAAAGGGAAAAAGGAGGTCAAATTTTGGGTTACGACAGGTACCAATCATCACAGCGCGATGGGCACTAGGCCATTAACCCTCCATAGATCCCCATCAATAGGATCGATTCTATACAAGAACCAGAGCACATCAAAATACCTCACATCCGCACAATGGGACTGAAGCCAAAGAAATCAAGGTCCTGAACCATAGTCCGGATTCATATGAATGCATGATGCACACGTCAATATCATCCTCATAATAAACTCATTAGGTGCATCATCATTCATCAAAATCATCATAATAATCATATCATCATATAATCATCAAAACTCATAAAAACAACATCATAAATTATCACAATTACTCATGGGAATTCATTATACAGTCATGTATTAATCACATAAGAATCACAGTTACCCTCATGGTAATTCATCAGGAAAATCACAGCATCAAAACATCAAGACATCACTGAACCAGAACATAATTCATTAATATAACATATACATAATTGACTTTTCAAACATAATTAGATATAAAAATTTTAGGAAACCAATTCCCTTATCTATACTATGTTAAAGTCTTGTTCATTAGTTTTCCAACACTTCAAACAATTAGTCATTTGGATTAACGGTTAAAAAGTTATGATCGAAACCGCTTTTGGCATTTTCCTACCTACGAGTCGACTCAAAGGTCGACGCACAGAGCTATGAGTCGATGCACAAAGCTATGAGTCGATGCATACTATTAAAATTTCCATAACTTTTCATTCGGGTGACCTCAGGTCGACCCAGGGGTTCTAGCGGTCGACTCACACTGTTCCGAACCCCAAAAATCACTTTTTTTAAGAGCACTTTCACCCCAGATTATCACTCCAAAGTCTATACCACTAACCCCCATCACCCTAGATCCGATTTTATATCAAAATAACATCCTAAAACTTAATTAGGCTATGTTTTACTCATGGAGTAACAATAATTCATCATAATTTCATTACATCTACACCACAATCATTAGAGTACTCACTATGTAATTACCCTACAGGGTTAAACCCTCAACAACAAATTTTGGCCACGAAGGTCTACTTTCCCTCAAACCCAAATCGACCTCGAACCTATCAGACCATCAGTTCAAATCCTTTAAGGCTCTTACACCTTAAAAAGGTAACAACAATACAAGTGCTCACAAAACCTTCTACCCTTAAACCCTTAAATCAGCTTTAAACACATTGAAATCACACATTGAAAACAATGAAGGCAATACCCCCATACCTTAATTACCGACTCTAAGCCTTCTCCTTGATTTTGTGGGAACCTCGCGAACCTTTTGCCTCAATCCTCTTCCTCAGAGCTCTGGCCTATATTTCTTCTCTTTTCACGGTCTAACAAGAATGAATCCTAATTCCCTCAAAAATCCCTTTTTGTTAAACCTAACTTTGGACCTATAAATTGGGCTTTTCCAATATTACCCTCACTAACTTCTCCTTAATTGTCCAATTTACCCTTAGTTAACTTATATTTATTTAAATTAATAATAATACCTATACTATTATTTAAATAAATACCCTAAAATCCATAATTCTCAATATTCCACACTAACCACCGAAAATCACCAAAAATACGAATATTTATATTTAAATAAATATTCCAATAAATTTGGGGTGTTACAACTCTCCCCTACTTAAAAGAATTTTTGCCCTCGAAAATTACCTCAAGGAAACAGAGTCGCATACGACTCCCTCATCTAATCCTCACGCTCCCAAGCCCAACTTTCTCCAGCTGGTTCTCCCAAAACCACCTTCACCAAGGAAATCTCTTTACCTCGCAATTGCTTCACTTCTCGTTCATCAATTAATACTGGCAATGCCTCAACAGTAAAATTATCTCCCACTTGTACATCATCCATCTGAATCACATGTGACAGATCTAGAATGTACTTCCTCAACTGAGACACATGAAACACATCATGCAAATTCACAAGCGACGACGGTAAAGAAATACAACATGCTACTTCTCCTACGGTTCCGTTGTGCCACTCTGATACAGACCAACAAAATGCGGTGTGAGCTTTCGAGACTTCAAAGTTGAGCCATCACCAGTTACCGGCGTAACTCTCAAAAGCACGTGATCTCCCTCCTAGAACTCAAGTGCTTTCCTCCTCTTATCATGGTAACTCTTCTGACAACTCTACGAAACTTTCATCTTTTCTTGGATCATCTTGATCTTTTCAGTCGTCTCTTGCACAATCTCAGGTCCGAGCATAACACTCTCGCCTGACTCATACCAACATAAAGGAGTTTTACATCTCCTACCATACATTGCCTCATACGGTGCCATTCTGATACTAGAATGATAATTGTTGTTGTAGGTAAACTGAATCAACGGTAAATGACTATCCCACGATCCACCTTGATCCAACACAGAAGATCTCAGTAAATCCTCTAAAGATTAGATAGTTCTCTCTGTCTGTCCATTCGTCTGCGGATGATAGGCAGAACTCAATCTCAACATGGTACCCAAAGCGTCTTGCAAACTCTTCCAGAATCTCAATGAAAACCTAGATCTCCATATGACACAATAATCGACGGTATCTCATGCAACTTCACAATTTCCTCAATATACATCTCAACTAGCTTCAGCATAGAACGATTAATCCTCATTGGTAAGAAACAAGCTGATCTAGTTAATCTATCCACAATCACCTAAATCGAATCATATCCCTTCAAAGTCTTCGGTAGGCTTGTCATAAAACCCATAGAAATGCTATCCCATTCCCACTCTGGAATATTCAACGGTTGCATCAGACCCAACGGTCTTTAATGTTCAATCTTCGACTTCTGACAAGTCTAACCATCATACACAAACTCAACCACTTCTTTCTTCATCCCTGGCTACCAAAACAATTTCCTCAAAACCTGGTACCTCTTCGTAGCACCAGGATGGATACTCAATCTACTTCGATGTCCTTCTTCAAGAATACTCTTTTTCAACTCAACAATATCTGGAACACAAACTCTATCACGACATCTCATGATGCCATTTTCATTAATCCGAAAATCAGCTATTCGACTTTTATCCATTAAATTCAACCGATCTACCAACTCAAATCAGATTTCTGACCTTCTCGAATCTCATCAAGAATACCACTAGTAAGCTTCAACATGCCAAGCTTAACTCCATAAGAATTCTCTTCACAAACCAAACTCATATCACGAAATTGATCAATCAGTTCTAACTCCTTTACCATCATCATCGGTATTTGTGAAGATTTCCTACTCAATACATCAGCTACCACGCTTGCTTTATCCGAATGGTAATTCAAACCAAAACCATAATCCTTCAGAAGTCCCAATCATCTCCTCTATCTTGCATTCAATTCTTTCTGATCAAAGAAATACTTCAAACTCTTATGATCACTAAACATGTCAAATCTTGAATCAAACAAATAATGCCTCCAAAACTTCGACACAAACACAACAACAACCAACTCTAAATCATGCGCTAGATAATCCCTCTCGTGCACTTTAATTTACCTTGAAGCATAAGCTAAAACTTGCTTATGTTGCATTAACACACCTCCCCATCCCATCAATGAAGCATCACAATATAAAACAATGGTTCTGTCGGATTCGGCAAAATCAAAACATGAGCTGCTGTCAGCCTTCTCAAAAGCTCTTGAAACTTTCTTCACACTTTGCATCCAAAATAAAAGCTTTAACCTTCCTAGTCCACTGTGTCAATGACAAAGATAACTTGGAAAAATCCTTCAATGAATTTTCGATAATAGCCTGCCAACCCAAGAAAACTTCTAATCTCAAAAACAGATTTTGGAGCTCCCTATTGCGATACAACTTCAACCTTCGACATATCAACTGCAATAACTCTACTCGAGATCACATGACCAAGGAAACTCACTTCTTTCAACCAAAACTAACACTTTGAAACTTTTGCATACAACTACTTCTCTTTCAATGTTGATAACACAATTTTCATATGCTCAGTATGATCCTCTTTACTCTTTGAATATATCAAAATATCATCAATGAACACAACTACAAACTTGTACAAATAAGGATGGAAAATCCTCTTCATATACCCATAAATGCACATGGTGCATTAGTCATACCAAATGGCATCACGAAATACTCATAATGTCTATACCTTGTCTTAAAAGCAGTCTTCTGAATATCTTCAGCCCTCACACGAATCTGATGATACCCAGATCTCAAATCTATCTTACTGAACACACTTGCAACAACCAACTAATCCATCAAATCATCAATCCTTGGAAGTGGATACTTATTCTTGATAGCCACCTTGTTCAATTGTCTATAATCCACATAAAGCCTCACAAAACCTTCTTTCTTCTTAACTAACAAAATTGGTGCACCCCACAGTGACACACTCAGACAAAAGAACCTCTCCTCAAACAGATCTTCAAGTTGATTCTTCAACTTCTTCGATTTTGGTGGGGACATACGATATGGAGCCATCGCTACCAAACTAGTTCCAGGAACTAGGTCGATCATAAACTCCACTTCACATTCCGACGGTAAATCACTTATCTCATCAAGAAAAACTTCCGAATAATCACAAATAATTGGCACACCACCAACTTCCCCACTTTATTAACACTCAAAGTTTCCATTAAAATAAACATCTCAGCAGCATCCTGCACCTACTCATCAAAATAATTTGTAAGCACTTAGCTTAACTCAAAACAATTCACTGCACACGCCATCTAAGCTTGCAAGACACGTCTATCCCATCCAACATGACTCTGCCTACTATCAACAAGAGATTAAGGATGGTCAGTTCCTTAATTTATCAATAGACAACCGAAAATCATGACGGGGCATAAACCATCTTTACCAAACTGTAAGAGCGTTCATCGACACACTGAGCCACCACTCTACACTTGAGCATCTTAGAGAAGCACAAGTTTCTCCCCCACCTGTTTCATTCCCACTTCTGCAGACAAAGGTTAGAAAACAAACGTGTATCAACAATATTTTCACACATATATCACATACTAGGGAACAAATAACATTAGACAACTTGGTCGGACGAACCGACCTGCTCTGATACCACTAATGTAACACCCTTTTCTACCTACAATTTTAATGGCAAAATATTCACATTTATCAGAGTAAAATATTAAACTCAAAAAATCACCTCAAAGGGCGTACATTTCACAATAAATCAAATATAGGTCAAGGCTCCGTAAACAACGGGTTTTCCCAAAAGTTATCAAATTTTGCTCAAAAGACAGCGGAACTGAAAAAGGCATAATCAAAAGTTTTTCTTGTACAGAAACATAATCGAAATAAAAAAAATCAAATAAAACATGGTTCAACTCAAAGACCCTAACCCGATGTTTCACTATCAAAGCAAGACCCTCTTAGTTAACCAAAATGGCCAACTACTCAAAACTCCAAAAAGATCTTCGACGGCATCCACGGCTAAACCTGGTTGTCTGCATGTTATCCACGTGGAGACAACATTCAAACAGGCAGGGTGAGTAAAATGATTTATAATAATCAATATAGGAAATCAATATATAAAACAACATCATTTTCATATTATGCATCATCATATTCATCAATGGGAATCAAAGGCCACAACATCATAAATTACTCAAGATTGCCTCATATGGTCATCAAGGAAACATCAAAAGCCATAACATCATAAATTATTCAAATGCAACAAGACTCATGCATGTGGTACCAATCATCACAGCTCGATGGACATTGGGCCATTAACCCTCCATAGATCCCCATCAAGAGGATCGATTCTATACAAGAACCAGAGCACATTAAAATACCTCACATCTACACAATGGGACTGAAGCCAAAGAAATCAAGGTCCTGAACCGAAGTCCAGATGTATATGAATGCATGATGCACACGTCAATATCATCCTCATAATAAACTCATTAGGTGCATCATCATTCATCAAAATCATCATAATAATCATGTCATCATATAATCATCAAAACTGATGGAATCAACATCATAAATCATCACAATTACTCATGGGAATTCATTATACAGTCATGTATTAATCATATAGGAATCACAACTACCCTCATGGTAATTCATCAGGAAAATCACAGCATCAAAACATCAAGACATCATTGAACTAGAACATAATTCATTAATAGAACATATACACAATTGACTTCTCAAACAGAATTAGATATAAAAATATCAGGAAACCAATTCCCTTATCTATACTATGTTATATCTCTGTTCATTAGCTTTCCAACACTTCAAACAGTTCGTCATTTGGATTAACGGTTAAAAAGTTATGATCGAAACCGTTTTTGGCGTTTTCCTACCTATGAGTCGACTCAAAGGTCGACGCACAGAGCTATGAGTCAACGTATACTGTTAAAATTTCCACAATTTTGCATTCGGGTGACCTCAGATCGACCTAGGGGTTCTAGCGGTCAACTCACATTGTTCTGAACCCCAAAAATCACTTTTTTAAGAGCACTTTTACCCTATATTATCACTCCAAAGTCTATACCACTAACCCCCATCACCCTAGACCCGATTTTATATCAAAATAACATCCTAAAACTCAATTAGGCTATGTTTTACTCATGGAGTAATAACAATTCATCATAATTTCATTACAACTACACCACGATCATTAGAGTACTCATTATCTAATTACCCTATAGGGTTAAACCCTCAACAACAAATATTGGCCATGAAGGCCTACTTTCCCTCAAACCCAAATCGACCTCGAACCTATCAGACCATCAGTTCAAATCCCTTAAGGCTCTTACACCTTAAAAAGGCAATAACAATATAAATGCTCACAAAACCTTCTACCCTTAAACCCTTAAATTGGCTTTAAACACATTGAAAACAATGAAGGCAATACTCCTCATACCTTAATTGTCGACTCTAAGCCTTCTCCTTGATTTTGTGGGAACCTCGCAAACCTTTTGCCTCAATCCTCTTTCTCAGAGATCTGGCCTCTATTTCTTCTCTTTTCACGGTCTAACAAGAATGAATTCTAATTCCCTCAAAAATTTCTTTTTGTTAAACCTAACTTTGGGCCTATAAATTGGGTTTTTCCAATATTACCCTTATTAACTCATCCTTAACTGTCCAATTTGTCCTTAAAATTTAAATAAATACCCTAAAATAAATACCACACCAACCACCGAAAATCACCAAAAATAAATATCCTAAAATCCATAATTCTCAATATTCCACAACAACCACCGAAAATACGAATATTTATATTTAAATAAATTAAATAAATATTCCAATAAATTTGCGGTGTTACAGGTTACACCATTTCGACTGGTTGAAATCAACATGAAGGAAACAGGTGGAATCAGAGAAAACTCTAGAACCAAGATAACTAAAGAGGTGGTCCTGCAGATAGAGGAAGAGGTGGTGGCTGAAAGCCTGACAAAAGTCACATTCAGTGTTTTAATTATCAGAAGTATGATCACTATTTTAGTGAATATCGAGAAAAGAAGAAGAATCAAGAAACTGATGCAAAGATGGCAAAGCATGAAGAAGAAGAAGAGATGTTGATAATGGTCACAATAAGAGACGAAGAGATATTCCAGGATCAGTGGTACTTGGACTCAGGATGCTCATCATACATGAATGGAAGGAAAGATCGGCTTATCAACATGAAGCCCTCGTCGAAGAACATGGTGAAATTTGCAAATGACAATACTCTAGCAGCTGAAGTTATTGGCGATGTTTTGATTATGAGGAAAGTTGGTAAGAGGTCAATAATTCCCAATGTGTTGTACATACCATGCATGAAGAGTAATTTGCTCAGTATAAGACAACTAGTTGAAAAGAACGATAAGGTGTCGATCAAAGACAAGATGATGAAATTTCTCGATGTAGGTGGTAGATTGATCTTGAAGGCTCTAATGTCTCAGAATATGACCTTCAAGATTCAACTCAATGTGATGGAGCACAAGTGCCTAACAAATGCAGCCAGTAGAGATGAATGGTTATGGCCTTTTCGACTAGGTCATCTTAATTTCAATGACATCAGAGAGCTAAAGAGAAGAAATTTTGCTTCAGGATTACCTGAAATCGACATTCTAAGTGAAGTTTGTGAAGAGTGTGTTCAGTCGAAACAACACAAGAATAGCTTCAGCAAGGATGCAGGAAGGAAGTCAAAGGAAATTCTGAAAGTCATATACTCTGATGTATATGGTCCAATCCAGGTGGATTCAATTGCAGGTGACAGATGATTTTTCACGTTTATAGATGAAAACAATCGAAAGTTATGGACTTGCCTCATCAAGAAGAAAAGTGATGTGATCGAGGTATTTTCCAAATTCAAATCTATGGTCGAAAGACAGAGTAGTCGGAAACTGAAAATTCTTAGGACTGGTGGTGGTGGAGAGTATGTGTCGAAAGAGTTTGATGCATTATGTGAAAAAGAAGGGATTGTACATGAGGTGGTGTCACCCTACACTCCACAGTAAAATGGAATTTCAGAAAGAAAGAACAGAACCATCATGAACATGGTGAGAAGTATGTTGAATGGAAAGCATCTACCCAAAGAATTATGGGGAGAAACGATTTTGATAACAACATACATATTAAACAGATGTCCGACGAAGAAGCTTGAAGGAATCACACCAGAAGAATGTTGGTCTGGTGTTAAGCCTAGCCTCAGTCACTTGAAGGTGTTTGGATTTATAGCATATAGACATGTGCCAGATCAGTTGAGAAGGAAGCTTGATGATAAGTCAAATCAGAGGATCTTTATAGGATATCATTCGACTAGAGGTTACAAGTTATTCGACCCAGTAAATAAGAAGGTAGGGATCAACAGGGACATGATCATAGATGAGCTTAAAGAATGAGATTGGGTTGAGAATGTCAAGAATGATTAAGTGAGAATCTCTTGTGAAGAACCAGCCACTGAAGTTGAAAGTGAAGTTCGACAGGAACAAGTCAGAAAAGAAGTTGGCCCAAGCAGACCTCGACGAACAAGACACATGCCTGCAAGGTTGCAAGAATGTGTGATTACATCAGATGATGTGATTGATGAAGAAGGTGAGCTGGTACAATATGATTTCTGCACAGATATGGAACCAGTCAATGCAGTTGAGGCATTGAAATATTCAAAGTGGGTGAAAACAATGAATGAGGAGTTAGACTCCATCAAAGTCAACAACACCTGGTCACTTGTCGATTTGCCTCAAGGTAAGAAGGCAATTGATGTTAAGTGGGTTTACAAGGTGAAGGTGATACCTAAAGAAGAAGTAACTCGACACAAGGCGAGGCTTTTGACGAAAGGATTTCTTCATAAGGAAGGAATCGACTTCGACGAAGTTTTTGCACCTGTTGCTAGGATCGAAACAATTAGATTGGTTGTTAGTCTAGCAAATATAAACAATTGGCACACATGTCATATGGACGTGAAATGTGCATTCCTTAATGGCCCCTTAGACGAAGAAGTTTATGTTGCACAATCAGCTGGGTTTGTGAAACAAGGTGAAGAAAGAAAGGTGTACAGGTTGCATAAAGCCATGTATGGACTTAAGCAAGCTCCAAGAGCTTGGAATAAGAAAATTGAAAGCTTCTTAAGGGAGAAGGAATTTGTGAAGTGTACGACTGAGCATAGAGTGTACGTAAGAAGAAGCAGTAATAAATTGTTTATACTATGCCTCTATGTCGATGACCTGTTGATAACAGGAAGTTGCAAGAAGGAGATCGAAGACTTCAAACATAACTTGAGTGAGGAGTTTGAACTGTCAGACTTGGGAAATCTCTCATATTTCCTTGTCATCAAATTCTACAAGAGTATTAGATGATTAATGATGCACCAAAGAGGATATGCAGGCGAGATACTCAAGATATTTGAGATGCAAGATTGCAACCCAACTGAGACCAAATTGCAACTGTCGAAGGATTCAGATGAAGATGATGTCGTCCTAACATAATATAGAAGACTTATTGGGTCACTTCGATACCTTTGTCACACAAGGCCTAACTTAGCATACAGTATGGGTATGGTAAGTAGATTCATGCAGAAGCCAAAGGTATCACACCTAGTAGCGACGAAAAGAATACTAAGGTATCTGAAAGAGACTCTCGTCTATGGCATTTTGTTTTCTGCAACTGATGAAGGAAAAGAATGCAAGTTAGTGGGATACACCGACTCTAGTTGGTGTAGTGATGCTGAGGATATAAAATCCACAACTGGTTATGTGTTTATGTTAGGTGGTGCACTAGTTGTTTGGAGTTCGAGAAAGGAGCCAGTAGTGACATTGTCATCATGCAAAGCTGAATATATAGTTGCTTCTCTTTGTGTATGTCAAATAACCTGGATGGTGAACCTGGTCGAAGAAATCACAGCGAAGAGTCAGGGAGCAATTACCATGAAGATCGACAACATGTCAGCTATCAATTTGGCGAAGAATCTAATAACACACGGTCGAAACAAGCACATCGAAATGAGGTTCCATTACCTTCGAGAGCAGGTAGCAGAAGGGAAGATGAACTTGGAACACTGCAGAGCTGAGAATTAGATTGCAGACATCATGGCGAAGGGAATGTCAGTCGAAGTGTTTAAGAAGGTAGGGTCTATGATGAACGTAAATAGTTTAGACACAATGAATTAGGTGGTGTGTTAAATATGTAATTCGTTGTTTTAGAAATATTAGATTTGATTTAGAAAGATCATATTTGATTTACAAAGATTAGATCAGATATTTTTGGGCTGTTACAATTTGGACTTTGACTTGGGGTGCAAGTTAACCTAAATCTATAAAGAGGGAGAAACCCTTATTTTGTAAACATCTCATCTCATCTCATCATATTTTGTAATACACAGTTTGCAGTTGCAAGTGAAATATCATAATTTCCACAGTTTGTGGCCAAAGAGTTCTCTGCAGAAAATTGTTCATCTTCTTCTCTAATGTTTACTTTCTTTCTTTCTAAATTTTTCTATCATCGTCATTACGTAAGTGGGAATAATCTTGAGATCAAGATTGATTGAGTGAAATTCTCCATAAGTTGTGGTTGAATTTCCAACACATTGCACTAGCATAAATTTTTATTTTTATTAGTATCTTAAATCAGACCATCAAGAATTGTTGGTGCACTTTCATTTTATTATATATATATATATATATATATATATATATATATATATATATATATATATATATATATATATATATATATATATATATATATATATATATATATATATATATATATATATATATATATATATATATATCCTTATAAATAAATAAAAAAAATATTTTTTTTCAGTTTTTGTAATTCTGTATTTTATCTATTTTATTTTATAAAATTAATTTATATTAGAATTGATTTTAATATATATGTATTATTAAAAACAATACATATGTATAATTAAAACTAACATACGAAAATTGCTATATATGTAGAACTGAATACAGATTTACATTTAAATTTATTTAATTATTTTTTATAAAACTTAATTATCCATAAGGTCTGTTAATTAAAATTTGAAGTAAAAAATTATAGTTAAATTCTTGAATTTGATAATAAATTGTAATATAAGTCCATGAAAAAAAAACTTAATTTGATCCCTGAATATTTAAATATTTATAACTGAGTTCTCGCGAAATTTTAAATAGACTCGGCTATAAATTATGCGTGCAGTTTTAGCAAAAAGGTGCTTGAGTTGAGAAGATTCTTACTGCAAACGCCATTTTTATGTCACACGTACGAGCATCAGGCATTTATTATTGTTCAACAACTGTAGCCTGCAGGCATGTAAAGAGTGTAATAATAGCTTGATGTTGAAACAACACAATTTGTTTTTCTACACATGAGAAGGAGCTTTAAATATCAAGTTTCCCTTGCTAATAAATAAACATAACAACCCAACATCATTGACATGCTCCTTTCTCCAATTATATTAACTTATTACATTTTATCGACTAGCATAAATATTTGTAAGGACTTGCTGTTTTTCCGGCTATTTTCTCCTTTTTTTTGTGTTTAACGTTTGTTAGTTCTTTATTTTCTTATCACTGTACTTCCCACAATAAAATATCATGAAATTTATTGATTTAAGACGATTTTGGTTTAAATTGATCTCGCCTATGATTCTATACTTCTAATAGACAAACAAAATATAAAACTTGTTTGGTCAAGTTGCGCATAACACTTGAGATGGAAGTTAAGAAAATAATAACCAATTCTGAAACACAATTGGTCATATCATATGTATGATGAGAATGTCAAATCAAAGATGTTGGTATACAATGTTAAAGATAAAGAAGATGAAGATGGAAGAGAAAGGAAAAGAAATCGAGTCGTAATTAACTTTCAAAACAAAAAATGATTACACATTTTTTATACTCTCTAACTGAATAGAAGAAGTTTAGTATTTATACACAACTCACAAACGGAGTTGTCAAACCAATATGCATCTCAAATTAAACTCTTAAATGACACTAAAATGAAATGCTAACTGAATTAGAATTACACTCCAATAGCATCTCTTAATCCACATTCAAAACTAAAATCAACAACATCAATTTTATCCCTCAATTAGATAAAATATTTAGTCTTGACTGTTATGGTCAATATTGGAATTTTGGTATGCAGATTTCAGATGTCCCAAGAACATTGATCTCTGCTGAAACAAGAACGAAGACAGATCATGAACAATTTAAATTTCTTTAAATTGTGTCAATGTCATGACCAACGTCACGACCTCTGTTGTGACATCAGCTGGCTGACAGAACTATTTATCTAAACATTTAAATTATGCAGAATTGTAAATGCTGAAAGATAAATAACACAGTAATTGTTTACCCAGTTCAATGTCAACAACACCTACATCTGGGGGCTACCAAGTCAGGGAGGAAATTCACTATTAGCAGAATCAATTCAAAGTCAAACAACCAGTTTGCACTTCTCACTTAATCTCTACCCAATGACACTTCAAATTAGAGACACTCTAGACCTGAGTATTTCCACTTACTCCCCCTCAATCACACCACAATGATATCAGTACACAATTACAAAATAAATATGAAGAAACACTTCATACACACCTTGATCTTGCTTCACAACTTTGATCAAGTGACACACACTCTTGCTTAAAAGCTTTGAGTGACACAACAACTTAGAAACTACCTAACCAATGCAGCAGGCAGTTGCTTGGTGAACAAGTATTCTTAAAACACAATACACACGTGAAGAACGCACTTTCTTCACTCACAATACTCACGTGAAGAACAACCTTCTTCACTCACAAGTATGTCTACCACAATGTATCAAACGATACAAAGGGTGACTTACACACAAGGGACTCTCAAGTCCTAGACCTTGATTTTACTCTCTAGTTGATCTTGATGTGAGTGCTTAATTTCTTCTGCTTCTGCTCCTCCTTTTATAGCAATGCAGACTGGGCTTGGGCTGATCACAAGTAACAAACATTAGGTTTAACAAAGTAAACCTAATTTTCACAATTCAATGTGCTGTCAAATTAGGTCACAGCTGCTTCATGTTCTGTCCACCCTGACTAGAATCTCGCCTAAGATAGCTAAGGAGCCATAATAGGTTTCCTGAAATTTAGCCTGAGATATATCAGGTATCATAAAAGAAAAACAAACCCTGCACGTCTGATGTCATACGATCAATGTCATGACATTCAGTATGACATTCAACTTTACTTACTCTTAGCTGACCAGCTTGCCCTGCTGAACACTTCTGCAGAATCTTCTTCATGATAGTAGAAACGAACATATTATAGTTTCCTAAAAAGTCTCAAAGATCCTTTTTATGAACACTAATTAAATCTGCACTTTGTTCCTAATGAATCTATTTGGCCTGTACATACTGATGAGGAATATCCAACAGAGACAAAACACTTCTGTCAAGAGATATAACATAGCAACCTCTGTTGTACTAGACATTAATGTCATGATATTCAGTATGACATCCATGACAGCAGTTCTATCATCAGCTCCTGCTGCACCAGACAGCGATGTAATGACATTGGTAATGACATCCTGTTTAAAACATATGATAGCAGTTCTGTCATCTACTCCTGCTAGCTCCTGCTGCACCACAACTCCTGATGTTTATAACACATGACAGCAGTTTTGTTACCACAGCTCTTGCTGTATCAGACAGCGATGTCATGACATTGGTCATGACATTGTGATTAAAAATACATGACAGCAGTTCTGTCATGACAGCAGATGCATGTCACGATATTCAACATGACATTCACATTAAAACACTCTACAACAGTTTTGCCACCACAGTAGATAGAGATGTTATAATATCCTGCTTAGCATTAGTGCAGAATCATGTTTTACCAAAATTTAGCCAATCATAGAACCATGGACAATTCTATATCATAGAATCATGGAACTAACGATCTCCCCCTTTAGCAAAATTTGGCTAAAACAACCAAACAACTTATCAGGGCAGCAACAATAGTTTTTCCAGCCTCACACACTATCATGCTCCCCCTTGAAAGTTGCAACAGATAACATCACTTTACTCCCCCTTGGTTTAGTCAAAAATTGACAAAAATTGGAGTAAAAGTACATACTGCACATGGTGTCCAAACATCCAGGCATCTCACAATCTCCTATGAGATACACCCTGAATCAGTCTTGAATCTTGGGTTCTTATCTTGTCTGAAGCTGCACCTTCAAGAGAGACACTTTTGACATCACCAATTAAAGGATAATCAATAAAGTACTTGCCACAAGTAACAATTTATCTTAAATCCTCAATTTGAGACACACAAATATTCTGCAGAGAAAAATAAATTCTCCCAGACAGTAACCCATAAACATATTGCCAAGCCACAACAATACACCAGCTAACACAATATCAAGACATCTTGTCTGATATTACAACCTCATTAGTGGTTCAAGAACATAAGCTTGCCTGAGAATCAGCACCCTCTGTACACAGCTCCATAGCAGCACAATGTACACAGCTCCCCCTGTCATGCATACTCAGTACTCCCCCTGAAAGAGAGAATCCAAACATATGAAGACTTTCTTCAACATCTTCATACTGCAGTTTTACATTCCTACAAACCATACTGGAACAGATAGCAGAAGAGTTGCAGAATAACTATCTGTAAGATCTCCAAGATGTCAAGGTAAAGGTCCTTCCATCTGCATAGGATCAGAGCTGATGATGTCTTGATCTTTATCTTCACCAGACACACTAGGATAGAGGCCTACAGACTTGACTGGATCCATGGACATCCTAAGAACAGAACCAAAAGGACGACACTCGTCATGTTCACCATGAGCTTGGAGCAGTAACCTAATGTCAAAACATCTTGTCTGACATTCTATCTTCATAAAATCCCAAATTGTTTGAAACCACAAACAATCTTGGTACATAACTGCACTTTTGCAGCAACACATCCTAGATAGAAGTATAACTCCCCATATCAAGGGTAACTAGTGCACATGAATGGAAAACATAAGACGCATCTTTATGTCTTCAAGAACTCATTCTCTGTTTAACACACATGTTGAACGCATTCACCATAAGCAAATAGTACACCCATCAACCAAAAGCTTTCCCCTATCTTTGACAAAAGATGCTCCAAGATCACCACATTATCTCTTATGACCAACTCCGTGCTCATACATTGAGAGGGCATCAAACTGATCCACCTCTTCCTAGAGTCACTTGTAGCAGAAGAGACCACTTCTCCACAAGTATTCTGATCTTAGGCTGAGTACAAGATAGACACCCCATAATCCAAGGCATTATTTCCTCATCATTCTCCCATATGATAAGTTAGAAAGCTTCTGATTTAACTGGTGAATCTTCTCATCAGAATCCAGACTTTCATGCAGTCAATCAATGATCCACTCCAATCTTGTCCAATCCTTTCACATCATACTCCAAGATAGTCCTTTTACCTCATCATTCTCCCGTATGACAAGATAGGGTACTTCTTAGTCAAGATGTGAATCACAAGTTCTGCACTAGATCTTCAAGTCCTTAGCCAAGGAAAACCAACCCATATCCACTGGTTCTTTATCTCCCCACAACTGGACTTACTTCTGCCTAGTAATCCAACTGAAGATCTTCAGAGAACACAGCTCCACTAGCTTGATCAAAAACATCTCCAAGAGAGGGTAATCTTCCATACACAACTTAGGGCTTCTACCACAAGCACCACTACATGAACAAAAATAGATCCTTCTTTGGTCTTCAACCAACTACCCCTCTGCACAAGAGTACTTAGTTCCAAACATGAACAGTCCCAGAACCTTCTGTGGTCTTTAAATGACCACCCTTCTGCACAAGAATAGTTTTCTAAAGGCACACTGCTTAAATATACAAATGCCACTATTTGGTTATTCAGCATCTTTCAGAGCTCTAGAAACTCTTCCGATCCACCAAGCAACCTTGATCTTCATATCCTTCATGTTCCATAGCAAGGCAACTTGGATACACCAAGACTTGGACCTGTAACACCTACCCTTCACACAGCTCCTGCAAACTGCATGAGATAGTATCAATTCCATTCATACTTGAGAAGATTATCTTTAAATGATGTACCATAACATCCATTGAGACCCTGGAGTTCCTGCTTGATGTCACAACTTCGGTTAAGACATCCAGTTGGAGAGTTCAGGCTTTTATTCTTGAAGTGCATTTGCTTTAAGAACTCCTCTTTAAAGAAAACCAAACATGCCAAAGCTTGATTCTTTAGAGAAGGAAGATCATAAAAGTCTTTACAAAAGGATTCCCGCTTTCCTTAGGTAGAGTCTTCTTTAGAAAGTCAAGGATAACTTCCACTTATCCTTATCCTCCAAGACGAGCAAGGTCACATGCTCCTAAAAAACTTAGATCAGAAATAAACTGACCCAAGCAGTGCTATTACCATCACCATATTATAGACATGTTTCTTGCCAGGAAACTTTCTAGATAAAGATCAAATGCTTCTAGTAAAAACTAGAACACACCACCTACACTCCAATACTCCTGACAAAAAAATGTCTTCATCTTTACTCCCATTAGCACTACATTCTAGCCTAAGTTTCTTGCCAAGACCCTTATTAGAATGAAGACAGATCCTACCACACATGTGTCTGGTACCAAGATCATCATCACTATATCCTTTGATATAATGATTCACTCCTTAAATCAACAGAATTCTGCATAATCTATGCTGATGGATGTCGCTTGCGCGAAAATAAGGTGCCGGCACAACAGAAGAGTCGCCACCTTTCGTTATTTATCCCTCAGAGCGGGAAAGGAAACGATCGGAAAAACCTAACGAAAAAGGGTAAGACAAGGTCATCGCAACCGTTGTCTGGATTCGGGAGTCGGTTACGTAAGGGGGAGGTATTAGCACCCCTCACGTCCGTCGTACTCGACGGGATCCTCACTTATTGTGTTTACTTGGACGGGTTGGTTTTATTCTATCTACCTATCAAGGCTGGCTGAAAAAGAAAAGAAAAATGACTCGGCAAAGCGTCGCACTTTATGCCTACGTATTCTCATCAGAGAATGAGAAATTAGACTCAACGTAGTTCGGCCTACGAAGGATTATGGGGGAAGGTAGCTCGCCAAGACATCGCCATCTTGTGCCTACGTACTCTCAACAGGTATGAGAGATCAGAGCTCACGTAGTTCGGGAAACTACGGTTTATTTCCTGTCTTTTACGAAAGAAGTGTTTTTTATTGTGTTTGTGATTTCAACCGCACTAGAGACTATGACCTGAGAGTGAATGTGTCGCATGTCACCCAAAGGGTACCATACTAAACATCCAGACCGTGGAAAAGAAACTCTCCCACAATCCTTTCTCAGATAGCTTAAGGCTCGTAACGTACGAAAGAAATCATTCATGATTACTGTATCTTAAACTGTTTTGAGATGAGAAGAGAACATGCCCAACTAGGAGGGAGACTATCAAGTCCTACTGTTGTCATGCCATGGATTCATCCTATGGTTGAGGTTTGAACAGGGAACTCCTAGAAGTTGTCATGCATAAGTTTCAACCTAAAATTCTATCATCAAATCCTTATCAAAGGAAATGAGAGTCCTAAGGGATCATGTCAATGATACACCAAAACAGACAAAGCATCAGCTTAACAGTAAAATGCATGCAATGCAAGTGAGGGAGGAAATGTGTGTGGGGCTTCAGCCTCCACAAGCTCATCTCAACCTCAAGCCAGAATGGAATAACAGTAATCATACTGAAATATAAACAACAAGCTATCAAGCAATAAACAGTAAACTGCAATCATACAGATAAAATGAAATAAAATGCCATCAGGCAAACAAACCACATGGGCAAGGGAGCTGGGCTCTACCGAATACCCGCAATCAAAGCCACACAGTAACAATACAAGCAGAGGGAGCAACTCAACCTCTAGTGCAATCATGCTCCTAGATTCTACCTATTCTAGATATGAACTTATTCTAATGCATCAAACAAGTCAATCAAAACACAGCAATACAGAAAAGAAAAAGAAGAAAATAGACCAACTTCTCTCTCAACCCCAAGCTTCAGCTCTTCCAACAGCAACTCAGTCTTCATACTTCAATCACTTGACAAACATCAGTTTGCTTTCCAGGTTTTAACCCTACCACATAAGTTTCAACTTATCTTCTCCTTTAAGCTTCAACTTCTTTGATCAGCTCCACCTTCAGGCTTCACTATCTTCAGGGATCTTCAAGTATCAACTTGCTCTTTCTGCTCTTCAAGCTTCAGCTGGAATGGCAATATCCAAGGATTCATCCTCTTCAACACTCTTCAATGAAGTCTTCATCTTCAAGCTCAGGCTCAACATCTCTCAAGACAATCAAACCAGAGAAAAATCACTTACTGGATAAGCTGGGGGATATTGAACTGCTTATTGACCACCAAAGGTGACCTATAAGGGTTCAACATCAAGGGAATGGTTCCCTCAAAAGTTCTACTCCCTAGGTACATCACTTATCCCTCCAAAGGAGAGAGGTGTATATCATGGAAGGACTTTGAATCATGGGGAGGAATGGAGGTGAATGATACCATCCATGTTTGAGAAAGAAGTTATCTACATCTAAACTCTTCCTAATCCCTAACCCTAAAACAACAAAAAGGAAATAAGATCAAGCTCTCAAGCTCCTCAATGCATCTTCAAGTCTTCTACTATGCTCCTCAATGCTCCACAATGAGATGCCAAGCTTTCCAAGCTCACAAAGCAAAGCAAACTAAACAACCATGCCCTAAAGGCAACACAAACAATCAACCAATACAAAAATCAACTAAAAATAGCATACTATTATATTAAATCCTAATATAATTTCTAAGGGATCCTACATACCTACCCTTAATACCCATATATTCCCCATAGTCTAAATTGTCCTAAAAACCCAAAATCTAAAGTTATTATGGACCTATGTTGAAGTTTTAACCTAATTCTACACAACCTAGAATCATCTAGTCAAAACTATCCTAAAAATCATCACAAAAATATGGAATTAATCCAGGGGGAACCTAAAACCTATATCTAACTATTCAAGAAATATTGAATTAAAAATATTAAGGGATCTACCTAAACTAAATTCTACAAATTAAGGTATCAACTTAAAAGCATTAAAAAGCAATTAAAGAAGAAAATATGCAAAAAATATTAAAATGCATGATATGGAAAATGTTTTCATTTTATATTTTTCTAGACAGAAATATGAAAAGGGAGAAAAACTCCTATTAAAAAATATTTATTTTTCTATTTGATATGAATTTTACAAGATTAAAAATAAAATGGAGGAAAATAAAAGTGAAAACATGAACATGGGGCGCAGATAGAAACAATATGCTGTGCAAATCAAACTTGGGCCCAGACATGGGGGTGCGTATAGAAATACGCTAGGTCCAATATTAAAACAGAAATTAAATGATAAAATCAAAAAGAAAAAGAAAAACGAGCGGTACAAAAAGAAACAAATTATAGTGTAAATTTGGAATGGGCCTCGAAGAGGGGTGGGATTAGAAATGATGACTAAGCCCAGGATCTTGGTTTAAATGAAACGCAGCGTTTCAAGCTGCTTCCAGTCTTCCCTCCAAACGCGAAATCAAAAGTGAGCCCTTGTATTATGAACAAGTCAATGGGTCAGCACGCACATCAACGGTCGTGGCTTCGTCTTCAACCTTGGATTTGGGTTTCTGCAAAAACCTCCATGAAACAGAACTCGTACCACCATCTTCTACCCACGCGTGCTACCTCATTTCTTCATCAAATTCACTCGTTCAAAACCCTAAGCTGCTTAGAATTTCGCCCTGAACACGATTATGGTACTAGAATACATTGAAACGACTTCTACCATCAAACCCGAAGGTGCAACTCCATTGGTCTCAAAATATCATCAATCTTCCACTTCAACCAAACTCAGAATTCTTTACATCAAAATGATCCTTGCATCACCCTAATCAAAACTAACTAATAATCTTGCATTATCACTCACAAAATCACACGTTCTTGCTCATTAAAGAAATGGCATCCATGAATGAAACTTCACCAATTACTCCCAAACTCATCAGAAATGATCACCTAATTGTCTCTAACAGGTCTACACTAATAAATTAACCTAACCATGCCTAGATTATGAGGTGGAAGGGATTTTGCAAACCTGGCTTCTTGATATGGTAGATGATGAAACCCTTGCTTTCAAGGCTTGAAACTCTTCAAGAACACTCCTTGGATGATGAAAACTCTTCTGTTTGCAAAAGAATGGATGTAGCAAGCTTGTACTTCAAGATTCAATGTGAATGGCTTCTTTGCAAATTCAATTGGAACACCTTCAATTCTCCATCAATGGAGCTTCAACTCAGCATGAACACACTCAGAAAGATCTATGGAGAAGGTTTGTGAAGAAAAATGGGATGGCAATGAAGAAGAATCAAGAGATTGAATGTGACTTGCAATTGAAGCTTTTGGATTTCACTCTTTCTTCTCTACACCAATTAACACCAACCTTGCATCTGAGCAAGTTGCAATGGTTATATAGAATGGTTTAGAACAGTCTAGAACTCCCTAGAACAATCAAATGAGAAATTCATCTTTTCATGTCATGGTATTTTGATATCTCATTCTCCTTACATCGTATCTCATGCCAAATGCCTTTCAACCTTGGTTTCTGATTTGAAATTCTCCTTACATGAGATCTAAGGTAAGTTACAATGCATAACCAATGTGCTTGTTAAGTTTTTCCTTGTTTTGGTTTGGTACCTTAAGATGCAAGTAATCAAATTCCAAAGCAGCCCTATGATGCAAGCCTCAAATCAAAATTGTGGCTGAACCATTGTTCTTATAATGTCATTTGGAGTCAAAATGATCTATTACATGACATGGTTTGGACTTATAACTTGAGATTTATGATTTTCAACTTCACTTGAATTAACTTATGCCTCATTTTTAGGCCATTTTTATCACTTTTTGATATGAGCCTTTTCAACATCTCATGACCTCCCTAATAGCCTTAAAACATCATTCTAATCAAGTTTGATGTTGAAGATTTTTCCATTTGAAGCTTGGAAATAGGAGATATGGCCTTATGCTTGAAATGACCTATAACCTCCAAATGACCAAAATGCCCTTGGCTTGTCAAAGCCATAAGTTGAGTTCTACAAATCCTATCAAGGACTTCTAGTACTCTCTAGAAAGCTAAGAAGATGCTATTAAACATTCATGTTGACCAAGAGTTCATAGGAATCATCCTACTAGGGAAAAAGTTGTCTGCAAGTTGGGTGACTTCCAAGGACCCAAATTCACATACCTCAGATGACCTGTAATTTGTCAAAACCATAACTTGAGCTCCATAAATCCTATCAAGGACTTCTACTACTCAAATTAAAGCTAAGAACAAGCTCTACAACATTCATGTTGTGGGGAAGATGAGATGACAATCACATCTTGAGCTAAACTGCCTTGAAGATAGGGATCAAACTAGGGGATTTTACACTGTCAATCCTTAGAAACCCTAGCTTGAAACTTCTCAAACTCCTCAATCATGATGAGTTGGTCTAGGAATCATCCTTATAGTATCTCAATACATCACTCCATGATCACATGGCTCTTGGATTAGGTATCAACCCTCTCCAAATCATCAGTTGACCTAGGGTTGACCCAGTCAAAACCCTAATTCCACCATTCATGGTTGAATCTTCTGAATTCTTGTACAATGACCTCTCTAGGCTTAATGATGGCTTTCAAGACATCTCATAAGCTTTCTCAAAGCTTCAAGTCCATCCTCATAGCCTCAGAATCATCTGAGGAGCTCCCACAACCCTCAAGTTATGAAGCACATAACCTTGGTTTCAACCAATTCCTCTGAGGATCTCTTGAGTTCTCTGATAAAGGTATCAACCTTTGAATATTTGAATAACTTATTGGCTAACTCCATAGCCTCATATAACTCTTGATGGTTAAATAAATGTTGGTCAAATTTTGGGGTGCAACAGCTGCCCCTATTCAAACGGCTTGAACCTGACTGGGTGAGGAGCGAACAGCTCTCAGCCAATGAGGTGCGAGACGGTTGAATACCGATAAACCCGGAAATTTGCCAACTGCTCAAGTACACGGTACTCTGGGGGGAACAAATCTCCGAAAACTGAAATAATAGTTGCATGACAACTAGCTGGAGACATACTGATCTGAACCTTGTCGTCAGTTATCCACATTAAATTCTTCTGACATTGTCATCGGACAACCAAAACACCCAACATCGCCGCTGGAAGACTAAATCACCTGACATCGCCGTCGGAAACAAACATACCCAACATCGCCGCTGGAAACAAACAACCAACATCGCCGTCGGAGAACAGAACACCCAACATCGCCGCTGGAAAACTACAGAATTTGACATCGCCGTCGAATCCAAAATACCGAACATCGTCGCTGGAGAACAAAAGGATCTGACATCGCCGTCGGAAACAAACATCCAACATCGCCGCTGGAGAGATACATCATCTGACATCGCCGCCAGAAACAAACATCCAACATCGCCGTCGGACTAAAGAATCTGACATCGCCGTCAGACAACTGAAATACCCAACATCGCCGCTGGAGGACCACCTGACATCGCCGCCAGAAAAAAACATCCAACATCGCCGTTGGAGAATCAAATCACCTGACATCGCCGCCAAGTACTCAAACATCCAACATCACCGCTGGAGAATCAAATCACCTGACATCGCCGCCAAGTACTCAAACATCCAACATCGCCGCTGGAGGACTAAGGAATTTGACATCGCCGTCGGAAACAAACATCCAACATCGCCGCTGGAGAACTGAAGAATCTGACATCGCCGTCATAAACGAACATCTAACATCGCCGCTGGAGAATCAAATCACTTGACATCGCCGCCAAGTACTCAAACATCCAACATCGCCGCTGGAGGACTAAGGAATTTGACATCGCCGTCGGAAACAAACATCCAACATCGCCGTTGGAGAACTGAAGAATCTGACATCGCCGTCATAAACGAACATCCAACATCGTCGTTGGAGAATTAAAGAATCTGACATCGCCGTCGGAAACAAACATAATCTGACCTCACCGTCAAAACAAACATCCAACATCGTCGTTGGAAACACACATAATCTGACCTCGCCGTCAGGGTGAAGAAACTTCATTGGGAAATTGGTCATACGGTAACCGGTAATACATAGTCGATCACGCCATCAGGCATTCAAAGAACACTGTCGGGCGTCAGCCGGACTTCAACCATCAGGTTGATCATGCCATCAGGCATTCAAGGAAACTGTCGAGCATCAGCCGGACTTCAACCATCAGGTTGATCATGCCATCAGGCATTCTGCATTAGCTGAGGTAACTGCTTCATTAACACGGTCAGACTTTAATCATGGAGTCTTCAAGGGAGATTTCAACTTCGCCGTTAGAAAACTTGCTGGGGAGGACGCTTCGCCGCTGGGGAATCTGGAGAACTATCAAGCAACTCCGCTCCAGGGGTCCAGAAATCATTCTGGATGAATCAACTCTGTCGAGGACTTCAAGAATCATCTTGGACAAATAACTCCGTCGGGGACCTTCAAGAATCATCTTGAACCGATAACCATTCTGGGACTTTCAGGAATCATCCTGAGCGAACACTCTGTTGGGGATTCCAGGAATCATCCTGGGCGACTCTTGCCGGGGACAAACCAATCATGGCTTGAGCAGCTTCCAAGGATTCGGCTCTCTTGGGGCTTCAGGAATCATCCTGGGCAACCTTCACTGGGGACGTTACGGGGGAGCTTAAGAATCATCTTAAGCAAACGGCCCTGCTGAGGAATTCAAGAATCATCTTGAACTGAAGACTTCGCTGGGGATCTCAAGAATCATCTTGAGCAAGCGACTTCGTTGGGGAGAATGTCAGGAATCATCCTGAGCAACTGATCTTTTGGCGGAACACCTGCAAAACAAGAACGGTAGCAACCTAGATCATGTTTATTATGCATATGCTTCGGCGCCATGCTCCACACGGTGGAAATGCTATGCATTTATGATACATGATATGCAATCGTGCACAATGATACGATCCCGTCAACAAAATAAATGCCGAGGGGGGGAATCCTCCCGTCAAGGGGGAAAGAACTACTCAGATAGAGGAGACATCCTGCTGACGAGAACATGGTCACGCCAATATCAATTGGACTCCGCAGGGGACACAACTTCAGTTGACTGCTGCGGGGGAAACAATTTCGGTTGACTACTGCATGGGGACGAAGTTCTACGAGAACCAGGACCTGCTGAGGGAAAGCGATATCGATCGCGAGAATAAACTGCGTGGCCGTCTCGGCTACTCTTCTGGGGATAAGACTCTGTGGGGAAACAGCTTTAGCTGCTCAACGCTCCACTGGGGAAAACCAATCATGGTCTGATCAACTTCCAAGGATTCAGCTCTCTTGGGGATCTGCAAACTCGGCTGAGGAAGGAGAAATCATTCTACTTCGCTGGAGAGAGTACGACTCTGGGGGGAAAATACAGCGTCAGCTGTTCAATGCTCTGTTAGGGAAAACCAATCATGGTCCCAACTGCTTCGCTGGAGAGTACAACTCTGGGGGAATCTCAATTCCGCTGGGGAAGAAGGAATCATCCGACTTCGGGGGAGAGTACAACTCTGCAGGGGAATACAACATCAGCTGTTCCAACACTCTACTGGGGAAGAGGGAATCATCCGACTTCGGGAGAGAGTACAACTCTGGTGAGGAATTTCAATTCCGCTGGAGACTTCAGTCTGGCACCATCAGTTGCTGCATACTTCGGCGTACGAATAGTTTCCTACGAAACCTGCACTTGTGACCAGGTGCGGGGGAATGAATTCATGCTTCGGCGCTTGACTCAGCTGAGGAGGTGATGTTCCTTCAGGACGCATCTGCTTGGGGAGAGAATCATCTCTGCATGGGGAGACATATCAATGCTCACGATCTCGCGTTCATAATCTGCGGGGAGAGGCCACTGAACTCTGCTGGAGAAGGAGGAATCATCCTGCTTCGGGGATGCGCACGACGCACTGTCTGGAATATGCTACACCTGTAACAACACAAACAAACAGACAAGATACCCTTCTCAAAGGGACCTATCAAGGTTATTATCTCGTGACAATATTCAAGCAATTAATTGTTTCAACAATCAGTGGCCTAGGCCAGTAAGTTTATGTATGCGCATTTTATCAAAAACATCGGCGTTCTTTTTCGCAAACAAAACGGATAAATGCTAAACAGACAAACAAAATTGCTGAATAGTATGCATTTTATTGATAATGAACCCCTGAATGGGTAAAAATGTTTTACAACAGAGGCAAGCTCCTGGAATGAGGAAGCCGCGCAAAAATAAAACATAAATATACATCAGTATATACAAATGTCGGCAACGAGGCGTAGACGAACACCATGAGTTGATCCTTCTAAGACCCACTCGACTTCGATACTTCTTCGACGCTTCAGCTTCGGAAGAGATTGATTCAGATAAACGGCCCTCAGGTCCTCCGAACCACTAAACAATGAAAGTCCACACGCGGAACGCAGTCATTTGCTTATTTAAAATCCCTAACTTTTGCGTGAACCGCCCTTTGTGGGTTTTCAGTTCACCGGGATACCCTTTTTTGCCGAAGCCGCCCAATGTAGGTTTTCGACTTCGCGGGTGTACATTTTTCAATTTATATCCCTAATTTTTGCCCGAACCTTCTATTCTGTTTTTGGTTCGCCGGGATGCCCCTTTTTTGCCTGGACTCTCTTTTTTTGTCCAGCGGGTCGCTTTCAAGCAAAGTATTTTTTAACTGCGTCCGCGTTCACCGGGGATGCAAAATCTTCACCATCCATCGTGGATAACAACAAAGCTCCTCCCGAGAAGACCTTGCTGACGACGTACGGACCTTCGTAATTCGGAGTCCACTTGCCCCGGTGATCGGAGTGTGGCGGAAGAATCTTCTTCAGGACGAGATCACCCGTCTAAAAGCTTCTAGGACGCACCTTCTTATCATAAGCTTTCTTCATTCGTCTTTGGTACAGACGACCAAACGCAATCGATGCTAACCTCTTCTCGTCCATCAGGCTGAGTTGGTTCAGACGATTCGTAATCCATTCTGCCTCGTCGAGTTTCACATCAACCAAAACTCGCAAAGAAGGGATCTCCACTTCTAACGGTAGGACAGCTTCCATACCGTACACTAAGGAGAAAGGAGTTGCCCCGGTTGACGTACGTACCATCGTACGATAACCGTGCAACACAAACGGCAGCATCTCGTGCCAATCTTTGTATGTCACAACCATCTTCTGAACAATCTTCTTTATGTTCTTATTGGCGGCTTCGACGGCGCCATTCATCTTCGGCCGGTAAGGAGATGAGTTGTGGTGTTCAATCTTGAAGCTCTGGCACAGCTCCTTCATCATCTTGTTATTCAGATTCGAACCATTATCGGTAATGATCCGCTCGGGAATTCCGTAACGACAGATGATGTCCCTCTTTATGAATTTAGCTACCACCTGCTTGGTCACATTAGCGTACGAGGCTGCCTCCACCCACTTGGTGAAGTAGTCGATAGCTACCAGAATGAAACGATGACCGTTGGATGCAGTGGGCTCGATCTTGCCTATCATGTCGATGCCCCACATGGAGAACGGCCACGGGGAGGACATGACATTCAACGGGCACGGCGGCACATGAACTTTATCAGCATAAATCTGGCATTTATGACATCTCTTCGCGAATCTGAAGCAATCCGACTCCATAGTCAGCCAGTAGTACCCTGCTCTCAGGATCTTCCTTGTCATGGCATGCCCGCCGGCGTGCGTACCAAATGTGCCCTCATGGACTTCCTCCATGAGCATACTCGCCTCTTTCTCATCTACACATCTGAGTAGCACGAAATCGTGGTTTCTCTTATACAACACTCCATCAGGATTGAGATAAAAATTTCCAAACAGCCTCCTCAGAGTCTTCTTATCCTGGGTTGACGCACCCGCAGGATACTCCTTAGTCATAAGGAAAGTCTGGATGTCATGGAACCATGGCCTTCCGTTGGCGGCATCCTCGATTGCAAAGACAAATGTCGGTCTATCAAGACGCGAAAGCACAATTCTTGGAGCCTCATTCCAAAAATTGACTTTATACATTGAAGCCAACGTGGCTAAGGCATCAGCCATCTAATTTTCAGCTCTGGGCACATGATGGAGTTCCACTCGATCAAAGAACGGAAGTAGCCTCCTGGCATAATTCATGTACGGCACCAAATTTGATTGACGAGTCTCCCACTCCCCTTTAATTTGGTTGATCACCAGCACTGAGTCACCATATACGTCTAGATTCTTGATTCTCAAATCAATTGCCTCTTCTAGACCCATGATGCATGCTTCGTACTCTGCCTCATTGTTGGTAACTGGAAACGTCAGTCTCGCAGTAAACGGGATGTGGGATTCGTGGGGAGTCGTGATGATAGCCCCGATGCCACTTCCATAGGAATTAACCGCTCCATCGAATATCAACTTCCACTGGGATTTCCTATCTGGCCCCTCGCCGGGCAGCGGCTCATTGCAATCCTTCGCTTTGAGAAACATAATATCCTCGTCAGGGAATTCGAACTTCATCGGCTGGTAGTCCTTGATCGGCTGCTCGACAAGGTAATCAGACAATACGCTTCCCTTGATGGCCTTCTGGGACACGTACTGAATATCATATTCTGTTAACACCATTTGCCATCTGGCAATCCTGCTCGAAAGAGCCTGCTTCTCGAAGACGTACTTGATCGGATCCATCTTCGAAATTAGCATAGTGGTGTGATTGAGCATGTACTGTCGTAGACGTTTGGCAGCCCAAGCTAGTGCACAACACGTCTTCTCCAGCATCGAGTATCGAGATTCACACTCAGTGAACTTTTTACTCAAGTAGTAAATGGCATGCTCCTTTCTGCCTGTCTCGTCGTGTTGACCGAGAACACACCCCATACTATTCTCCAGAACCGTCAGGTACATGATTAAAGGCCGTCCAGCCACTGAGGGTATCAAGATTGGAGGTTCTTGAAGATACTGCTTTATCTTATCGAATGCCTTCTGGCAATCCTCATTCCAAGTAATCTCCTGATCTTTCTTTAAAAGCTTTAACATCGGTTCACAAGTGGCCGTGAGCTGAGAGATAAACCTTGCAATGTAGTTTATTCGGCCCAGGAAACCACGAACTTCTTTTTCTGTTTTCGGCGCTGGCATTTCTTGAATGACTTTTATTTTCGCAGGATCAACCTCGATACCTCGTTCACTAACGATAAACCCCAGCAACTTTCCGGACCGCACTCCGAAAGTGCATTTGTTAGGATTCAGCCTCAACCTGAATCTCCTAAGCCTCTCAAAAAGCTTCAATAAGTTGACCAGATGCTCTTCCTCTGTTTGGGACTTCGCAATCATATCATCAACATAGACCTTGATCTCATGATGAATCATATCATGAAACAAAGTTACCATTGCTCGTTGGTAAGTGGCCCCTGCGTTCTTCAGACCGAAGGGCATTACCTTATAGCAAAATGTTCCCCAGGGGGTGATAAACGTCGTTTTCTCCATGTCCTCCGGCGCCATCTTGATCTGGTTGTAACCGGAGAAGCCATCCATGAACGAAAACACGGAGAACTGGGCTGTATTGTCGACCAACACATCGATATGAGGCAACGGGAAATCATCTTTAGGGTTCGCCTTATTCAAATCCCGATAATCAACGCACATGCGTACCTTACCGTCCTTCTTCGGTACAGGCACTATGTTGGCGACCCACGGAGGGTAAGTGGTGACCGCTAAGAAGCTAGCATCAAGTTGTTTCTGCACTTCTTCTTTGATCTTAACGGCCATGTCTGGTCTCGTCCTCCTAAGCTCCTGCTTAACGGGAGGGCAATCTTCTCGTAGCGGCAAGTGGTGGACCACGATGTCCGTGTCAAGTCCGGGCATATCTTCGTATGACCAAGCAAAGACGTCACTATACTCTCGAAGCATCTCGACCAATCTCTGCTTGACATCACTCTGCAGCGCAGCCCCTATCCTGACATTTCTGACGAGCTCTTCAGAACCCAGATTTACGATCTCGATTTCCTCCTCGTGAGGCAGAATAACCTTTTCCTCTTGTTTCAACAAGTGGGCCAACTCCTCCGGAAGGTCTTCGTCTTCATCAATCTCTCCTTCGGCTTGATAGATTGGGCAATCGAAGTCGTAGTGAGCCGTAGAAGGTCCAGAGTCGATGTCATCTGTTATGTGGATCCTGCAATAACAAGGGTTAAGTTTAAAACAAGAATATACAGGTTAGCACAAACCCCATTGCCATTTTACTGTTTTTCAAAACAAATATAAAGCAGGAATAACAGAGATCACAATATTTGAATACGAAGAAAACGCCTTTGATTTATTAACAAAATGCATGTACATAATCCAACAAGGCCCTGACGATAAAACCGCTATGCCCCGGGTAGGACATAGGGTTGTACAATGATTGTAAAAAGTAAATCATTACTCTTCACTTGTCATCTGGATGATATCCTTGATGGTCCAATTGTCGAGTTTCTCGCCCGGCTTGCTTGGCTGAATCCAAGAGTCGAGGTCACAATCGCTATCCCCGCTGTCTTCAGACGCCGCGTTGATGCTTTCGAAGATCACACCGCCACTGGTAAATAGGATCGGCCCCTTACCCCGTGACGCGCTGCTAGACGAAGAAGAAGAAGCTTCAACTTCAGGAGAATACCCCAATCCAAACTTATCCTGCTTGATCGGTATCTCCAAGACATGCCCCCAGCCTGGGGTGGAACCGGCTTCGACGACGGCCCGAGCTTCTTTGAATGAGGAGAGATTCATCTCTGGCTTCTCTGTGACGACAGGAGCTACCTCTTTCACTTTGACGGCTTCAAATGCTTGGCATAGAGTTTCATGGATTTCGCCATCCATTTCAACATACTTAAAGGATGACAAATGGCTCACCATTATGTCCTCCTCACCGCACACGGTTACTATGCTTCCCCCGACAGCATATTTGAGCTTTTGATGCAACGTGGAGGTTACGGCACCAGCAACATGGATCTATGGCCGGCCCAAGAGGCAACTGTAGGCAGGCATGATGTCCATGATATAAAAGACCGTGTCGAACGTTTCCGGACCAACTTGGATCGGCAGGGTCAACTCCCCGAAAACGTGGCGCTTAGTTCCGTCAAACGCTTTCACAACCAGATCACTGGGTGTGCAAAGCAATCCACGACTCTCCAACTTCATTAATGCCTTCTTCGGAAGCATATTAAGCGACGAACCCGTGTCCACCAGGACATGCGACATGATTGTGCCTCTGCACTCTATCGAGACGTGCAAGGCGTTGTTGTGATCTCTCCCTTTAGGAGTCAGCTCTAAATCTGTGAAACCTAGCCCGTTGCCAGCATTAACATGGGCTACTACCTCTTCTAGCTGATTCACTAATATCTCTTGCGGTACGTAGGCAGCGTTCAATACCTTTAGTAGCGCGTTGCGGTGCGCTTCAGAACACAGCAACAAGTTGAGAATAGAAATCTTCGAAGGCGTCTGATGGAGATGGTCTACAATCTTGTAGTCGCTCTTTTTGATTAACCGCATAAACTCCTCGGCATCTTTGACCAGCAAATCTTTCTCTACCCCACACGGGGCTTCTTCGACGACTTTGCTTTTACCCTTATCAGCCGCATCAGCTCTGACCACTTTGTCTGCCACAGCCTCTGGCGGTGCAAACACTCTTCCGCTACGGGTAATACCACTGACTCCTGTGAGATTCTCCACAGTCGACCCATACGGCTCCAGCTCTAACCTCTGACCGTTGCAATAGACTTCATCTCCATAATGCCACGGAACGGCGTTAGTGCTCTCGAATGGTATCGGCCCGACTTTAGTAATAGTGATTGTGGGCGGTCGGGGCGCAGAAAAAGTTATTGGCTGGCGAGGGATGGTGATGGTGGCGACTTCATCGGCCTGCTTCAACACTACCTCTCCTGATACACTTTCAGCCCTCCGGCTGAACTGCAAAATACCCTCAGTCATCAGACTTTGGATACCTTCTACCAGCTGCTCACATCCATCAGAATGTGTAGCACAGTCCCTGCATAACTCTCCGCATCCTGGAAAGAACCCTTTCTTCAACAACTTAGCTTTGACGAAGCTAAGCGGCGTCTTTAGGTCTTTGACATTAGTCAACAGATCTGCGCTCTCTTCTTCGATAATGGCGTTCACGCCGCCTCCCTTATGATTCGGCATAGGGTTTTTCGTGACATTGGGCATATTATCGGAAAAGTTGATAATCTTGGCATCTACCAGGTCCTGCACCTTGTGCTTAAAGGCTTTGCAGTTCTCGATTGTGTGGCCTGGTGCCCCTGTATGGAAGTCGCCAGTGACATTTGCGTCGTACCCTGGTGGAGGTGCCCCTGTCAAGGGTGCCATCGTCCTCTTCTGAACCAACTGAAGCTGAAGCAACGTCTGCAAGAGTTGCGCATATGACATGGGCGGTGCCTCGAAGTGACGGTTTGTCAAAGATGCCCGATTCTGGTATTTTCTATATCCCTGTTGATTCGGTTGTTGCTGCTGCGGAGCTGCTGGGATATTTATACTGGCTATCTGCTGCTGAGGGCCCTTGCCCTTTCTTCGAGCGTTGGTCACAGCGCTCGCATCTCCTTCTCGTCGTTTACCAGCATAAGGTTTCTTTCCACCTCCTCCAGCTGAGGATGACTCACCTTGAATTTTCCCGATCTTGATACCATTCTCGACGTGCTCGCCCATGGTAATGAGAGCTGAGAACGTCCCAGACATACCGCTGACTAACTTTTCATAGTAGATCCCCGGGAGGGTAGCCACAAACATCTGCACGAGCTCGCGCTCAACCATCGGCGGTTGAACCCGAGCAGCCAACTCACGCCACCGCTGGGCGTACTCCTTAAAGCCTTCATTATTCCGCTGCGAAAGGTTCTGGAGCTGAACTCGGTTCGGGGCCAAGTCGCTATTGTACTGATAGTGGAGGACAAATGCTTCAGCGAGATCCTTCCATGTGCGCACGCTAGTGGGCTCCAAGCCCATGTACCACTCGAGGGATGGCCCATAAAGACTATCTTGGAATAAGTGCATCAACAACTTCTCATCTTCGGAATAGGCAGACATCTTTCTATAGTACGATCGCAGGTGGACACGAGGGCAAGTGGTGCCCTTATATTTCTCGAAGTCAGGCACCCTGAACTTAGGAGGTACCTTGAAATCAGCAATTAACCCCACCTTGGACATATCAACGCCCAAAGTATTCTGATTCTCAATATCTCTCATTTTATCTTCAAGTGCTTTGAATCTGAGCCGCGCTTCAGCATTCAGCTTCCCTTCTGCACCTCTTTGAGAGAAGACATCATCCTGATGATCCTCAAGCCATGGTTGAGGCACCAACAGATTCCCGACGCCAGCATTGCCGTTGACCGGCCCGATGTTGACATTAGCTCCCAGACTCCCATTGCCGACGCCCGTCGTACTGAGTCCGATATTGGCCATCACGTTGCCATTAGCACTGCCATTGCCTCCGGCCACGGGGACACCATTCTGCGGAGTACCAACTGGTGGGGGAGTAGGCACAACCCCGCCATGAAGTATGTCATTGCTATCAACCCTGGAGATCAAAGGCTGAACCAAAGTTCGGAGCTGGTCCTGACCATTGGCGACTACTTGCATCAGTTCCATAAAGCGATCCATCCTTTCGCGGAGCTCTTGGACATCTGTTTGCACTTGATCCATGATCCTGGTCTGATTAGCTCGAGTTGGATAACGGTGAATTAGCCTCTGATCAATCCTGGAGTCACCGGGAACAGTCTGGAACCTGTGAACCTGAAAAACCCTGTAAACACTAAAGGTTAGGAAAAACAACAAAATGTATGCCATGCAAATGCTTCATGCAGATGCATGCGTGTGTCTGTGTGTTTGGGAGATTTCCCCCGATCCTAGTGCCTGAGTTCCAGTGCTGATAATAATAATAAGAAGAAGTCCGAGCCCAATCATGGAAACATCAATCTCATATATAAAGGAAAGCCTATCAAGGCAGTACATAGCATCAGCGAGTACAAGACAAATCAACAGCGTGACCTCAGCCAACAAGCCTGGTGATGGTCAACATACAACAAAGATCAAAACAAAAGGAATACAACTAGTCAAGTACGGCCACGGGCGCGATACTCTGCTAATAACTCCTTCGTCTCTGGATGATCTGGCAAAGTGAGCAACCCCTCGACAAGTAGTTCCCTCTGCACAATAGTATATTGAAGTCCCTGAACTGAACTTTCCCATGCTCCTTCGCCGAAGCAATCTTCTAATTTCCGCTTTTTGGACTCAACCGTCAGCTTGCGCTCCTTCAGGTTAGCGAGAGCTTTGTTGAGTTGGCCTTCGGCGGCGTATCTGCAGGCGGTTTCTTCATCAAACCTCTGCTCACTGTCCTTCACCTCGGCTTCCAGCTTGGAGATCTGTTGCATCAGCTTATCCTCCCGCTCTTTCCTGGTGGCCAGGGAAGCCTTCCAGTGCTGGTCGAACTTGGATATCCTCCGATATGCCTCGTCCAAATGCTGCTTCTTCGTAGCTAGTACGTCGTTGACAGCCCTGAAGTCTTGACTCATGCGTTCACGCTCGGCTATCTGCTTCGTCAAGTCTGTACCCAGCTGGTTCACCAACTCTGTCTGCCTTTTGAAAGCATGAACGGCCTCGTTCCTCTCGCTTCGAAGCTGAGCTAACTCCTTCTCCAGTTCTGCGTTCGCCCGCTTCAATTCATCCCGCTCAGCTAATACCTGGTTATGCTGATGAATGGGACATTAGTAGGTTCTTCGATTGTTGGAGGACTTTCTGGCTTGACCTGAGGAAATGGCATCCCTATAGCATTGGCCCTGGCTCTGATCCATGCTGTATACGGAGGGTAGGCTTGATTGTTGCTTTTTCCCAGCAAAGGCTTTCCTCGCTTACTAACACTATTTCACGCATGCTGAAGCTTGGACAATAGATCCCCTTCTAGAATACCTGTGAGGTACAGAGATTCCTGTACCTCTTCCTCCCTCGGTGGAGTTCTCAAAGCATACGCGAATTGTCGAACCAGCAACGACAGATTGTAGTTTATGCAGCCCTTCCTACCTATTAGAGGCACATTATGAAACCCGCTGCAACTGAAGATCACCTCAGTACCCAACCTGTCTCTGTCGAACCAGTCAATATCTTCTGCAGATAAACTCATCAGATGCTCAGGCCACTCAGCTGTGGCTGCAGACAAGACAAAAGGACCCCTCTTGGGCAGATGGCTATCAAGCCATTTGTACAGCAAGGGTACGCAGCATGAGACGTTCTTCCCCCTTCTGTTCTCATTCTTGTAGTGAACTGAGTGATAGACATCTCCTATCAGAGTAGGGACTGGATTCCCTGAAGCAAAGATGTGAAATGCATCAAAGTCTACAAAATCGGGCATGTTAGGGAACAGGATAATGCCATATATGCATAGAGCGAGGATGGCATTGAACGCATCCCAACATCTGTCCTTGGCACACTGCTGGGCCTTAACCACCAGAAACTGCAAGGAGAACCCAGGAACCTTGTTCCAACTAGTCAGTACTAACTCTGAGGCGTCCAAATGAAGTGAAGAAGCTAAACCAGCCAGATCAGGCTCAGCATCCATGTGGACAAAAGGCATCTGCCTTTTGATAGGCACACCCAGCAAATCAGCATACTCTTCCAGCGTGGGTGCGAGAACGAAGTCCTGAAAAGTGAAATATCTCAGCGAAGGGTCGTAGAACTGCAACAGAGCATGCAACCCATTCAACTCGAACGCAGACGGTTTGCAAACCAAACTGAGCAACCTGCCATAAGATTTTCTGAACTCATCCTTCACAGAATCACCTGCTAGAGCTATCAAACTAGTCAACTTAGCCACATCAGGGGCAGGGAATTTGTACGCCACGGTCTTCCTCAGAGAGCCCATAACAATACAATAGGAGGCAAGAAATCCTGGATCGGAGAAAACGGTACCTGCAACACAGACACACGTTAATGAAATGCAAATGAACATGCAAACTAATGCAAAATGCAATCATGCAATAATATATCCGGATAGCTGCTGTTGCGGAGATTCTGTATCAACAATCACTGATGAGAAGAAAAACCCCGGTGTAGGACCACAGATCTGATTTGCCAAGAACAACCGTCTGATAGGACCATATACACAGGATCATAATTCTGCTTTGTCAAGAACCAATGTATGATAATAAGGACCTCTGATGTATGATCAAGAAATATCTGCTGATGAAGTCTTCAGACCCCAAATCAAAAATCTGCTCTATCAAGAACAAACATACAGCTGCTGATGAGATCTTCAGACCCCACTCAAAATCTGCTCTATCAAGTACAAACAACATCTGCTGACGAGATCTTCAGACCCCAAAATCTGCTCTATCAAGAACAACATCTGCTGATGAGATCTTCAGACCCCAAAATCTGCTCTATCAAGAACAAACAACCGATGACAAAACTCTGCTCTACCAAGAACAGACATACACCTGATGATAAGATCCTCTGATCAAAACCTGCTCTATCAAGAACAGACAAATCTGCAACTGAGGAACCCTGGTACCAACAAAACTGATTCACTGTCAAGAAAACCAGGTAGTCTGAAGGTCAAGGTTTCCTGCAATAAACCCAATCCCACTCACAGGTATGGACCTAAACTGACTCAAGGTACGACGTCCTATGCGTTCATCAGCGTCACAGACTTTCAAGAGGGGTGATACGATACCCAGAAGGTGTGGCATCACCAGCTCATGAAGCGGCCTCACTTAGCTGAATCACAAATGATCGGTCCCCAGAGTCGACAATCCACCAAACCAGCAACCGTCTCAACCCAAAGGGTTGAAAGTGAAGCCAACCGGATGAACCTCGTCTGAGCGTGGATTTCATGAGACACTAGTGCCGGCAAAGCAAGAACGCGCCCACTAATTTCCACTCTAAGTCTATAGTGCACTCAAGCCTGGGTATGGCTTCTCACTCATCAGAACTCTCATCCCACAACAGCACAAATAATCATATTATACTGAAAATAACATGCGGGAAATAAAGTGCGAGAAGTAAAATGCGATAAATAAACGCAACCCAACAAGTAAACATACAAGCGTTAGGATTGACTCTCGCAGGGAACTGATGAGTGGTATCCCCAGCAGAGTCGCCAGTTGTCGCTTGCGCGAAAATAAGGTGCCGGCACAACAGAAGAGTCGTCACCTTTCGTTATTTATCCCTCAGAGCGGGAAAGGAAACAATCGGAAAAACCTAACGAAAAAGGGTAAGACAAGGTCATCGCAACCGTTGTCTGGATTCGGGAGTCGGTTACGTAAGGGGAAGGTATTAGCACCCCTCACGTCCGTCGTACTCGACGGGATCCTCGCTTATTGTGTTTACTTGGACGGGTTGGTTTTATTCTATCTACCTATCAAGGCTGGCTGAAAAAGAAAAGAAAAATGACTCGGCAAAGCGTCGCACTTTATGCCTACGTATTCTCATCAGAGAATGAGAAATCAGAGTCAACGTAGTTCGGCCTACGAAGGATTATGGGGGAAGGTAGCTCGCCAAGACATCGCCATCTTGTGCCTACGTACTCTCAACAGGTATGAGAGATCAGAGCTCACGTAGTTCGGGAAACTACGGTTTATTTCCTGTCTTTTACGAAAGAAGTGTTTTTTATTGTGTTTGTGATTTCAACCGCACTAGAGACTATGACCTGAGAGTGAATGTGTCGCATGTCACCCAAAGGGTACCATACTAAACATCCAGACCGTGGAAAAGAAACTCTCCCACAATCCTTTCTCAGATAGCTTAAGGCTCGTAACGTACGAAAGAAATCATTCATGATTACTGTATCTTAAACTGTTTTGAGATGAGAAGAGAACATGCCCAACTAGGAGGGAGACTATCAAGTCCTACTGTTGTCATGCCATGGATTCATCCTATGGTTGAGGTTTGAACAGGGAACTCCTAGAAGTTGTCATGCATAAGTTTCAACCTAAAATTCTATCATCAAAGGAAATGAGAGTCCTAAGGGATCATGTCAATGATACACCAAAACAGACAAAGCATCAGCTTAACAGTAAAATGCATGCAATGCAAGTGAGGGAGGAAATGTGTGTGGGGCTTCAGCCTCCACAAGCTCATCTCAACCTCAAGCCAGAATGGAATAACAGTAATCATACTGAAATATAAACAACAAGCTATCAAGCAATAAACAGTAAACTGCAATCATACAGATAAAATGAAATAAAATGCCATCAGGCAAACAAACCACATGGGCAAGGGAGCTGGGCTCTACCGAATACCCGCAAGCAAAGCCACACAGTAACAATACAAGCAGAGGGAGCAACTCAACCTCTAGTGCAATCATGCTCCTAGATTCTACCTATTCTAGATATGAACTTATTCTAATGCATCAAACAAGTCAATCAAAACACAGCAATACAGAAAAGAAAAAGAAGAAAACAGACCAACTTCTCTCTCAACCCCAAGCTTCAGCTCTTCCAACAGCAACTCAGTCTTCAGACTTCAATCACTTGACAAACATCAGTTTGCTTTCCAGGTTTCAACCCTACCACATAAGTTTCAACTTATCTTCTCTTTTAAGCTTCAACTTCTTTGATCAGCTCCACCTTCAGGCTTCACTATCTTCAGGGATCTTCAAGTATCAACTTGCTCTTTCTGCTCTTCAAGCTTCAGCTGGAATGGAAATATCCAAGGATTCATCCTCTTCAACACTCTTCAATGAAGTCTTCATCTTCAAGCTCAGGCTCAACATCTCTCAAGACAATCAAACCAGAGAAAAATCACTTACTGGATAAGCTGGGGGATATTGAACTGCTTATTGACCACCAAAGGTGACCTATAAGGGTTCAACATCAAGGGAATGGTTCCCTCAAAAGTTCTACTCCCTAGGTACATCACTTATCCCTCCAAAGGAGAGAGGTGTATATCATGGAAGGACTTTGAATCATGGGGAGGAATGGAGGTGAATGATACCATCCATGTTTGAGAAAGAAGTTATCTACATCTAAACTCTTCCTAATCCCTAACCCTAAAACAACAAAAAGGAAATAAGATCAAGCTCTCAAGCTCCTCAATGCATCTTCAAGTCTTCTACTATGCTCCTCAATGCTCCACAATGAGATGCCAAGCTTTCCAAGCTCACAAAGCAAAGCAAACTAAACAACCATGCCCTAAAGGCAACACAAACAATCAACCAATACAAAAATCAACTAAAAATAGCATACTATTATATTAAATCCTAATATAATTTCTAAGGGATCCTACATACCTACCCCTAATACCCATATATGCCCCATAGTCTAAATTGTCCTAAAAACCCAAAATCTAAAGTTATTATGGACCTATGTTGAAGTTTTAACCTAATTCTACACAACCTAGAATCATCTAGTCAAAACTATCCTAAAAATCATCACAAAAATATGGAATTATCCAGGGGGAACCTAAAACCTATATCTAACTATTCTAAAAAGATTGAATTAAAAATATTAAGGGATCTACCTAAACTAAATTCTACAAATTAAGGTATCAACTTAAAAGCATTAAAAAGCAATTAAAGAATAAAATATGCAAAAAATATTAAAATGCATGATATGGAAAATGTTTTCATTTTATATTTTTCTAGACAGAAATATGAAAAGGGAGAAAAAACTCCTATTAAAAAATATTGATTTTTCTATTTGATATGAATTTTACAAGATTAAAAATAAAATGGAGGAAAATAAAAGTGAAAACATGAACATGGGGCGCAGATAGAAACAATATGCTGTGCAAATCAAACTTGGGCCCAGACATGGGGGTGCGTATAGAAATATGCTAGGCCCAATATTAAAACAGAAATTAAATGATAAAATCAAAAAGAAAAAGAAAAACGAGCGGTACGAAAAGAAACAAATTATAGTGTAAATTTGGAATGGGCCTCGAAGAGGGGTGGGATTAGAAATGATGACTAAGCCCAGGATCTTGGTTTAATGAAACGCAGCGTTTCAAGCTGCTTTCAGTCTTCCCTCCAAACGCGAAATCAAAAGTGAGCCCTTGGATTATGAACAAGTCAATGGGTCAGCGCGCACATCAACGGTCGTGGCTTCGTCTTCAACCTTGGATTAGGGTTTTTGCAAAAACTTCCATGAAACAGAAATCGTACCACCATCTTCTACCCACGCGTGCTACCACATTTCTTCATCAAATTCACTCGTTCAAAACCCTAAGCTGCTTAGAATTTCGCCCTGAACACGATCATGGTACTAGAATACATTGAAACGACCTCTACCATCAAACCCGAAGGTGCAACTCCATTGGTCTCAAAATATCATCAATCTTCCACTTCAACCAAACTCAGAATTCTTTACATCAAAATGATCCTTGCATCACTCTAATCAAAACTAACTAATAATCTTGCATTATCACTCACAAAATCACACGTTCTTGCTCATTAAATAAATGGCATCCATGAATGAAACTTCACCAATTACTCCCAAACTCATCAGAAATGATCACCTAATTGTCTCTAACAGGTCTACACTAATAAATTAACCTCACCATGCCTAGATTATGAGGTGGAAGGGATTTTGCAAACCTGGCTTCTTGATATGGTAGATGATGAAACCCTTGCTTTCAAGGCTTGAAACTCTTCAAGAACACTCCTTGGATGATGAAAACTCTTCTGTTTGCAAAAGAATGGATGTAGCAAGCTTGTACTTCAAGATTCAATGTGAATGGCTTCTTTGCAAATTCAATTGGAACACCTTCAATTCTCCATCAATGGAGCTTCAACTCAGCATGAACACACTCAGAAAGATCTATGGAGAAGGTTTGTGAAGAAAAATGGGATGGCAATGAAGAAGAATCAAGAGATTGAATGTGACTTGCAATGGAAGCTTTTGGATTTCACTCTCTCTTCTCTACACCAATTAACACCAACCTTGCATCTGAGCAAGTTTGAATGGTTATATAGAATGGTTTAGAACAGTCTAGAACTCCCTAGAACAATCCAATGAGAAATTCATCTTTTCATGTCATGGTATTTTGATATCTCATTCTCCTTACATGGTATCTCATTCCAAATGCCTTGCAACCTTGGTTTCTGATTTGAAATTCTCCTTACATGAGATCTAAGGTAAGTTACAATGGATAACCAATGTGCTTGTTAAGTTTTTCCTTGTTTTGGTTTGGTACCTTAAGATGCAAGTAATCAAATTCCAAAGCAGCCCTATGATACAAGCCTCAAATCAAAATTGTGGCTGAACCATTGTTCTTAGAATGTCATTTGGAGTCAAAATGACCTATTACATGACATGGTTTGGACTTATAACTTGGGATTTATGATTTTCAACTTCACTTGAATTAACTTATGCCTCATTTTTAGGCCATTTTTATCACTTTTTGATATGAGCCTTTTAAACATCTCATAACCTCCCTACTAGCATTAAAACGTCATTATAAGCAAGTTTTATGTTGAAGAATTTTCCATTTGAAGCTTGGAAATAGGAGATATGTCCTTATGCTTGAAATGACCTATAACCTCAAAATGACCAAAATGCCCTTGGCTTGTCAAAGCTATAAGTTGAGTTCTACAAATCCTATCAAGGACTTCTAGTACTCTCTAGAAATCTAAGAAGATGATCTTCAACATTCATGTTGACCAAGAGTTCATAGGAATCATCCTACTAGGGCAAAAGTTGTCTGCAAGTTGGGTGACTTTCAAGGACCCAGATTCACATACCTCAGATGACCTGTAATTTGTCAAAACCATAACTTGAGCTCCATAAATCCTATCAAGGACTTATACTACTCAAATTAAAGCTAAGAACAAGCTCTACACCATTCATGTTGTGGGGAAGATGAGATGACAATCACATCTTGAGCTAAACTGCCTTGAAGATAGGGATCAAACTAGGGGGTTTTACACTGTCAATCCTTAGAAACCCTAGCTTGAAACTTCTCAAACTCCTCAATCATGATGATTTGGTCTAGGAATCATCCTTAGAGTATCTCAATACATCACTCCATGATCACATGGCTCTTGGATTAGGTCTCAACCCTCTCCAAATCATCAGTTGACCTAGGGTTGACCCAGTCAAAACCCTAATTCCACCATTCATGGTTGAATCTTCTGAATTCTTGTACAATGACCTCTCTAGGCTTCATGATGGCTTTCAAGACATCTCATAAGCTTTCTCAAAGCTTCAAGTCCATCCTCACAGCCTCAGAATCATCTGAGGAGCTCCCACAACCCTCAAGTTATGAAGCACACAACCTTGGTTTCAACCAATTCCTCTGAGGATCTCTTGAGTTCTCTGATAAAGGTATCAACCTTTGAACATTTGAATAACTTCTTGGCTAACTCCATAGCCTCATATAACTCTTGATGGTTAAATAAATGTTGGTCAAATTTTGGGGTGCAACAATGGAATGTCTCAACATCTGGTTGAACATCAGACCTTTGAAGTTGACCATACAAAACAAGGGCCAGATGCTTTGTGCAATAAAAGAGATCCTTCTTCCAGAAGCCGGACTTGGATCATCCACCTGATGAACCAACAGAACTTTGACAATGTTGATCATTATGGATAATCAATTAAATACTTGTATATTGTATAAATAGAGATTGATCTTAAATCCATACAACTTTTCAAGAAAGCCAGATGGTTACACTTCAGCAATACCAAGAGTATTCTTTAGTATAACTATCTTTAATGTTGAAACAACAAGGCTGCCACCCTTGACTCAACCTCTCTATGACTTCCTCTGCTGATAGAGCCTTTGCAAGTCATGAGTGGTGAAAATAAATCACCTTCCACCATCCTTTCTAAAACAGCCTTTGTAATACACAGCAGAACATCCCAAGCACATAGCTGCCACAACCATGCATAGGCCAATCTTCTCTCAGGGCTACCAGAGTTCTTTCATCAGAAAAATATGCAGCGGAACCACTAAAAGACCATATTCAACATGCCCTAAATAAGATGTCAGAATATCTTATAGGTCATCATACAGAAGTAGCCACTCCTCATTTGGCACACCCTTCAGCAGATCATAGAAGCTCCTATACCAGAGGGCACAGCAGCAAATACACAGAATCCTTTGCAACCACCTCCTAAACTCCATAAGTAGCAGCTCAAAAGTGTAGTAAGATCAGCAACTCAGTTGTAGCTTCTCCATGTTCAAACCACCAGAAAGTATCTCCGAATATCTCTTCCAAAACAGACAGGATGCCTGCTCTGATACCAATTGAAATTCTGGTATGTAGATTTCAGATGTCCCAAGAACATTGATCTCTGTTGAAACAAGGACGAGGACAGATTCATGAACAATTTAAATTTCTTTAAATTGTACCAATCTCATGACCAACGTCATGACCTCTGTTGTGACATCAGCTGGCTGACAGAACTATTTATCTAAACATTTAAATTGTGCAGAACTATAAATGCTGAAAGATAAATAACACAGTAATTGTTTACCCAGTTCAGTGTCAACAACACCTATATTTGAGGGCTACCAAGCCAGGGAGAAAATTCACTATTAGCACAATCAATTCAAATTCAAACAACCAGTTTGCACTTCTCACTTAATCTCTACCCAATGACACTTAAACCTAGAGACACTCTAGACCTGAGTATTCTCACTCACTCCCCCTCAATCACACCACATTGATATTAGCACACAATTACAAAATAAATATGAAGAGACACTTCATACACACCTTAATCTTGCTTCACAACTTTGATCAAGTGACACACACTCTTGCTTAAAAGCTTTGAGTGGCACAACAGCTTAGAAACTACCTAACCAATGCAGCAGACAGTTGCTTGGTGAACAAGGATTCCTAAGACATAATACACACGTGAAGAACACACTTTCTTCACTCACAATACTCATGTGAAGAACAACCTTCTTCACTCACAAGTATGTCTACCACAATGTATCAAACGATACAAAGGGTGACTTACACACAAGGGACTCTCAAGTCCTAGACCTTGATTTTACTCTCTAGTTGATCTTGATGTGAGTACTTAATTTCTTTTGCTTCTGCTCCTCCTTTTATAGCAATGCAGACTGGGCTTGGGCTGATCACAAGTAACAAACATTAGGTTTAACAAAGTAAACCTAATTTCCACAATTCAAGGTGTTGTCAAATTAGGTCACAACTGCTTCATGTTCTATCCAGCCCTGACTAGAATCTCGCCTAAGATAGCTAAGGAGCCATAACAGGTTTCCTGAAATTTAGCCTGAGATATATCAGGTATCATAATAGAAAAACAAATCCCACACGTCTGATGTCATACGATCAATGTCATGACATTCAATATGACATTCAACTTTACTTACTCTTAGCTGACCAGCTTGCCCTGCTGAACACTTCTGCAGAATCTTCTTCATGACAATAGAAACAAGCATATTATAGTTTCCTAAAAAGTCTCAAAGATCCTTTTTATGAACACTAATTAAATCTGCACTTTGTTCGTAATGAATCTCTTTGGCCTGTACATACTGATGAGGAATATCTAACAGAGCCAAAACACTTCTGTCAAGAGATATAACATAGCATCCCTTGCTGTACCAGACATTGATGTCATGATATTCAGTATGACATCCATGACAGTAGTTTTGTCATCAGCTCCTGCTAGCTCCTGCTGCACCAGACAACGATGTCATTACATTGTTAATGACATCCTGTTTAAAACACATGACAACAGTTCTATCATCTACTCTTGCTAGCTCCTGTTGCACCACAACTCCTGATGTTTATAACACATGACAACAATTCTGTTACCACAGCTCCTGCTGTATCAGACAGCGATGTCATGACATTAGTCATGACATTGTGATTAAAAATTCATGATAGCAGATGCATGTCACGATATTCAACATGACATTCACATTAAAACACTCCACAACAGTTTTGTCACCACAACAGATAGAGATGTTATAATATCCTGCTTAACATTAGTGCAGAATCATGTTTTACCAAAATTTAGCTAATCATAGAACCATGGACAATTCTATATCATAGAATCATGGAACTAACAAATATATTTTCCAACTGCTTATAAGTGTTACAGGGAATAACTTCAAGCACCCTACTATGTACTTGGTTGCGCAAAAAAATAGAACATTATGTCAATGTGCTTGCTTCTTCCATGCAACATTGGATTCTTGACAATACTTATAGCTGATTTGGTCATCATATCCTGCAGTAAGTTCAGAATCCAAACAACTTTACACGCAGACAAAGCACATGAAATGTACTCAGCTTCACATGTTGACAATGCAACCACTGGTTGCTTATTAGAGCACCAAGAAATAGGACCTCCTAGATATTTGAAGAAATATCCAGAAGTACTTCTTCTATCAAGTCTATCTCCACACTAATTAGAGTGTGAATAACACATCAACTATGGATCAGATTTAGCATTAGAAGAGAACAAAACTTCATACTTCAGAGTCCCCCTTAATATACCTCAGTATCCTGACATCAGGTTGATAATGTGAGCACTTTGGTTTGCTCATAAACCTACTCACTATTCCATCTGAATATCAAATATCATGTCTGGTATTTTAGAGATATCTCAATGAGTGTACAAACCGTTTAAAAGTTGTAGCATCTACATTTTCACCCTCAACATCCGAATCTAGCTTATAATTTGTTTTAACTGATGTGATTGCAGACTTGCAATTCATTAGCTCAAATCTCTTTAGAAACTCAAGCTCATACTTCAGCTGATGCAAGATTATACCCTTATCATGGTACATAATCCCCATCCCTAGAAAATAGATCATATTTCTTAGATTATTCATCTCAAACTCATTCATCAGCACCTTCTTAAACTTAACTATCTCCTGTGAACAACTCACTGTTAGGAATATGTCCTCAACATAGAGACACACCAGAATCATATTGTTATTAGATGTATGATGAACATAAACACCATACTTCATATCACATTTCTTGAATCCTTGAAGCATGAAAAATGAATCAATTTTCAAGTTCCAAACTCTAAGAGAGCTTGTTTCAGTCCGTATAAGGCTTTATGTAACTTGTACATCATCCCTTCCTGATACTTTTTCACAAATCTAGGAGGTTGTGACACATAAACTTCCTCTTGTAAAGGACCATTCAAAAATGTAGATTTCACATCTAAATGCATCAGAGGCCAATTTCTAGTAACAACTATAGCAATCACCAGTTTGATTTTTTCATGTCTAGCTACGGGTGCAAACACTTCAAATTAATCTAATCCATATTTTTGTAAAAACTCTCTAGCTACTAATCTTGCCTTGTGTTTGCCAATTGATCCATCTGGATTTAGTTTCAACTTATAAACCCATCTCTCGTTGATGGCTTTCTTGTTCTTTCAAAGCTCAGTCAACTCACAAGTCTTGTTTCTTTCTATAGCCTCAAGCTCTTCTTTCATGGCCTCCAGCCACACTTTCTTCTTGAGAGCTTCTTCAGTACTGACTAGTTCAAAATCTACCAACATAGAACATTAATGACTTCCTCTTCAGAGTCTATCTCAGTATCTTGCAGCATGTCAAACTCTAAAAATATTTTTGGTTATATGATTCTTTATGGTCTCTTAAGTTGTTTAGAATCTTTTTCAGATGTTGGAAAAATATCAGATGTTGGACTACCTTCATAGGCTGAACCATCTTCAGAGGCATGATTAACACTAGAGTCTGAATCATCATCAAAATCTAGATCAGAATCTGATTCACCTTCAAAGTCAGACTTGTCTTTAGACTCATCTTTAGCATCAGAGTCACCTTCAGACTCTGACTCATCTTTAGAGGCAGAATCTCTTTCAGAGGCATATTCTCCTTCAGAGTATGAAATATCTTCAGAAGTTAACTCAGGTGTTAACACTGCACCATAGTTGGATTGAGACTTGTTCTAATCCCATGTTTCTTTTTCCTTCAAAATGACATCTCTGCTAAATTCCACTTTATTCATGACAGGACAATAGATCTTATATGCACCTGTATTGTGGTACCCTACATGCAGCATTACTTTGCTTCTGTAATCCAACTTCCTTCTCTTAGCATTTGGGACATGTTTATAAGAAACACAACCAAACACCTTTATATGGCTCACGGTTTACTTATCTCGACTCCACTTCTCTAAAGGAACAATTTCCTTCATTTTCTTGGTTGGACACCTATTAAGCACATATGTTCCAATGGCAACAACTTCTCCTCACAAGGTTTGAGAGAGCTTCTTCTCCTTCATCATGTTCCTTATCATATCAAGCAAATTTCTATTTTTTATTTCAGTAAGACCATTATGTCGAGGAGTGTATGGAGTAGTAACCTCATGCTCAATTCCATTCTCCTTACGGAACCTTCTGAACTCTATAGAGTTGTACTCACCTCTACCATCAGTTTTGAGAATTTTTAACTTCATACCACTTTTTTGTTCAACCTTCACCTTGAACTTTTGAAACTTGACAAACACCTCATGCTTAAACTTGATGAGTGTTATCCATGTAATTCTTATGAACTCATCCACACATGACACATAATATTGTTTCCTCCAAGTTAAGGTACTTTAAATAGTCCACATACATTAGAACGCACTACTCATAAAGCATGTTTTGCTCTTGGGGCCGCTTCTGATGCAAATGGAAATCTAGGTTACTTGCCTTTCATGTATATCTCACACGACTTCATAGGCTTCACAATATTAGGAACGCCATGTACCATCCTCTTAGAACTCATATGCCCTAAGATTCTAAAGTTAATATGCCCCAATCTCTTGTGCCACAACTCACTGTTACCTTCACTACGTTCTGCACTAAGGCGTTTAGTTTTAGTTGTTTCCACATTCACTTTAAATATTTAGATTCTTCCATATTCATATTTCATAATCAAATTTTGATCACAATCATATAACTTCAAGAGATTGTCCTTCATAGTAACTGAGAAACCTTTCTTAATTAGTTGATTTACACTCATCAGATTGCTTTTCATGCTAGGAACATACCATACATCTATTAGACGACGGTACAGATCTAGAAGGGGGTTGGATAGATCACTTATTAAGAACATAGTCAGCGCTTATCGATATTTAGTTTTTAAAAAGTTTTAAGCGAAAGCGGTCGAGGAACCATATTCGTCTAAACGAACCTTTACCGAAAAGATCAGATATACACAAAGCCTATGAAATACGATAAAGACGAGATCTAGAATCACTATTTTGAACACACATCAACTAGATTTTGTTTACTTTAAGGTTGGGCAGTTTCCAATGTGTGTGAAATATAACCCAATTGAAAAGACAACACAAGTGTTTGTGTTCATGCAATTAGTCGAACACTTGGTGTGCAAGGCACCTCAAGTGAATTTCAATATGTGAATGAAGTGCTATAGTATTCAATTACAATCAAGTATTGTAATAAGGTTTCTAAAATTGGTTCAGCACTACACACACCAGAATTTTAATCAACTAAGTTATTTGTACACAAACTCAAAATTCAATAATGGAAAAAGTAAAGAGAGAACACCAAATTGTTGAGGCAGTTCCCCTGTCGTCCTTGTTCGGGGAACGTATGCCCTCAATTCTAAAAATAGAATTGAGACATGTATATATATAACATGTTTGTAAATGTTTATAAAAGAAGCATTAGAATTCAAATAATCAACCCCAATTGTTGATGCATAGCATGTTCCTTCTCTTCCCTTGATTCAAGTTGAATCAAGTCCTTCGAACATGATGAGTAAACCTCCGATTATGGCACTCCCTTTGAACAACCCTTTGGTCTTCAAATCCTGCCCGACTGATTTCAAACATCAATGATTCGAACATAAATCTTCCTACCACAATCCTTCGGTTACCGCTACTAAACCGACAGAACCTCTTGTTCTTCAATTACATTCGCTCGGCTGAATCTATGAAGGACCGATTTGTTAAAAAAAACCCTAAAATCCAAGATTCTTGAAGGATAAAACCCTCACGGTTTTATTCAAGAAAAACCCACTGATTTCTCAGCCCAAACCTGATTACACCAATTCTACGTTTGGACGTTATCACCTCGATGATGCAGAATACACAACAAAAATGGTTATGTGTAGTTGTTGAGAAAATGCAAGAAAGAGGATGAAGATGATGAGAACCAAATCAGTGTATATTTTCACTTTTCTTGTCTTTTTAAAGAATGAACTAACTCAATATATATGCAAATCTGAAAGAAATTAACCAACTTAACAAACACTTTGAAAGTTTCACATAACATAATTTTAGTGAAAAACGTGCGAGCGACTGACCTATAGCAAGGGGAGGATCGACCTGAGCTCTCCCGATTTTAGACTATGTAGAAAATAGCACTTTGTGTTGATCGGAACAGGTCATGCATCGACGCACATAGCACAAATTTAGACAATCACAAATGCACACAATATGAGTCGGCCGGAGGGTCGACGCGAGCATTCCTGAGAGCAATACATGAAAAAATAACTTCTGTATGAGTCAACCTAAATAAGCTATGAGTCGACTCAAAGACTCAGAATATGCAAAAATGCATTTTTTTCATATATTTAGCTACTTTTAAGAGACCCTAACATATCTCTAACTTGACCAACATGATCAAACCTATATCGAACACATATTTTACTTTTTCTATATGTACCTAAACATGCTTTTGACAAATGTTTGACGCAAGAGAAATAAGGTATGCATAAGCGACTAGATGATACCGTCCAAAGTACATTTTTCTACCTATATATGTTTTAACATCATTAAAATAAGTATAGCTAAGTATGAGGAACTTTTCTCTCACATACTCTCCCTTTTTATGATGGCAAAATAGTAGAAACTTGGTTGAGTACAGTCCGTTGTATCATCCTCCCCTTACTCCATGCATTTGTCTAGACACAGTCTGCACGTTCGATTAGTCTTATAAAAGTGATTTGTTTCTGCTTGATATTCTTCTCCCGCTTTGACAACATAAAAAAGAAATAAGATAAAGGTTAATGTATTGCATATTATAAAGAGATAAGCAAATTCAAGCAATTTGCAACAGGTTAGTCATCAACAAACATTCACATATAATAAAGTCAATGAAGGCATATAAGTGGATAAATAGAAAGACACTGAAAAGAACAAAAATATTTGCTATTACATAACAACCATTAATCATGTCTTAATAAAATAAGTAAGCATAATAAGAAATCTACACTAGAAGTTAATGAACATGAGATGATATGACACACACAATGATATTTTCAAGACTGCCTCAAGGTCTCCTCCCCCTAAAGTGATGGCCTCGTCTGTGAAAGGGATATTCTTGAGGTGGAGATAGTTGTACATCAGCCCGTTCCGTATACTCTAAAACAACTTAATTGAGGGTGTTGAAGCTGTTAGTGCGAGCACGATGTTGTCCCACTACAGTTTCAATGATGCCATCAATCCTACCCATCACAACTGATGTAAAAGTGTTGAAATGTTTTGTGTGAACTTGAAGCTGGTTCTGCAATTGTGAGAACCGCTCATCTTGGGTAGACATGAAGGTTCATTGTTCAATCTACATACTCTTCATCAGATAAAGAAGTTCATCATTGTTTTATTGGGGACGCGGAGGTGATGGAGGCACGTAACTCCAATCTGGGGTCTCTTGATGTTCCCAATTCGGTGCTTGTGGCATGTAATTTTCACCCAATGATGTCTAGCTAGTATGTTGCTAGGAATCTCATCCTTGGTTATCATCATGTACCAAGTGGGGTGATTGATCTAGCCAACCACTGACATTATGTTCATCAGTTTCCATGTGTTGTCCACCCTCTTCTTCTTCTTCTTCTTCTTCTCTGTGTTCATTGCTCTTAACAGAATCTTCTAACCAAGAACTAGTGTCCTTAACAACGAGTCTGTTGCGACTGTCTCTCGGATCCCAGATATAGCCCATCATAGTCAGAGTTTTTTGGCAGAACTCCTGGTCAGTTGTCAGAGATGTATAGGGAAGACCTGAAACAGTTACATTTTCATTATTGAGAACCGATTGGATAAAGGAGCCATATGACAAAGCGGTTCCTCTACCAGAATCTTTCAGTGAGTAGATTCGACTACAAATATAGTGAGGCCAGCTAATCTTGATCTTCTTTTTCAGAATGTAGACCAAGTGAACCTCAACTTGATCCACTCGAGAGTAACCACCTTTCTTGGGATGCAGGATGTGCGAAACAATCCACTGCAAGATTCTATCAACAGGTTTCAATTTTCCAATCGTGACCGACTTTGGGAAGAGGTCACTAGAGACGATGTCGACATCATAAGGTTTCTTCAACATAGAATTCAAGGCCTCTTTGAAGTCATAACCAGTCATAGTGTGAACGTCATTGCCTTAATGATTGGCTCAGTAGATAAAGGAGACATATTGAACAGATTTTTCCATACAGAGTCATTAACACAAACCTTATTATTTCCAAGCTTAGTATTAAACTTAAAACCCTCAAATTTACCTTGAAAAGACCAGTGTAGAAGACTCTTACTAAGTCTTCATTGTATTTAACATCACACTCTAAAAAATTGTTGAAATTTTGCTCATCCAAAAGGTCAATCACTTCTTGAATATGCATTCTCTCAGCAGTTTTTTTTACAGTAAACATGTTGCTTGACTATGGATATTTTGCTAAAACTTTTCTCATAAATCTTCGAGTATTCAGGAGGTAAGAGAGAAATAGTTGTTACTGGTAACATAGCTCTAGATGGACTAGCTTGAGCAGATGGACCTCGAGTAGTTCTTTTTCTGGTTGCTCTTCTTGTAGCCATTTGATCAACTCTTTGAAGATGAAGAATAGGAGAAATAAAGTTTTTCCTTTTAAGATAGATAGGAGAAACTTACTTTACCCTTTTGATGGAGAAATTAGGTTTTGATGGAGACTTTGGGAAGAGGAGAGGTAGAGAAATAACCTTGAGTAGGTGCAATGAAAAATTTAAATGCTAATGATGATGTAGTTTGAATGCATAACATGAAAATAAATGCATTAAATGAGTTAAGGAATTTGAATAGTTCATCAAAAGAAGAGAATTATCCAGCATCATCGCGCGACGCGTCGACCTATGCAGGTTGTGCATCGACGCATACTGTAAGAACAAACATAGTGAGAGATTTTTAGTGTTTGAGTTGACCAGAAGGCCGACCTGAGCAAACCCGCTTTATAAATCTAAAAGATTGCAGTTTTGTGAGTCGACCGGAGTCCTGTGTAGGTTGACTCATGCAGTTGAAAATAGAACATTTCATTAATTTGGTTCAAACAAGCATCCAAAAGACATAAATAGACAAGCGCACTTAATTTTCAAACATGCAAAGGAATGAAACATGCATAATCATGAAATAAACATCAACAACAACACATAGCTTGATAAATTACATTACACAAATGAGGTGAATGTGAGAGTTTGCGAATAAGGAAAGGTAGTACCTCAACTCCAATTGATGGCAAATGCCCTCAAATATAGCTCTATACTTCTTCATTGGTTAGATAAAAATATGAACAAAGCACATATATATAAAGCATGCGATAATGACCTCCTAAACATGATCTGAGATGTCGAGAACATTGAGTTTCCTACGGATGTGAAAGAAAGGCTCTATAGCGAGTGGTTTTGTAAAAATATTTGCAAGCCGATCCTTAGTATCAACATGCTCAAATACCATATCGCACTTCTCCACATGATCCATAAGGAAGTGATTGTGTGTTTCGATATGCTTGGTGCGTGAATGTAATACGGGGTTCTTGGTTAGGTTAATGGCACTAGTTTTATCACAAAAGATCGAAACACATTCAAGTTTTAGATTAAAGTCGAGTAATTGTTGCTTAAGCCATAAGACTTGAGCGCAATAACTACCGGCCACAACGTATTCCACTTCAGCTGTTGACAAAGCAATGGAAACTTGCTTTTTGCTATGTCAACTCACCAAAGAATTTGAAAACAGATGACACATGCCACTTGTACTTTTCCTATCCGATTTGCAACCAGCAAGGTCGGAATTAGAAAATCTAACCAAGGAGCAATCATTACCCTTAGAATATCAAAGCCCATACTTTGGAGTACTAGAGAGGTATTTAAGTATGCGCTTTACAGCTTTCAAATGAGATTCCTTGGGACATGATTGATACCTCACACACATGCAAACAATAAACATTATGTCGGGTCGAGATGCGGTAAGATAGAGGAGAGAGCAATCATACCTCTATAATTTTTCACCTCCACATCCTTACCATTCTCATCTCCATTGAGATTTGCACATATACGCATCGAAGTGTCAATCGCCTTGAAGTTTTCCATGTCAAAATACTTGAGAAGCTCAAGCCAATATTTTGTTTGGCTCGCAAATGTACCCTCTTTGAGTTGTTTAATTTGCAATTCGAGGAAATAGTTGAGCTTCCCCATCATGATCATCTCGAACTCTCCTTGCATTAATCTAGAAAACTCCCTTACCATATTTATGTTAGTTGATCCAAAAATAATATCATCAACATATATTTGTACCAAGATTAAGTGTTTTCCTTGATGTTTAATGAAGAGAGTTGTGTCAACCTTTCCTCTTGAGTACCTTTGATCAAGAATAAATTTTCTAAGACGGTCATACCAAGCCCTAGGGGATTGTTTGAGTCCATACAAAGCTCATTTTAACTTGTAGACACGATCAGGATACTCATGGGATTCAAACCCGGGAGGTTGGGCTACATAAACCTCTTCGTTTATATATCCATTGAGGAAAGAACTTTTTACATCCATCTGAAATAATTTAAAATCTTTCGCACAAGTGAAAGCAAGCAGAAGGCATATAGCCTCGAGTCGGGCAACCGGCGCATAAGTTTCCTAATAGTCGATTCCCTCCTCTTGGTTATACCCCTGAGCGACCAATCGTGCCTTATTGTGAGTTATAACTTCGTTTTCGTCTAGTTTATTCCTAAACACCCGTCGGGTGGCAATTACTCGATGGTCTCGCGGAGGAGGGACAAGGTCCCAAACCTCATTTATTTTAAATTGATTAAGTTCCTATTGTATTGATAGGAACCAATGTTCATCGAGTAATGCCTCTTATGAGTTTTTAGGTTCAACTTGAGAGACGAAAGCAAAGTGATAACAGAAGTTACTTAGCTTAGATCGATTTGTCACTCCCTTTGACATATCATCGAGAATGTTGTCGATGGGATGGTCTTTAGAAGACTTCCATGCTGGAGGAAGACCATCGGTGTTGGTCGGATGAACTTCCTCAATCCCCTCATGATGGTGATTTTGTTCCTCTTCAACTTTCACTGGGTCAGGTTGATCAATTCCTTTCTCAACGTCTTTGAGTATGTCTTTAGAAGATACACATGCACCATGAAATGAAATACCTTTTCTGACATTTTTCAGATAAGATTCATCAAACGTGACATGAACAAACTCCTCAATTGTAAGTAACCTCTTATGATATACTCTTATAAGCTTTACTTGACTGAGAGTATCCGAGAAAGATACCTTCATCTGCCTTGGATTCAAATTTACCTAGACTTTCCTTACCATTGTTTAATGCAAAACACTTATAACCAAAAACATGAAGGTGAGACACATTTAACTTCCTCCCTTTCAAAAGTTCGTACGAAGTCTTGTTAAGAATAGGACGGATGAGCACCCTATTCAAAACATAACAAGTCGTACTAATGTCATCGGCCCAAAAATATTTAGGAAGTCCACTTTCATTGATCATAGTTCTTCCTAACTCTTCTAAAATTCAATTTTTACGTTCCACGGCCCCGTTTTGTTGAGGGGTACGCGGAGCAGAAAATTTTTGATCAATTTGGTGTCTTTTGAAAAATATACATTGTATCCCTTGTCACATGATTGACTAATACTTATGAGATTGTGTTTAAGGCCCTCAACTAGCAATACATAAGAGATAGTAGTAGACGAGGGATTACCTACACTACCTTTTCCAAGTATTGCTCCCTTGTTGTTGTCTCCATAGGTTACAAATCCCTTATTCTTTGCCACAAAGTTAATGAAGAGATATATGTCTCCTGTCATATGTCTTGAGCATCCACTATTGAGAACCCATCTTCTATTACCAGGCTCAAGACTTTGTACCTATAAAACAATCAATGAAAATATGTACTCAATTGTTTATTGGATCCTTGGTTGTGAATGAACTCTTGGTTGCATTTAGGCAACCATTGATAAACCCCTTTAGGAACTAAAAATCTCCTAAAGCAGCATTTAGCAATGGTGTGACCTCTTTTGCAACAATACAAGCAAGTAAGGTTAACCTTTGTATCACTTTTGTTATCTTGATTTTTGACCACATATGTATATTTTTTATAAAGATTAATCATAATTTTTCTAAAATGTGATCTATCAATAGCAATCGTGATTTTCGGTTCTAGAGCCTAGTCAAGTTTGGCCTTGAGAGTTCTAACCTCCGTTTGCCAAATATGACAAGTATCACACCCAAAGTTTACCCATCTACTTCTTTCTTCCTCATAATCCACCTTTGTTACTTCCACCATGGATGCCTTTAGAGCCTCCAATTTCCTTTCGAAATCGAGGATCTTTTGCTCAAAATAAGTAAAAAAAAATTGTTTGAGGCCACCCGTTTAAAGGCTTCCTTGACTTCATGGTGTAAGGTATCAAAGGCAGCTTGTAATTCGGAATGAGACAATCTAGTAGAGTTTTCATATTTAGCATGTCATACCTTTTTGTTTTTCTTCTTTTGATGAGCAGAGAGACAAAGGTTGACGAATTCTTCTTCGTCACTGGAACTATCATCCTCAGATGACTCATTATCGCTTTCCCAAGCGATGTAAGCTCTTATAGGCTTACCTTGTTTCTTTTATGACCGATTGCTTTCCTTTCCTTTGTCCTTCTTCACCAATGAACAATTCGGCTTGTAGTGTCCAGCTTTTCCATAATTGAAGCACGCCACTCTAACTCTACTCCCTTTATTGCCTTCATTCTTAAAAGACTTTAATTGTCTTCTAAACTTGACGAGATTCTTTTTGGAATGTTGGATACCATTTTTCTTTGCATAACAATTGTATCGCTTCAGGAACATCCACATATCCTTATTCGTTTCTTCATCCTCGTCATCACTCGAGTCGCGATCACTTATCTCTTTTGAATAAGACTTTGAACAAGAAGCTTTTAGAGTTATAGACTTCTTTTTTGTAGTTTTGGTCTTTTCATTCTTTTCCTTTTTCTCAAATTGCTCGAGACTAAGAAGCACTTGCTCGTGTTCTTGGAGCTTTCCAAAAAGAGTTGTAAAGTCCAAAGTCATAAGATCATTTGGTTCCTTTATGGCTGTGACCTTTGATTTTCACTCCCTGGTAAGACAACTTAAAACTTTATTAGTAGCAACATCATTAAAAATTGGTCTACCAGGTGAATTTAATCTATTGATTAAATGAGAAAATCTCTTTTGCATGTCGTCAATGGTTTCCCCTTGCTCCATGTGAAAGAGATCAAATTCCTGAGTCAAACTATTAATTCTAGCTAGTTTGACATCATTAGTTTCCTCATGGGCAACTTGCAATGAGCCCCACGTAGCTTTAGCAGTCATACAATGTGAAACTCTATAATATTCATCAACTCCCAAGGAAGAAATTAGATTATTTTTAGCCTTCTAATCGTGATTGTACTTTTTCTCATCTTCATCATTCCATTATGCTTCCGGCTTAGGCACAACAATGTTATTTTCATCGGTTATTGTTATTTCAATAGGACCGTTCAATATAATGTTCCATACCTTCTTGTCAATGGAATTTATATGCACGCGCATACAATCTTTCTAGTAACTATAGTTCTCACCATTGAAAACAGGTGCTCTATTGTAAGCCCATTTTGGTTCATTTGCCATATTCTAAGAAGTTATATGCGAAGCACATAATTAACTGGTGCTCTTAATACCACTTGTTAGACGACGACACAGATCTAGAAGGGGGTTGAATAAATCACTCATTAAAAATAGAGTCAGCGCTTATCAATATTTCGTTTTTAAAAAGTTTTAAGCGGAAGCGGCCAAGGAACTATATTCGTCTAAACGAACCTTTACCGAAAATATCGGATATACACACATCAACTAGATTTTGTTCACTTTAAAGTTGGATAGTTTCCAATGCGTGTGAAATATAACCCAATTGAAAAGACAACACAAGTGTTTGTGTTCACGCAATTAGTCGAACACTTTGTGTGCAAGGCACCTCAAGTGAATTTCAATATGTGAATGAAGTGTTGTAATATTCAATTAGAATCAAGGATTGTAATAAGGTTTCTAAAATTGGTTCAACACTACACACACTAGAATTTTAATCAACTAAATTGTTTGCACACAAACTCAAAATTCAACAATGAAAAAAGTAGAGAGAGAACGCCAATTTGTTGAAGTAGTTCCCCCGTCGTCCTCGCTCGGGATTGAGGCCTGTATATATATAGCCTGTTTGCAAATGTTTACAAGAGAAGCAATAGAATTCAAACAATCAAACCTAATTATTGATGCAGAGCCTATGCCTTTTCTTCCCTTGATTCAAGCTGAATCAAGTCCTTCGAACGTGATGAGTAAACCTTCAATTACGATACTCTATTTGAACACCCGCTGGTCTTCAAATCTTTCCTGGCTAATTTCAAACACCAACCATTCGAACCCAAATCTTCCTACCATAAACCTCCCGTTCTTCAATTACCTTCGCTCGACTAAATTTATGAAGGACCGCTTTGTGCAAAACACCCAAATATCCAAAATTCTTGGAGGACAAAACCCTCACGGTTTTATTCAAGAAAAACCCACTGATTTCTCAACCCAAACCTGATTACACCAATCTTACGTTTGGACGTTATCACCTCGATGATGCAGAATACACAACAAAAATGATTATGTGTAGTTATTGAGAAAATGTAAGAAAGAGGATGAAGATGATGAGAACCAAATCAGTGTATATTTTCACTTTTCTTGATTTTTTTGAAGAATGAACTAACTCAATATATATGCAAATCTGAAAGCAATTAACCAACTTAACAAACACTTTTAAAGTTTCACATAACATAATTTTGGTGAAAAACACGCGAGCGGCCGACCTACAGCAAGGGAAGGGTCGACCTGAGCTCTCCCGATTTCAGACTATGCTAAAAACAACACTTTGCATCGAGCGGAATAGGTTATGCGTCTGATGCACAGGACACAAATTTAGATAATCACAAATGCACATAGTATGAGTCGACCAGAGGGTCGGTGCGAGCACTTCTGAGAGCAATACATGAAAAAATGACTTCTGTATGAGTCGACCTAAACAGTCTATGAGTCGACTCAAAGATTCAGAACTTGCAAAAATGCATTTTTTCCATATATTTAGCTGCTTTTAAGAGACCCTAACATATCTCTAACTTGACCAACATGGTCAAAACTATATGAGACACATATTGTACTTTTTCTATATGTACCTAAACATGTTTTTGACCAATGTTTGACATAAGAGAAATAAGGTATACATATGAGACTAGATGATACCGCCCAAAGTACATTTTTCTACCTATGTATGATTTGACATCATCAAAATAAGTATAGCTAAGTATGAGGAACTTTTCTCTCACAACATCCTTTATCAAAACAATTTTCCAATCTTCATTTTGACCTTGACATTTCTCATTCCTTTAGCATTCAAATACTTATCATTAACACATTTGATCTTTGTCGTCTTTCTATAGTCAAAATTGATCAGCCATTATTTGTTTCCATTCAAGTGATTTGAATAGCCAGTGTTCATATACCACCAATCTACCAAATATCCATCATCAGATTCAGAAGTCATCAATAGCACAGGTTCATCATCAGACTCTCCTCTGGCTATTTTTCTTCTTTTGATTTCCTTTTATTGTTAGACTAACTATCAAGAGCAAAGAGACCAAACTTCTTACAACAATAGCACTAAACCCTCTTCTTGTCAAACTTATCCTTTCCCTTATGATGTTTCTTCTCATCAGAGTTGGAAACTTATGACTTTTGATAATCATCACCATGTCTCTTCTTAGCTTATAACCAAGACTGCTTCTGATTGTTCTTGTCAGAAGATGCCTTTAGAGCATGCTCTACCTCTCTTTCATAGGTTTTCTCAGTCATACACAACTCTTGTGCCTCTAGACTACTCTGCAGCTCTTCCATTCTCATGGTGATAAGGTCCTTAGAGTGTTTAAATGATACAACAATATAATCAAATTAAGGAGTAAGTGATCTCAGTATCTTTTCATTGATTAATTGTTCAGAGAGAGTCACTTCATAAGATTTCATCTCATTTGATCATAATCACTCAAAAGATGTAATCAGGTGCTTTCTCATGGTTCTTCATGTTGAGGTTCTCATACTACTTACATATAGACTGAAACTTCGCCTTCTTCACTGATACATCACCGTCTTTGCATCGTACCAGCGTGTCCCACACAACCTTCGCCTCTGTTGAATCAGTGAACTTTTCAAACACATTCGTATCCACACACTGATGGATATAGAATAGTGCCTTACGATCCTTTTTCCTCGTTTCTCTATGCGTGTTTTTTTGTGCTTCATTTGCATCTGCTGTAGTCGCTACATAATCGTCACTGACGAGATCAAGGACATCGTGAGCGCCAAAAAATCCAAGTATCTGAGTCATCCACCAATCCCATTTTTTTCCATCAAAGACTAGAAGCTTTGTGTTCAAGCTATTGTTTCCATCGTTCATCTTTGATCTTGTGCAAATTCACTCAAATCTCACTAACACTCATATTTCCTAATCCCTCAGAATAAATAAATGTGATTTTGTTTCAGTTTTGAACTTTAATTCACTATGATATTCAAAACTGAAATCAATCACACACGTCGTACGTACACTCGTGTCTCCCAATCTAAATTAGAACCAAATCTTTGATATCAATTGTTGGTGCACAAGGTTGAAGATAAATAAGATGACGATGGAAGAGAAAGAGAGAAAAATTGAATGGTAACTAACTTTCAAAACAAAAAAGGATTACACTTTTTGACACTTTAACTGAACAAAACTTCAGTATTTATACACACTCAGAAACTGGGTTGTCAAACCAAAATGCATCTCAAATTAAACTCTTAAATGAAATTTAAATGAAACACTAACTGAATTAGGATCGCACTTCAATAGGGTTGCACCGATATTTAGCAACGGTGACAACTGCTTAAGGAAAAAATTCTTCATATATCGAGGGAGAAAAATTCAAAGGTTGGCTTGTTACCCAACTTAGCCAACTCTAAAGTGTGAAACTAAGATAAAACCGCAATCAATGAAATTGTGTTAAACTCCAGTGTAAATTGTAGTTCTAACACCCTAAAAACCCCGCATAATTTTTAAATAAAATATCAAAGTAAAATAAAAACTAAGGCATTTAGGATGCTACTTTAAACAAACACCTGCTCATATATTTAGATATGTAACACATACTAGTTTTAAAAATTATTAATAGTAATAATAATAATAATAAAAGGTATATGAAATTTCAACTTTATTTAAAGCAGCGAAAAATCAACATCAACTAATTATTCAGAACATAATCAGATTTTTTAAAATAAATATAAGTAGCCACAACTCAAGAGATATAAAAAAAAATCCAACAAAACAGAAAAGACATAAATGTTCCATAACCCCGGTGTTACACATCAAAGCAGACGCTGACACTAAAAATAAATAGAAGACTCCAGCTTCCAATCACATCAACTCCTTTTATTGCGAGTTATCTGCATGATACCCATGTAAAGGCAACATTCAAACATAAGGAGTGAGATATGATAATTATATAAAAGAAATCATGATAATAAGTAAGCATCAGGTTATTACATGCACATCAGTCATTCCATAACATACATCCACACGATAAGCACAACCAAAATCCAATCACAACAACAAATATAAGCAAGATGCAATGCATTAAGACTCACAACTTGACACAATGCATATGGTACCATGCGGTTCCTATTTCAGAATTCGATTCCTATTTCAGAATCACAATTCCCCTCGGAATTTCCATTACATCGCTCATACCCCACAGGGCACAAGATCACCTCAACAACAATATGATTTTATAACTAGAATCCGGATAAGATGCTCACACTCCACATGAACACACAAATTATCTCACAACTCATTCAAATTATAAAATGCATGAGAATAATAACATACGATGATCTTCATTTAATTAATGTATCACGCCACGCCCCTACAAGCCACAACACAACATGTCATAACAGTCCAGCAACATCGACATACAGCAAGGCAAGCAACTACAAATACATTCACGATTATGTCACACCACAACATGATGATAAAAATGCATTTAACATCATCATATAACAAATTACTGAGTTTCTAGTACATAAACCATTTATAGGATAAAGTTCGTTAGGTCAGCTTCTTGAGCTTCAAACGACACTAGAATCAGACTCCCGGAACTAAAGTTATGAATTTCAGAAATTTTTCCAAAAATGTTCTCGGTGTAATCGGTTACCCCAAATGAGGTAACCGATTACACCCCCTGAAACCAGCCACACAACAGAAAACAAATTCAGTATAACCGGTTACCACCTTTTAGGTAACCGGTTACACCCTTTCCAAAATGCTCAAAAACACATTTTAAGAGCAGTGTAACCGGTTACACCAATCATGGTAACCGATTACACTGTCTGCAGAATTACTTTTTCTGCAACTTTTCACACGAAAGTCACTTTTAACCCATCCCAAAACTTTATTTTCCTTACCAATCATTTGCACTACATTTTAACACAAAAGACACTTTTCTAAAGTTTCAAACCCCAAATTCTTTTCACTAAAACTACTCATAACTTAGTTCCAACTATGGCTCGCGATCATACACAACAAACAACACCAACATCATACAACTCTATCAAACATGAGATTCTAACAACAACAATTACAACAATTTATGATTCCAACATCATTCACAACATCAACATACCACACATAATTCAGAAATCAAGGATCCAATTCATTCCAATACCAATTTCAACAATGATCATGCATAGAGGAAAGAAAAATGCAATCTAAGTACATACATAATGTACCCATCATCATCATGTTAACCCTTACATAATTAGAACCACACCCTTACCTTAGAGTTCTTGCAAAAGATTCACAACAATGGTGATTCTTCTCTCTTACTATTAATCTCACTAATTAAATAATTACAATAATAGAAAATAATATATATTAATTCTAAATAATATTTTATAATATAATTTAATTAAATAAGTAATAAATAATATAAGGTAATTAGTTTTACTCTCCACACCACCCATCTCTATACAATTACCCACACACCCCCAAACACCTTAAAGTATCTCTTGAGGCCACTAACCCACACCAAGGTGACTCAAACACATCAATAGCACAACACAATCACAATTATCACATAATTAAATTACAAAAAATAAATAAAATAAGTTGGGACATTACAACTCTCCTCCACTTAGAATATTTTTGTCCTCAAAAGTTACCCGAAGCGAATAACTCTGAATACGCCTCACGCATCCCGCTCTCCAACTTCCAAGTCATATTTCCACCGGCAACGCCTCTCCACACTACCTTCGTGAGAGCAATCTCATTGCCTGATAACTGCTTCAACTCATGGTCTTCAATATGTACAGTCAAAGCCTCCATTATAAGGTTATCCCTTACCTGAACATCATCCATTGGAATCACATGCGACAGATTTGGAACATACTTCTGAAGCTATAAAACAAGGATATCATCATGCAAATTCGACAAATTTGATGGAAATTCCATTCTATAAGCAACAACTACAACCCTCTATTATATCTGATACGAACCAACAAACCGAGGAGTAAGCTTCCTCGACATCAAAGCACGTCCGACACCGATCACCGAAGTGGCTCTCATGAATACATGGTCTCCCTCTTGAAACTCAAGATCCTTCCTCCTCTTATCATGGTAGATTTTCTGTCTACTCTGCGAATATTTCATCTTCTATCGAATCAGTTTCACCTTCTCAGTAATCTGTTAAAAAATATTAGGTCCAAGTACCACACTTTCACCATATTCATGCTAACACAGAGGTGTCCTAGACCTCTGACCATACAAAGCTCCAAAAGGCGCCATCCTAATACTAGAATGGTAACTGTTATTATAAGTAAACTCTATAAACTACAAATGACTATCCCAAGCACCTCCTTGTTCAAGAACACAAGCCCTCAACAAATCCTCCAAAGACTGAATAGTCCTCTCTATCTTACCATCTGTCTGTGGATGATAAGTTGAACTTAACCTCAGGTTTGAACCCAAAGCCTTATGCAAACTTTCCCAAAATCTAGAAGTGAACCTTGGATCTCTATCCGACACAATACTTAATGGAACTCCATGCAGCTTCACAACCACACAGATATAAATCTCTACCAACTTCTGTAAGGAAATACTAATATTAATCAGAATAAAATGTGCTAACTTCGTCATTCTATCAACAATCACCCAAATAATATCATGCCTTCTTAGAGTATTCGGAAACCCAATCACAAAATCCGTAGAAATGATGTCTCGTTTCTACTATGGAATATCTAATGGTTGCATCAAACCGACAGGTTTCTGATGTTCCACCTTTGACTTCTAGCAAGTCAAATAAGCATATACAAATTGTGCCACATCACGTTTCAATCCAAGCCACCAAAATATCTTCTTCGGGTCCTGATACATCTTTGTATCTCCTAGATGAATATTGAAACTACTTTTATGACTTTCTTCCAGAATCATCTTTTTCAACTTAGAATTATCTGGAATACAAATCCTGTCACGAAACCTCAACACACCTTGCTCATCCACTTTAAAGTCACTACCTTCAGTCTAATTACTTCCAACCATCAAGTCTACCAACTTCACATCCAACTTCTGACTCTCTTTAATATTATTAAGAAAATAATTTTTGATATTCAACATACCCAACCTCACACTCTGCGATGTCAACTCACAAACCAAACTTAAGTCTCTTAACTGCTCAATCAATTCCAACTCTCTCACCATCATAGCATACATATGCAAAGACTTTCGACTCAAAGCATCAACCATGACATTATCTTTACTGGGATTATAATTCAAGACAAAGTCACAATACTTCAAGAATTCCAACCATTTTCTCTGCCTCATATTCAATTATTTTTGATCAAACAGATACTTCAGACTCATATGATCACTATACACCTCAAATCTAGAACCATAAAGATAATGCCTCCAAATCTTCAATACAAAAACCACAGCCGCCAACTCCAAATCATGAGTAGGATAGTTTCTCTCATGAACCCTCAGTTGTCATGAAGCATAAGCCACAACCTTGCCATTTTGCATCGACACGTCACCTAAACCCATCAAAGACGCATCGCAATACACCATAAATGGTTCATTCAGTTCAAGTAAAATCAAAACTAGAGTTATAGTCAATCTTTTTTCAGCTCAATGAAACTCTTCTCACAGTGAATATCCCACACAAATGCTTTGCTTTTACAAGTCAACTCAGTTAACGGAAGTTCTAACTTAGAAAAGCCTTCAATAAACTTGCTATAATAACTAGCCAAGCCCAAAAAGCTTCTAAGCTCTGTAACCGACTTCGGAGCCTCCTATTGTAGAACTACATTTACTTTGGACGGATCCTCAACAATACCATCACCTAAAATAATATGACCAAGAAAACTCACCTATTGTAACCAGAATTCACACTTTGATAACTTTGCATAAAGCTTCTTCTCTTTCAACACTTGTAACATGATTTGCAAATGCTCAACATGTGTCTTCTTCTAATTTAGAATATATTAGAATTTCATCAACGAAAACCACCACAAATCGATCCAAGTAAGTGTGAAAAAAATGATTCATGTACTCCATAAGCATACCAGGTGTATTAGAAACTCCAAACAACATCACCAAATACTCATAATGTTCATATCGAGTCCTGAAAGCCGTCTTCTGAATATCTTCATCCTTCACTTGAATCTGATAATAACCCGACCTCAAGTCAATTTTGTTAAACACACGTGCACCCACCAACTGATCCATCAAGTCATCTATTCTTGGAAGCGAATACTTGTTCTTAATTATGACTTTATTCAACAGTCTGTAATCCACAAACAATCTCATACTATCGTCTTTCTTTTTTACCAACAACATAAGAGCTCCCCATGGCGACACAATTGGTCTCACAAATTTCTTCTCCAATAATTCTTCTAACTGCTTCATCAATTTTGCTAACTCCGACGCTGACATCATGTATGGTGCCATAGAAACGGGTCTGGTACCAGGGACAAGATCAATAGTAAACTCGACCTCTTTCTCTAGCGGTGCATCTGAAATATCATCTGGAAACACCTCTACAAATTCATGCACCACCTGCAATTCATTAACTACATCTTGACTTTCAACAGATAAGGAGTCAAATAACGCAAGCACCTGAGCTTCCTCTTCCAAAAGATCGTTCAACTCTCTAGCAGACAGAAAACGAGTTTCTTCCTCATCATCAGGAGAAAGAAACCACATGGACTTGTTATAATAGTTGATATGAACATGATTGAACTTCAACTAGTTCATTCTCAATATAACATCAAGATTTCCCAACAGCAAGCAAATAAGGTCAAGACCAAAATCTCTATTAAATATTCACAAAGGAAAATTCAAACAAACCATAGAAGTAGTCACTGATCCCTTAGCAGGAGTTTCGATAACCGTATCTCCTTCATTGAAGAAACAAAAAGACCTAGCCTTTTCACACAATTAGCAGTAATAAAAGAATGAGTAACACAAGTATCAATAATAGCAATCAAAGGCGTATTATTAATATAACATATACCTCTGATCAACCTGTCATCACTAGAATTCTATGTTCCCAAAAGAGCAAACAAATTTTCTCTAATTGAAGCTTGCTTCGGCTTCGTACAACGAGTACTCATATGTCCAGGTTCCCCATAGTTGTAGCAAGTCACCATATTAACCTTGCAATCAGCAATCAAATATCCTGACATCCCACACTTGTAACACTTCTTCACGTCACTCGTGTACTCACTGACACGATAATCCAACTCACCACACTTGTAACAGTTAAGAGGAACAGAAGAACCTACTCTACTTTGCCTCTTACCATCAACAACTCTTTGTTTACCCTTATCAGCTGGAGCACTATAAGGCTTCCCACGGTTCACATTCTGCTTTCCCTTTTTCTCACTCAGACTCTTAAAATAAGTTGACTGAGCTTTATTATCCTTCTCAAAAATTCTATAGCTATTCACCAACTCTAAAAATCTCCTGATTTGTTGGTATCCGATCGCCTGCTTAATCTCAGAACACAAACCATTCTCAAAATTGATGCACTTTTAAAACTCAGCAGTCGCCTCACTGTAATGCAGATAAATCTTAGCAAGTTCCATAAATCTGGTAGCATACTCAATAACAGTCAGATTACCCTACTTCACCTCCAGAAACTCAATTTCCTTCTTCCTGCTAACATCTTTCGGAAAGTACTTCCTCAGAAATTTCCTGCGAAACAGAGCCCATGTAACAACTTTACCTAAAGTCCCTAACACCTGACGAGTGTTGATCGACCAGTCATTAGACTCCTCAACTAGCATATGAGTACCAACCCATACCTTCTGCTCTTCTAAACAGTTCATAACTCGAAAGATTATTTCAATCATCTTGAGTCACGCATGCGCTCCATTAGGATCATACCTACCCTTGAAAGTAGGCAGATTGTTCCTCTGGAACTTTTCCAAGTGACGTAACTTGTCATTTCCACCAGCATTAAGCTAATTTTGAACAGCCTGAGCAACAGCCTGTAAAGCAGCAGCAATAGCAGCATTGTTTCTTCCAGCCATTTATGTTTTCTACCAATAACATCAACAATGGTTAAAAGACAATATCAATAATATTCAACTGTCACACCATACCGACTCAACAACTTGGCCAGACAGATCGACCTTCTCTGATACCACTATGTAACACCCTAAAAACACCCATATAATTTTTAAATAAAATATATAGTAAAATAAAAACATAAGTCACTTAGGATGCTACTTTCAACAAACACCAGCTCATATATTTAGATATGTAACACATACTACTTTTAAAAATTATTAAAAGTAATAATAATAATAATAATAATAATAATAATAATAATAATAATAATAATAATAAAAGGTGTCTAAAAATTCAACTTTATTTAAAGCAGCGGAAAATAAACATCAACTAATTATTTAGAACATAATCATATTTTTAACATAAATATAAGTAGCCACAACTCAAGAGATATCCAAAAATCTCCAACAAAATAGAAAAGACAAAAACGTTCCATAACCCCGGTGTTACACATCAGAGCAGATGTCAACACTAAAAATAAACGGAAGACTCCAGATTTCACTCACGTCAACTTCTCTACTACGAGTTATCTGCACAATGCCCATGTAAAGGCAACATTCAAACAGGAGGGGTGAGATATCATGATTATATAAAGAAAAGCATGATAATAAGCAAACATCAGATCATTACATGCATATCACTCATTCCATAACATACATCCAGACAACAAACATTAGCAAAATCTAAATACAATCAAGATATTAAGAATCGCAACTTGACTCAATGTATGTGGTACCATTCGGTTCTTATTTCAGAACTCAATTCCTATTCCAGAATCACAATTCCCGTCAAAATTTCCATTACATTGCTCATTCCCCATAGGGAACACGACCTCCCTAATCGCTCACACCCCACCGGGCACACGATCACCTCAACAACGACACAATTCTACAACTAGAATATGGATAAGACACTCACACCCCACCTGAGCACACATATTATCTCACAAATTATGCAAATTATGAAATGCATGACAACAATAACATACAAAGACCTTCATTTAATCAATGTATCATACCCTACATGCCATAACACAACATGCCATAACAGTTCTGCAACATCGATATATAACAAGGCAAGCAACAACAAATACATTCACGATTATGTCACACCACAACATGATGATAAAAATGCATTTAACATCATCATACAACAAATTATTGAGTTTCTAGTACATAAACCATTTCTAGGATAAAGTTCGTTAGGTCAACTTCTCGAGCTTCAAACGACACTAGAATCAGACTCCCGGAACTAAAGTTATAAATTTCAGAAATTTTTCCAAAAATGTTCTCGATGTAATCAGTTACCCCAAATGAGGTAACCGATTACACCCCCTGAAACCAGCCACACAACAGAAAACGAACTCAGTATAACCGGTTACACCCTTTCCAAAATGCTCAAAAACACATTTTAAGAGCACTGTAACCGGTTACACCAATAAAAATGCATTTAATATCATTATACAACAAATTATTGAGTTTCTGGTACAAAAAACAATTTATAGGATAAAGTTCGTCACTTCAGCTTTCCGACGCTTCGAACAACACTCGAAACTAAAGTTATGAATTTTAGAAACTTTTCTAAAAATAATCCCAGTGTAATTGGTTACCCCAAATGAGGTAACCAGTTACACCCCATGTAACCATCCACACAACACAAAACACACTCAGTGTAACCAGTCACCACCTTTAAGGTAACCGATAACACCCTTCCCAAAATACCCAAAAACATATTTTAAGAGCCGTGTAACCAGTTACCCCAATCATGGTAACAGATTACATTGTCTGCATAATCACTTTTTCTACAACTTTTCACACGAAAAATCACTTTTAACCCATCCTAAAACTCTATTTTCCTTACCAATCATTTACACTACATTTTAACACAAAAAAAAAAGCATTTTTCTAAAGTTTCAAACCCCAAATTATTTTGACTAAAACTACTCATAACTTAGTTCTGACTTTGACTCGGAATCATACACAACAAACAACATCAACATCATACAACTCTATCAATCATGAGATTCCAACGGCAAAAATTACAACAATTTATCATTCCAACATCATTCATAACATCAACATACCACACATAATTCAGAAATCAAGGATTCAATCCATTCCAATACCAATTTCAACAATGATCATGCATAGAGGAAATAAAAATACAACCTAAGCACATACATAATCTACCGACCGTCATCATGTTAACCCTTAGATAATTAGAACTCCACTCTTACCTTATAGTTCTTACAAAAGCTTCACAACAATGGTGATTCTTCTCTCTTTCTTACCCTAACCTCTTCTTTCTTTTTTTCTCCAAAACATGTTCGGACAACTTCTCCTTAATTTCTTTTCTCTTATTCTCTTAATTATTATTATTATTATTATTATTATTATTATTATTATTAATACCACTAATTAAATAATTACAATAATAAAAATAATAACTTATATTAATTCTAAACAATATTTTCTAATATAACTTAATTAAATAAGTAATAAATAATATAAGGTAATTAGTTCCACTCTCAACACCACCCATCTCTACACAATTACTCACACCCCCAAACACCTTAAAGTCTCTCTTAAGGCCACTACCTCACACCAATGTGGCTCAAAGACATCAATAGCACAACACAATCATAATTATCACATAATTAAATTATGGAAAATAAATAAAATAAGTCGGGGCGTTACAGTAGTGGATTATTCTCATTGAAGAATAAGCTGAAAGAGGGTTATTGATCAATTGGATGACACCTATAGTTAAATGCATCATGATCGGAGAATTATCTAAAGACATAAAAAAGGCATCAAAGATCCATAAAACATTATTGTTCATATATTTACTCTTTGAAGATCACTTATATAGACGAGGCTTTATGAATCCTCTATTGAAATGTTTAACAAAAGAAGACAAAAGAAAAGTCTTGGAAGAAATCAACAAAGGCTTGGTTTGGAAACACCTTGGTGGAATGACATTAGCCAAGAAAATGATTAGGGTTAAGTATTATTGGTCAGCGGTGAGCAAAGACTCTAAGAAACATCCAAAAATCCCATAAATGTCAGAGGCACAACAACCTACACATCACTCCTCATGCAAAAAATGTCACTTTATCAGCCCCTTGGTCATTCTCCCGGTGAAGGTTTGACATCTTAGGCCTTTTCTTTACTGTGTCGAGACAATTAAAATATTTAATTTTCACCATTAATTACTTCATAAAGTGGGTTAAATTAGAACTGTTAGCAAATATCACATGTCATAATATCTTGTGTTTCTTTAAAAGGAGCATTCTCAACATATTTGATATCCTCTTAAGTCGTTGTAACAAGCAATGAGACAAAATTTACAGATATCAGGTTCAAAGAATTGCTATAAAATTTAAAAGTAACTTAATATTTTACCTCCATGAAACACACTCAGGCCAACAACTAAGTCGAGTCAACAAACAAAGTCTTGCTAAAATGCATAAGGAGAAAGTTAAACAACGCCAAAGGAATTTAGGTGGAGGAACTGTTTGAACAAGTTTGGTTCTGCAAATATCCTTGAGTTTTGATGATGAAAAAACATAATATGTACAAAGAACAATTTTGTACTCTAATTATTTTGTTAAGTGTGTAGATCATAGAAAATAAATTTTGACTCTGAAGAAGTCAACTTTGGACGACCAGACTCTAAACTGTAGACGCAATCTAAACCAAAGGAAGAATTAAAGGCGTGGTTAAATGAAAGTCAAACATATGGATTACCAAGCCAACACTTCCTCAAGAGTCTATCCAAAATGACTCCAATAAAGACTCTGATAATTAAAGCCTCTAAAGTCTCAGGACTTTGAACTCTATATGCTCTAAAGTCTCATTTTCACCAGATTCTGAAGACAGACTCTAAATTTTATTCAAGCTTCATCATCTTATATACAAAGCCTCTTACTAGAATTTAATGACTAAAAGTCAATGATTGTAGGAAGAACATGTGGCAACAGTATAATTAGTATAATATCAAATATCCTTTCCACTACCCTGAAGACCAGAAAAAAGTATTATACTATTGTACTAATATGGTTCCTTCTGTCCCATCCTCTCACCCACTATATGTTGCAAGCACCACTCTACTGTTGTAAAATCAAGTGAACTTCATAAAATTGTGATATTAAGGATGTTCCAATTCCACCATCCAACAAATCTATTCATCATCTATATAAAGAGGTCTTGGAACTTTGGAAATGTAACAACATTACATAACACTGAAGAACACATGTAAAAGAAATAAAGAAGTGTTTTCGTACTGAGAAAACTATCACGTTCATACCCTTAGAACATTTTCTTGAATATATTTCTTAAGTGTAATATCTGATTTTAATTTGTGTATTTGCTTATTTTAGACGCAACTTTGTAAACAGAACCTTGTATTCTCAACCTTTGGTTAAATACCTTGAGATACTAGGTTATAGTCAGGATTCTTTAAAAAAAAAGTTGTCTTTGAGTTTATAAACAAGTGTTTGATTAGTGTCTTAAGTCTTTATTAAGAAAGAAAAATTACTCCGGAGGGTGGACTGAACGTAGCTTAGTTAATAGTGAACCAGGATAAAAAATATTTATGTCTTTTATATTTTTTGATTATTTGTTGTTTGTGTTCTTGGGAAGTGAAAAAGTTTTAATCTAGAAGCCCAATTCAAACCCCCATTTCTTGTGCTTCTTGAACCTTCAATTGAAATTAGAGCTTTGGTTACAGTATTGATTATTTTATATCAAACACTTAACTTTGCAAATAAAAGATCCAGTTTTTGAAACACATTATGGCAGCTATCAACAATGAAAAATATCACTACTCTGCTAAATCCCCAGTCTTTGATGGAGACAAGTTGGATTATTGGAGGGACAAAATTGAAAGCATATTCCTTTGTTATGATACAAACTTGGGGAATATGCTTATAGATGGCTATACATATCCCATGGATACAAATGGTGAAAAGTTGGAAAGAAGCAAGATGAATGACCAACAAAAGAAAGATAACAAAAATCATCATAGGTTTAGAACCATCCTGTTGAATGATATCTCATACACTGAGTATAAAAAGATAACAAACAGAGACTCTACAAAGTCTATATTTGATTCTCTTAGAATGACTCATGAAGGAAACGATCGAGTAAAAGAAACCAAGACTTTGACCTTGATTCAAAAGTATGAAGCCTTCAAAATGGAGGATGGTGAAAGTGTTAAGGACATGTTTTCAATGTTTCAAATGCTTGTAGCTTTCTTAAAAGTTTTAAACAAAGGCTACACTACTACAAATCATGTGAAGAATATCATCAGAAGTTTTCCAAAGAAGTGGAGGCCTATGGTGGTTGCTCTTAAAGTGTCCAAATATCTGAACAGTAAGACTCTGAAAGAAGTTGTAAGTTCTTTAATAAGTTATGAGATAAAGCTGGAAGAGGATGAGCCTCAAACAAAAGAAAACTCTGTGGCTCTTAAATCCAAAGGCAAGACATAAAAGGTGAAGGCTTTTCAATCTAAGAAGAAGAAGAATCTGAAGAAGATTCTGATGAAGAAGAACAAGTGAACACTTTGAGTTAACATTTGGACAAAAGAAGTCTGATGCTAACAAAGATGACATTTGTTTCGAGTGTAAAGAGCCATGCCACTATAGGAATGAATGACCCAAGCTAAAGAAAGGAAAGCCTAAGAATTTTTTTCCCAAAGATAACAAGAAGGTTCTGATGTCTGCATGGGACGACTCTGAGTCTTCAGAAGATGATTCTGAAGAAGAGTAAGCCAGTGTGGCACTGATGAAAAGCATGAAAGCATGTAACTTTGGATCAGGATTAGAATCTGTATCTGAATTTGAATCAGACTTAGGCGTGGTATTCTCTAACTTAACTCATTCTGAAATAGAGTAATGTCTGATTGAGATTCTTGAAAAGTATCAGAGGCTTCAGAAAATGTACAAGGATTTGAACCAAATTCATGTAGCTAACTTTAAAGTCCATAGTGAGCTAAAGAAAGAAAACTCCATTCTGAAAGAAAAAATATGCAATCTTGAAAAATATAACTTTGTCCTTAAAAGCAAGAGTAAAGAACTTGAAAAAGAGATTCTTTCAGAAGCTCCTATAGACTATGAGTTTGTCATTAAGAAATATGACATGTCTTTACAGAAATTTCTTGCAGAAACATAGATAGGACCAAAATGACTTATATGATCTATGTAGTAAGCAGGAATGGAAAGAGAGACAGTGGTCACATGCCACCTAATAATTCTAAGGTCAAACTTAATTCAAAACAAAAGGAAATTAAACCAAAAGCTTTGTACTCTCATTTCTCTTATGGACAAACACGTGATGGTTATTTTGCACAAAAATCATTGGTTAAGAAAACCTCTAGAAGAACTAATAAAAAAGGATCCAAACAGATATTGGTACCTAAAGACGAAATAGTTTATGTTGTAGACATCATTAGTAGCCAAGTCGAGACACCAATCTTGGTACCTAGACTCTAGGTGCTCACATCACATGATGGGAAGAAGGCATATGTTCCAAAGTATGGAACTTAATCCTGGAGGCACCGTTGGTTTCAAAGGCAATCAGAAGGGTAAGGTAACCGGCTATGGAATTGTTGGTAATGGTTATGTCCCATATATTAACAATGTTTTATTAGTTAAAGGATTAGTACATAAACTTTTGTCCATAAGTCAATTAAGTTACAATGGTCATGATATTATCTTTAACCAAAAGTCATGCAAGGCTGTTAGTTAAAAGATGTCTATGTACTCTTCAATGGCAAGAGGAAAAATAACATTTAAAAAATCATACTTCTAGACTTAGAAACTCATAATGTTAAATGCCTCATGCCTGTGAACGAAGAGTAATGGACTTGGCATAAATGGTTATGTTATGGTGGCATCAAAAGAATAACACAACTAAACAAGCTGAACTTAGTCAGAGGCCTTCCAAATTTGAAGTTTGCTTCAGATGCTCTTTGTAAGGCATGCTAGAAAGGAAAGTTTTCAAAAACTTCCTTTAGAGCTAAAAATGTTGTTTCAACCTCTAGGACTCTGGAGCTTTTGCACATTGACTTATTTGGGCCAGTGAAAACAACCTTTGTTAATGGCAAAAAATATGCATTATTTATCGTTGATGACTATAACAAATGGACCTGGGTAAAGTTCCTAAAACATAAGGATGAGTCACATTATGTGTTTGCTACCTTTTGTTCTCGAGTGCAAAATGAAAAGACTTTAAAATTCTTAAAGTCAGAAGTGATAATGGTTGAGAATTTGAAAACGAAAACTTTGAAAAACTTTTTTTTTTATGAAAATGACAATTCCTGTGATTTCTCTTGCCCAATAACTCCTCAAGAGAATGAAGTTATGGAGAGGAAAAATCGCACGCTGCAAAAAATATCCAGAACCATGACCAATTAAACTAATGTTACAAAGCACTTTTGGGCAGAAGCAGTCAACACAATATTTTACATTCAGAATAAGATATGCACTCTTTTCCAATGCCCTCTTTTTTGAATGCTTATTTGAATCCAAGTAGAGGAAATAGAAGTTAAAGGTGCTTTACAACAATGCACTTATAGTTGAAATTGGTTCAGAACTTATATCTGTAATGATATGAAATTACTTTTATATGCATGTTCTCATTATAACTATACAATTTATAGTGCATTTTTTTACATTTCTTGAACTGTGCAGATGAAGTCTACACTAGACAAGGAGAATTTGACCTTAAAAGAGCTTCTATATGAAGAAGTATTTAGAAGATTTTTTGAATTTTTTTAATGTAATTTTATATATTTAACCAAATAACTATTGTTTTGTTTATGAATGTTAAAGTTATTTTATTTGAATGTCATGCATAAATATTTTCTTTTTAAATAGACAATATTTTGAGTGATCGTGTGTGTGAAAAAATTAAAATTTAAAATCAATATAAACCATTTAAAAAAATTGAATAACGGCGATTTGAATTGTTATTATTTGAGACGGTTAGTCATCGCAAAAAGCATAAAATCAATATGAAAAAATAAAATTCATGGTGGTTACAACCGACGTAATCATGCCTTGGAGGTTGTTATTAAACTTCCGCAATATGTCATAGTGGTTGGACTGACGGTTATTCAAATCGTCGTAGAATACGCCCCCAACTAGGGCTGGAAATGAGTCGAGTCGAGTCGAACTCACCTCAGCTCGGCTCGACTCGTTAAGAATTGTTCGAATTCGAGTTCGAGTTCGAGTTCGACACGAACTTTTTTTTAAGCTCAAACTCGACTCGTTATAAGTTCACGAACAGTTCGGTTCGACTCGTTAGGTTCATCTCATTAGGTTCAGCTCACATGGTTCACGAACTTAAAAACTATTTTTTTAAATATATATATATATATATATATATATATATATATATATATATATATATATATATATATATATATATATATATATATATATATATATATATATATATATATATATATATATATATATATATATATATATATATATATATATATATATATATATATATATATATATATATATATATATTTTTAGTATATTTGACATTTTAAATAAATATATATTTTTTAAATAAAATATTAAAATAAAATAAAAGTTATCATATTGAAATTTAACTTTATCTTCGAAATCTACTAATTCAAAACGTACACAACTTTCAAGAGATACATTTGAGAGTCTAATTCAAAAACTACTAAATTGAAGATTAAATTTGTCTAAGATTTGAAATAAATATTTAAACCTAATCTTAAAGACAATATAATTATTTTCATATGTAATCGAGTTGACTCATGAACCTAACGAGTCGAACTATGTATAGTTCAAGTTCAGCTCATTTAGTTAACGAACTTAATTTTTCGCTCATACTCAACTCATTTGGTTCATGAACCTAGTTCAACGATTTAATTGTCGAGTCGAATTCCGAACTATCTTCGAGTTGGTTTGGTTCATTGCCAGCCCTACCCCCAACACACGATTTTGCAGTGGTTAACTAACCGTCACAACCCAGGTTTTGCAATAGTTTAAACAATCGCAACTCCTTAAAAAAATTGCCGCAAATCACTTATTTTCTTATATTGAATACTCAATAGCGGTGTAGACAATTAACCTTTCATCTCATTGGTCACTATTAGAACAACTAATTTTTCATCTCAGAGATTACTATCAGAATGATATTTATTTTATTTTAATAAATAGTTTTCTTTATTTGAGAGATAAAATCTTTATTTCTAAAATTTAAAATTTTTTTCTCCATCTCATAGGGTTTTTTTTTAATTTTTTTATACGATTATTTAATATAATTAAATTTATATGATCATTTTCATTATTTTACAATTAAGTAACTTATTTAAGATTTATATGTATAATTAAATATATTTTATGTCATATCAAATTAAATAATATTTTTAAGTAATATAGACAACTATGTTTTACAAGTCATTGTCAACACAATGTATATTTTATTTTTAGTGAACATTAATTCAATTTATAAAATAATTATTTGTTTCATAATTGAATAACTTATTTTAAATTTACATGTATATATTTTATATCAAATTGGATTGTATTGATATTATTTACTTATTGATTAAACAATTCATTTCATATTAAATATATTTATCCGATGTAGTTTGCTAGTTTTCTTTAATATATAAATATCAATAACACGTGTAAACCAAGAAAAAATGGCTACGGTGGAAAATATGTTCCCTCGGCAGCAAAGAATGATTGAGAATTATTTCACTTGATATTTGGTTTTAAAAGAATCATTGAGAACTACTATTGTACACTAGCGTCTAGTTTTTATAATAATCATGTAAAATATAAATTATATCATTATTTTTAATTAATTTTTATTTTATTATTTATTATTTATAAATAATAATAGTAGATAATAATATAAAAAATAATAAATTATTATATAATTATATTTAAAAAAAGAGATTAAGATTTAAAATAAAAACTAAAGAAAAAAATATTTCAAAAAAAAAATTAAACTAAAATCATGTTTTCTATATATATATATAAAAGCAAAGAGAGTCCCAAGACAATTGACAGAGTGACACAGTCACGCAACATATGGTTTTTTTACCCCACTGCCCCCTTTTTGAAATAAAATATACTATATTACCCCACTTTGAAATTTTTTTATCAATGTACCCCTTTTTATTACGAGCTCGTCCATTGATTGGACCAACGAGTCTGATCCAGTACAAGCACGCCCATTGGAAGGACGAGCTAGTGGAAAAAAAAAACTCAGCATGAGCTCGTCCATTGAAAGGACGAGCGTGTGAATGTGTTATTTTCTTTAATTGTTTTTATTCTGAGTTTTATTTATGTATTATTGGAATTATTTTTTAAAACATTAAATATTTATGTATTATAATTAATAATAAAATAATAATATAAATTTTAATAAATAATAAAATTTTAATTTTTTTTAATTCTGAATTTTATGTATATTTATTTTTTAATACATTTTTTATTTATTTATTTATGTATTATAAATAATAAAATTAATAATGTTAATTCTGAATGTTATGTATAAATAATTTATTTTTTAAAAAATCATTAACATTATTTATCTTATTATTTATACTTAAAATTTTATTATTTATTTAAATTAATATTAAAATTTTATTATTTATTAAAATTAATATTATTAATTTTATTATTTATAACACATAAATAAATAAATAAAAAATGTATTAAAAAATAAATATACATAAAATTCAGAATTAAAAAAAATTAAAATTTTATTATTTATTAAAATTTTATTATTTATTAAAATTTATATTATTATTTTATTATTAATTATAATACAGAAATATTTAATGTTTTAAAAAATAATTCCAATAATACATAAATAAAACTCAGAATAAAAACAATTAAAAAAAATAACACATTCACACGCTCGTCCTTTCAATGGACGAGCTCATGCTGAGTTTTTTTTTTCCACTAGCTCGTCCTTCCAATGGGCATGCTTGTACTGGGTCAGATTTGTTGGTCCAATCAATGGACGAGTTCGTAGTAAAAATGAAGTATATTGGTAAAAAAATTTCAAAGTAGGGTAATATGATATATTTTATTTCAAAAGGGGGTAGTGGGGTAAAAAAAACCGCAACATGAAGGTTTATATGACTCTCACTTAGCTCAAATTCTGTTTCAGTCATTTCATGACCCATCCTTAATTGCATTGCCTGCGTTGGTCAATAGTACATTTCGATTTTCTCACACTCTCGAATTTCCATGGAATGATGAGGGACAAAACTTTATCACATGCATATGTTTCTCTTGGGAATGGTAAATTCAACTTTTAAATTTGTTAGAGCAATTTCAATAATGGTGATCTTCGCTACAACAACAAAAATGGAGGAACTTACTCAACTTAATTGTTTTAAATTTATTGGTTTAATGATATACCTTACTTTTCATGTCATTAAGAGTATGTTAATTTTTAATTGCAACTGCATAAATTTTTTTCATGCAAATTAACCTATTATTCAATTAAAACTCTTTTATAAGGAGATGCATATTTCTCATTGAGAAATATTATTCTTACACAAATACTAAATGCGACACCTTTACCTTATATGATTTTATATATTTAAAATGTTTAATAAATTTTTTTTACATAAGTAAACACGAATACATTATACGGTGTAAATATAAATGTTTGATTTTTAGTGTTAAAACTAGCGGAATATTTGTATCTTCGTACGGGTATCTGATGGTGACGCGCATTTGTTTACGTTTAAAATTTAAAAAAAAAAATATAGATTTAATAAAAATTAGTAAATATAAAAAATATAATTTATATTTAAAAAAAATAGAATCTACCGAGAACATCAGTTGATATTTTTTGTGAGATATCCGTAAAGATCATAATTAAGTAACAAAATTTTAAATAATTAATAATTTTCAAAAATAAATTTGAAATTTAAAATATTGATATTTGACTCATTTATAAAATAAAATATTAAAATGTATCGACATTTTTCATAAATATTTAATACATAATAAAATGTATTTAATGATATTTATATAATGGATATAAACGATATTGATTGTACCTGATCGATCAGAATGGATCATTGGTCTGCCACGCGTCGTCGACTGGTAACTTCCATCAGAGGTAGGGAGAAGGAGGGAGTGTATCTGCAAGACACTCCGATGTTTAAGTAAGCAAAGGATCAGAGTGGGAGAGCAAATACAGAAGTAGGTGTAGAATACAATACCTGGCCCTCTAGTGAAATAGGGTATTTATAGAGAGACCCCAGCGCAGGGCCAACGATTACTTGCATTGGGCCAGACTGCCAGACCCAACCCAGGTAACTGCTAGGGCTTACGTGGCGTAGTGAAGACCAGCACATGGTCTTCGCCCTAGATCAACTGCCATGTGATCTTCGGAAGGTGGGCTGACCAACTCTTTCGGAGGTGGGTAGTTGCCTGATGATGTGTCCCCGCGTGGGGGAATACGTGGAGAACGTGGAGAAAGCGTTTGCCCGTCTAATGGAGTCGTTTGCCCGACGTATATAACTCGACCCCGACGTGGGAGGATTGGACCCTATTAGGCCTTCCCAACACAGTGTTGGGTTGGGTCTACCTGACTGATGGGCAGGTCCCGGCCCAGTCCAGAACAGGAGCCCCCAAAGTCGTTGCTCCGCTGCGGAGGAGTGATGACTTAAGAACGAACCATGTCGAGGACACATGGGAACGAGAGCCGAGCTCGCTGGGATACTATGTCGGGGAGGCGGAAGATGCCCGGACGCCAGCTTCCCCGAGTTCGGGGGTGAACGAAGGGACACAGTCGTTCATGGTGGCCACGTGTCTGTTACCCATTGCCCATCCTAGGGCGGATGACCCTAGGGGCACTTGAGTGCCTAGGGGCGCTTCGAGTTCCGTGTTAAGTTTATAAATAGGTTGTTATCTGCCCTTCGTTACTTTTCGCTCTCATCTCTATCGTACACATTTTTCTTGCTCTTCAGTACTCACATCGTCGTGCAACGTAGCCACTGTACCGTCCGTCACGAAGTCCGTTGTACCTCCGCTAAGACTACTATATCAAGTAAGTCCTCTTTTCCCTTTCTTCTGTTTCTTTTATTTCCAGCATCTCTTGCGGTGGACACGATAAGTGTCCCGAGGAGGATGTGGGTTTTCCGGCGATTACGGCGGGACTCCCTTAACTTAGGATGAAGCCCCCGGGGTCAACTTGGGGGTTTAGGACGAGTGTCCCAGGGATATGTGATGGCGCTGGATGAATACCCCGGAGATAGATGATAGGGTTTGGGTGAACACCCCGGGGACACATGATAGGTATAAATGAAGGTCCCCGGGACATACGTTAGGTACAGATGAATGTCACGAGTCACGAGGATGTATGTTAGCATTGGAAAAATGCCTCAGGGACACATGTTATCATGGAATGAATGCTCCGGGGATACGATAGTAGACCACGCGGGGAGGTAGATGTCGAGGTCGTAGTTGTCGTCCCCTTCGCCCTTTCACTTGAGCTATGGTGGAAGGGTGAATTTGATCTTGAAACGTCGAATTCACCATTTTCCTCTACTTTTTAGGTGAACATGGCCGCGTGGATACCAGGAGTTATGGAAGTCAACATAGAGCCGGATTCTCCCGTGGCCCCATCCGTCGAGGGGCAGGACAAGACAGTCGAGGACTGGGTTGAGGAGAAGCCTCTGAACATGCCTTCCCGTTTCGTCGAGGATGACTCTGATGCCTTCTCCATAGTCGAGGATCGCTGTGAGGGCTCCTCCGTGAGCTGGCAAGCATATAGACCACAAGCCCACCACCATATATGCTCGAGCTATGGGAAGATGCAGTTTCCCATGTACTAATTTTGCTTTCGTGAAGCGGGACTTCGGCTGCTCTTCTCGGATTTTCAACTAGGGGTCTTCGACTGGTTGAGGTTTGCGCCCTCGCAGTTGCACCCCAACACAATTGCTTTTATCTAGGTATACGAGCTCGTCTGTCGGCATCTGAAGATCGGGGCCACTCTCACCCTGTTCTTTCGGCTTTTTCACCTACAAAGGCAAACGGTTGATGGCTGACAGGGATTGGTGTCATTGAACCAGCCGAGGAGGTTCTTCAGGGCATACATGGATTCTGTCCAGACTTTCAAAGACCGATTCTCTGTGGTTCGACCCGTTTCTCATGAGGTGTGCACCTCGTTATTCCACTGTGAAGCCCGGGAGGTGAGCAAGCAAAGGGAAGAGGTCATGGTGCCAAAGGTATCCTTGGACTGGATGGAGGAATACTTCAAAAGGGGCACAAATAGTTATATTGTGCGGGCAGATACCTTGGACGAGGAGGACCAGGTAGACTATCAAAGGTTGGTGGCCTTCGTGGCCAGTTTTACCCCGATGAAACTCGTGACACTCGACGATAATTTTATCCTCGATAGTCAAGGGAATATCCTACAGCGGTCGGGGCTCATTAATACGAGGGCTCTGCTCGAATGTTTGTCGCACGAGGACGCCTTGTGTTTCTTAGGTAGTGGGTCATCTTTCGCCACGCCCTCTTTTGTACTATGTTACCTTCGTGTTTGCTAACCCCTTGTTCTTTTGTTTTACATGAAGTATGTCGACCATGCAGGAGCGCGTGAAGAGATTGGCAGCCACTAGGGGTGCGTCGAAGAGTGGAAAAGGGAGGGTCGCTCAGGTGCAGCAGCAGCCCATTATCGACCAAGGAGGAAAAGGTTCTTCATCGTCACCACAAGGGAGCCACTCTCCTATGTCGCAAGGGACTCCGAAGAGGGCGAGGGTCCATGGCCCAGAGGCTGTCGTCGACTTCACTAAGGGTGGCGCAGAGGAGGGGTTTCTGATCCCCCTTTGTCATCTGCACCCTGGTTTCTTCCATGGGGCCAAGTCTCTTGCCGTGTTGGCCGCTGAGGCGAAGACGGTCCTCGGGGCCAGTCGGGAAACGAGGAGACAAAGACTGACCGAAGACTTGACTGTGATGATGCGAGTCTTCTCGACTGCCTTGGCTCTGTGCAAAGAGAGTTACTCTTCTATCGATCTTACTAAACTGCGGGGGGATCTTACCACCACTGAGTCTAAGATGACCAAGTTGGCTGCTGATCTGGACTTGAGTAGGGAGGAAAACACTACAGCACAAGCGGAATAGTAAGGCTGAGGAGCAGCTGAAAGCCGCCGAGTAGGATAGGTCGAGGTTGCAGGCGCGGGTCGTGGAGTTGGAGGTTGCCCTTCATCCTGTCGAGGAGGATACTGGAGAGGAAAAACTTATGCTCTCTCGGGCTGAGCTGGTGGCAAAGATTCGGGAGCTCGAGCAAGACTGCTTGGGGGCTATCGAAGTTGGTTATGCGAGCGCCGTAGAGCAACTCAGGAGAGTAAACCCCGAGGTTTCTCTCATTACCGAGGGGACAGGTCCCTATCACCAGGTCGTCGTTGGACGGGTGGTAGCAATAGGAACTGAGGAGGATGATGACAACCCATCTGCTGAAGAGGAGGAGCGAGAGCGACAGAAGACCTCTTAGGTTTTGTTTCTATGTTTTCGGGCCTGCATGCTCGTGTTGATTTTCCTGACCTGCGTGCCTATTTCTACTAAGATGTATTGTCGGGCCTTCATGCCCTTTTATTGTAATTCCAGAACAGTTAGGCTAGTGCCCTTGATTGTATGACAATGTTTATCTTTTTTGCTAAGTATTTGTGTGTGCCTATGTTTATGTATGCCCGTTTACATGGGTTCTTGTATGCTTGTATGCACGTTTATACGTTGGTGGGAGTAGTAGTTTAACGTTATTTGTAGTGTCCGGTAGTGTAGGAAATTGGTCGGGTGGCCGGGGTTGTTACCTGGTCGGTCATGAAGTGGGGGCTGCGATCGCGACCCTCTTTTTGCAGCGTGAACATCCATCGTGAGCTGGGTGTTCTCCATCTCGGCACAGCGGTGGTGGAGCTCGATTGAGGGTTCCCCATCGAACAGAGCATTCTGCCCGCACACACAAAAAGGGCAGGCGCTTATCATCTCGATGAGTTTTGGGAGACACATTTGTACCAGATCGTGCTCCCGTGGTCACGAGGTTGGCCATCGCAGGCAGTGTTTAAATGTAGTATCTTTTGAGCTTCTCAACATTCCATGGTCGAGCAATTTCGTCCCCGTGTAAGTTTTCGAGGTAATAGGCCTCGTGTTCCGTCTTGTCCCGGAAGCAGTAAAGCCCCTCCCAATTTGCGGCGAGCTTGCCCTTGCGCGAGTTTTTCTGGTTTCTTTGCAAGACCAGGTCGACGACCTGGAACTCGCGTTTTATGACTTTTCTGTCATATCGAAGGGTTATTTTCTACTTTAGCGTGGCTTCACGGAGAGCTTCTCTTGAACGGATCTCTTCGACTAGGTCAAGCTCAACTCCGAGGGCCTCATTGTTGACCTCCTCCCTGAGGGGGGATTTAGTTCTTCTGGACTGCTCCTTTATTTCTACCAAGATCACCGCTTCGGTCCCGTAGGTTAGTCGGAAAGGGGTATATCCGGTGGTCGAGTGGGGTGTCGTTCTGTAAGCCTCGAGTACATTATGGACTGGCGGTTCTGAGAGGACACGCTTGAGGTGGAGAAAGGTCTGCTCGCATTCCTCTGTCCATTCAAACGTGGCCTCCTTCCTCAATAATCTAAAAAAAGGAGGGCATGTTGCACGGATTTGGAGACGAACCGGGATAGCGAGGCGAGCATCCCATTCAACGACTAGATCGACTTCTTCGTGCTCGGCGTTGCAAACTCAGAAAAAGCCCGACATTTGTCAGGGTTTGCCTCGATCCCTCATTCAGTCAAGTAGAATTCGAGGAACTTCCCGGCCCATACACCGAAGGTACACTTCTCTGGGTTAAATCGCATCCTGCACTTTCTTGTTGTTTTGAAGACTTTCTTGAGGTGGATCATATGGTCAACCTCGATGCACGATTTGACAATCATTTTGTCCATGTAAACTTCGAGCATGTCGTCGATCTCTCCCCGGAAGACCTTGTTCATCATTTATTGATAGGTGGTGCCGACGTTCTTCAGATCGAAGGGCATTACATTGTATTAATAGTTGCCCGACTCGATCATGAAGGCCACGATTTGTTTGTTAGCCTCAACCATAGGGATCTGATTGTATACCGAATATGCGTCCATGAAGGACAATAATTTAAATCCCGTCGAGTTATCGACGAGCTTGTCGATGTTGGGGAGGGGATATGCCTCATTGGGACACGCCCGGTTGAGATCCGTATAGTCAACACATATCCTCCATTTCCATTATTCATTTTGACTAATACAATATTGGAAAGCCAAGTTGAATATCGAGCTTCAGAAATAAAATTTGCCTCTATGAGATCTTTTACAGCTTTTTCAGCAGCCGCCGACTTTTCAGGGGACTGCCTACGCCTATGTTGTACTACGGCCTTCGCAGCTGGGTCGATGGAGAGCTGATGGCAGACGACCTCGAGATCGAGACCCGGCATCTCGACAGCTGATCGCGACTTTCTATGTCTAATACAACTTAACTGCAAGTGCACAGTCTATCGCGTAGTAATAAAAGATATCGATCCCACAGGGACTCGTAATCAAACTAGTGTTCTCGGGAGTTACTATGTTTAGCTAGGTAGATAATGTTTAAGGGAATAATTTTGTCACTAAAGGGAACTAAAAATGTTACTTAAATTATAATTACGTGAATCGATATGCAATAATTATGTTCTTCGGGGATTTGACAAGTCACTGGTATATGAAATATTTTTCAGAGTTTATTTAAGCAGAAAATAGTGATCTGAAGACTCTCGTCTCACGATGGTTGTTGACGCTAATCATAATTCTAAGGGCCAAATGTACGCTTTCGTGTCCCATTCGGGGTTAAAACTATTTTTTGGAAATCTCTAAGTTCTAATTCATTTTAAAGTGCTTTCGCTGTTATTAAAACAAATGACTAGTGTTTACTATCTGGTCTTACCACAGCTGTCGCTTGTTGGTTCGTACCTTAATTAATTTCCCACTGTCGTGGCAAAACTACTTTTAAATAAGTTCTCGCTTTCGCAACGAAGTTTATTCAGTAAATAAGTTTAAACACTCAGACCATAAACAATTTTTGAAAAAGGAAAGTTCTCAACCGGTTATTATCAAATCCCGTCTGAATTATTATTACATATCGATTACTCTGATTTAGCTAGACATGGATTTGGGAAAGGTAAAACATAAATAAAAACAATGAATAATAACATGCATCATAATGAAAACTGAGATTACGATTAAAATTTAAAACCTGTAAATATTCCAATTGGCCTTTGGGCAGATCCTCCACAAATGTTGGCAGGATTCTGGTCTTTGTGCCAATTAATCGTACAAGGGAAATAGGAATTACAGAATATCAAAGAAATGCAGAAAAAGAAAAGAGAAACAAATAAGAATAAAATAATGGAAAGGTTGCTCTGAAGATAAATTGGCAGCACTTCGTTGTCTGAATGCGGCTCCCCTTCTCAGCTCCCCTCCTTCCCCTTTTATAGAAATAGAATTCTAACGGTTGTAATATGAAGAAGGTGGACTTAGAGGCAGAAATATCAGGGAGTAGTGGTCCACTATTTGGGACTTGGAACTGTATTTTGCACGTTCATTTGAAGTTGGGCGTTTTTGCCTGCATGACGGTCGTCACGGTGTGTGACGGTCGTCATGGAGTTGTGACGGTCGTCACAGCAGCAAAATATGCATTCTGCGTTTTTCATGTTGTTTTCATCCGGTTTTCGTCCATATTTCATCTGTAATTCCTTCTTTTCTTCATATTGCCTTGTTTAGACGTGATCATCAAATACCTGCAAAATATCAGACAAATACATGGAAAGAATCCGAAATCGGATCGAAAACAGTCAAACATCAGTTGAATTATGCATCAATATATATATATACGATTTCGTGTTATCAAACTCCCCTAAGCTTGAATCTTTGCTTGTCCTCAAGTAAAACAGGAAAAAGTCGGCAAGCACGAGGCAGCTTCCTCATTCACAAAGTTGGGAAAAACCGGGATTCTTAGTAAGAACAAAACGAGTACGGTGACGACACTGGACTACAAGTCTTCAGAGGTCTCCTTCTTATGCAAATCGGTCCCAGTCATGCTACTGTAGCTTGGTATCAAGGTTCTCGCGTCAAGTTCACCCTGTTTGTTCTGGCGCAATCACATTAAGCCTGTTGTCCATACACTCTCATGGCAAGTCGACCTGTTAGTGAATATGATCTCCCTTCTATTTTGATCTTTTTCATTGCTCATAAGCTTATACCATTGATTTTTCAATCAGTTTTCGTACCGTTGGGCTAAATGCTCGAGTGAGGAGCACCTAACTTAGAGGGAAGACGTCTTTATATTTTGGCTAAATGGCTTTCTTTTCATGATTTTTCATCTTTTTGGAGATCATACACTTATTTGCATTGGTCGCTCGCTTAGAAGTGTTTTAGGATGGTGTTGACTGCTAGTATAAACTACTTGGGGCTGAGTTTGCGTAGACACTTGAAACTTTGGTACATGTAGGTAGTGAAACCGACTCGCATAAACCAGAGATCTAAGGTGTCAGGACGGTACTGGTTTTGTTAGAATTGTCGTCTCGGAGTTTCAAAACTTGGTTTGAACTCGGGCGCATTCTCGTGGTGCTTTTGCTTTTGAGGAACGAACGAAAAAGTTTTTGTTTATATCGAATAAAGCGGGGATGTTTGCGTAACGGAAAAAAGATATATAAAAGAGCTTTTATTTGCTAATACGTGAAAATGTTCGAATTGAAATTATGGAATTAAAAGTACAAGGGAAAGGGAAATAAACGCTCCGCTCCCACACTATCTCAATTAGTGTCCCCACTGATTTGAAAGAATGCGATAGGGAAATACAAGGGAAAAGAAAATACAAAGAAACTGAAAGTATAGTAAACAAATAAGGAAAATAATAACTAATCACGGCCTCTGCCTCGGTCACGTCCTCTCTCGCGTCCTCTGGCTCTGACTTGGTCGCGACGGGCCTCAAGGTCCAGTGCTCCGGTATGATAGACATAGTCGCGGAGTCCTTCGAACTGCAAGGTCAGATTCGCCAAGTTCTCAGTAATGGTTTCTTGTCCGGTTTGAAGTTGTTGCATTTGGGTCCGATGCCAAGCTTCAAACTGCTCTGCTCGCTGATTCTGCTGCTGCATCATAGTGAGTATCTAGGCCTGCTGGCGAGAGATCGGCGGAGGTCTTCTTCGGAGTAGTCGGGCTCTGGACGATGGCGGCGGCGGCGGTAGGATGTACCTTCGGAAGGAAGTGGTTACGATGCCTCTGGTTGCTCAGGTATGTCCAACTCATCTTGGATTTCGTCATCAGAACCGTGGGTGTGGGTCTGAGTTGGAGCAGCGGCAGCAGGAGGGGCATTGAGGTCAAAGAGCCAGTTGGCACGATCCTCTAGGTGCATCCGAGTGCGTGATGGTAGGATGATACTTCTGACGGTTTTGCCACGCACGACCGGGTGGTACTTGCCGTCGGCCCTAGAACGGATGAGGTGAGAAGCTCTGCAGTGGTCGGTGTCGAGGAACACCGAGGGAATGGCATAGAGATGCTGGAGACGGTCTCCGAGGTTCAGCCCAAGTGCAATGGCAGTAACAATCCCGCCAAAGTAAAATGGCTTAGAGCCACGGTTACAGTTGGCCTGAATGTGGGCCAGGAGGAACGGAGCGGCGTTGATGGGCTCGTTGTTGAAGACACAGCGGAGAAAAAAGAGCTCTTTCGAGTTCACCTTATGGTTGCTATCCCGGGCGAAGATGGTGTTGCTCAGTGCGCGGTGGAAATACCGGATGGTCGGGTTGTGGATATGCGTTGCGTGCAGAGAATCCCGGCCATCGGCATTGATTCTGGTTAACTGGTACCAGAGTGCGAAGGCTTCGTGCTGGAACTGTTCGGTGAGGCGGCGGTGAGCATTGTCGCCGCGAGGGAATTGTAAGATGGTGGCAATCTGGTTCTGGTTCAGTTGATAGTTCATGCCGAACATACGGAAGCATGCGGCACCGGAGTGTTGGCTGAGGTCGTCGCTGAAAGTGAAGTAGGTGAACGAACTAAGGAACTCGAGGGTGAGTTGTTCGTATGTCGGCTGCGGATTTGTGCAGAGGTTCCAGATGCCGGCTCTTTGGAGCATCCAAGTGACGCCGTCAAGGAGTCCGAGCTCCGTGAGCGATGGGATATGCGGGTAGTGGGTCGGCTGTAGCGACCGTTGATGGAAGGCGATATAGTTGGCTCGCTGTTTATCTCCGGAGTCGCCGTTGCTGAACACGATACTGCTGAGGTCTGGGGTTTCATTGTTTCTCGCCATTGTTGGAGGATGCTGAGGAAATGTGGATTGAGTTGGTTCTGTGGAGTGGAAAAGTGTTACAGAAGTGTAGTAGGAAGTTGAGATGGGAGTTGGAATATATGGAGCAAGGTGGGGAAAACGAAAATTGGAAGTGGGGTGTGAGTTTTTGATGATTGGGAGTTGAAAGGATGTGAGTGGGAGAGAAAACGCAACCCCTGTTACAGCAGATAACAGTTTTGGGCTCGTGACGGTCGTCACGTATCTGTGACGGTCGTCACCCGTGTGACGAGCGTCAGGCTTCTGTGACGGTCGTCACACCAGCAAAATCTGCAGAATACAGAATTTTGCTTTGGGGGTGTTCTTGCAATGATTTTTAGGCCTAGTATTGATATGGCAATGCTTTATATTGGTTAAGAAACATAGGATAACATAAAAACAAAATAAATGAATAAAGAATATAATTGAAATAACAAGTAATTAGAATGATTGTAATGTAATACATAAAGAAATTAACAATGTAAAAATCAAAAGAATTGAAAACGGACGGAAAGTAGAAAAACTAAACTAAAGCTAATATCTAGTCTTTTCGTGCCTTCAATTCATCAAACTTCTGGGCGTAGTAGTCGAGCTGGTCACAGACTAAGTCCATGAAGACTACGAGTTCGCTGTGTATGCTTGTGATGTCTGCTTTTACGGTGGTCAGAGTTGCGTCAACGTTGTCCAATCGGTGCAGAACAGTATCCATTTTGTCGGTGGTCTCCTCAGGAATGGGCTCAGGATAGGTGTTGTAATGCGGAGGGGCCGTAGGGTCTACCTCAGCTTCTGATACAACATCCTCATAGTACATATAGTCATGTGCTTCAGAGATGTGATCACTGTCGTACATGTAGTTTTGTGGTGTTGATTGAGGTGAAGGAGGTCCCATAGGCTCATCCAATTCATAAAGTCAGTTGTCCTTGTTATGGATATTTGTCATCTGATGATTTGGCAATGTGAATAGCTGGACAGGTTTGTCATTGATGAGGTACTCGTAAGGTCCAGGTCCCATAGTTCTTAAAATGCACTTGTTAAAGCAAAACTGGATATTCATGGGTCGGATGGTGCCAAAACTAGTGCTTGCATTTAAGTGGAATCTAAGGCCAAGCTCGTGGGCAATCATTGTCACGAGGCCTCCTATTAGAATAGGTGATTGTGGGTCCTGAGTGAGGCGTTGGAAAGATCTCATCATAAACGGTATTGCATTCACTGTACGGCCCTGAGAAGCACAGAACATGATAAATAACTCTTCTTTAGATACTGTAGTAATATTTTCTTCTTTCCCGAAAAGGGTGTGAGCTAGTATCTTATGAAAGTATCTAAAAGCTGGGTTATGAATCTCATCATTATACATGCTGTTTGGGTCAGGGTGATAGTCGCCTGTGATTCTACCCCAGAATTGGTTGAGTTCAAAATCTAGATCGTCATCTTCGGCACTGATGAACACGTGTGGTCCGCTAGGAAATCCTAGGAGGTTAGCCAATGACATCCGGCTATGGGTTTGGTCCATTCCAAACATCCTAAAGGTGATCAGCTCTGTGTTGGATCCAAAACCATAGTTGGGTAAGTACCTGAAGGAACTAAGGAATTCATAGGTGAGGTCCTTATAGGTAGCAAAACGGGTTTTCAAAGTAGTGTTCTCCCAGCCTAATTGATTGAACAGGTATTGGATGCTATCAGTGATTCCTAGTTTCTCCATGATAGACTTATCATAATACAGTGTTAAGGCTATTTCTCTTTCAGTTAACGCTTCAAATCTTGCCTTTTGAGCTAATCCTCGAAAATGAACCTTTGTGAAGTCGTACGCGGCCATACTCGCAGGTGAGTCGGAGAAAAACAGGAGGAAGGTTTTGAAGACTTTTAAAATCCTGAAAAGTTTAAAACAGAAATTTGAAGTCAGGATTTTTAAAAACGAAAGGCGGTAAAAACAAAAGATAAAAGAGAAAAATAAAATAAAAATATGAAAATAAAAGAAAGTAGAAATCGTAGCAATTTTAAGTTTAGGATTTTTGTTAAAGTTTCAAAGTAGAATTTTAAATAAAAATGAGAATGAAATACAGTAACGAGGAAAATGCGGGAAAATTGGGTTGCCTCCCAGTAAGCGCTGTTTTTAATGTCTAAAGCCTGACGATAGCTTGGTGACAAGCTATTCGGGTGTTTGAGCTGGAAGCTCAAGCAATGCTATACTGCAGTCTTTAGGGCTGTTTTCGTTCTTATTATAATATTTTAGACGTTTCCCGTTTATGATAAACGGTGCACTCGTCTTATCGGTAATTTCAACAGCTCCACTCTGAAGTACTTTAGTCACTTCATAAGGTCCAGACCACCTAGATTTTAGTTTACCTGGGAAGAGTTTTAATCTTGAATTAAATAGAAGTACGATGTCTCCCACACTGAATTGTTTCTTGATTGAACGTTTATCATGCCACTTTTTAGTTCGTTCTTTGTAGATACGGGCATTTTCGTAAGCATCCAATCGAAGTTCTTCTAATTCGTGTAAGTTCAAGATTCGTTTTTCTCCTGCCTCGGTGTAGTTGAAATTAAGTGTCTTAATGGCCCAGAAGGCCTTATGCTCTAATTCTACAGGGAGATGACAGGATTTACCGTAAACTAATTTGTAGGGTGTAGTACCTATTGGTGTTTTAAAAGCGGCCCGATAAGCCCATAAAGCTTCATTTAGCTTTGATGACCAATCTTTCCTTGAGGTAGCGACAGTCTTTTCCAATATCTATTTTATTTCTTTGTTCGAGACCTCTACTTGGCCGCTAGTTTGCGGATGATAGGGTGTAGCTACTCGGTGTCAGACTCCATATTTAGAAAGAAGTTTATCAAAGATTCGTGATATGAAGTGAGATCCGTCGTCACTAATGACCAGTCTGGGTACACCGAATCTAGGAAAGATTGTATTTTTGTAGAGTTTGATTACTACTCGTACGTCATTTGTTGGAGCAGCAATGGCTTCTATCCATTTAGACACATAGTCTACCGCGACGAGTATGTAGTTATTACCAAAAGAAGGCGGGAATGGTCCCATGAAATATATTCCCCATACGTCGAAGATTTCTACCTCTAAGATTCCTTTCTGAGGCATTTCATCGCGTCGTGAGATGTTGCCAGTTTGTTGGCATCGATCACATTTTAGCACAGCGATGTGAACGTCTTTCCAGAGGTTAGGCCAGAATAAGCCGGCTTGGAGAATCTTAGCGCACGTCTTGGATGTACTAGTATGACCACCAAATTGTGTTGAATGGCATTGGGAAATTATTTTTTCTATTTCTTCCTCTGGGACACAGCGACGGTATATGTTGTCGGCCCCTCTCTTGAAGAGTAGAGGTTCGTCCCAATAATAGTGTTTCAGATCGTGGAAGAATTTCTTCTTTTGCTGATAAGTGAGATCCGGTGGAAGCACGCCTGCAGCTAGGTAATTAACGATGTCAGCATACCAAGGTAATGTGACTTGGGCATAGACGGCTTCTACGGCTTTTTCGAGTTCTGGATCTTCCGAGATTAAGTTAGGCATGTCACTTTCTAATTTGGCTATCAGATGTTCGTACGGGAAATCGTCATTTATCGGTACTGGTTCATGTTTGATGCCTTCTATTCGGGATAAGTGATCTGCAACAACGTTCTCGGTTCCTTTCTTATCTTTGATTTCTAAGTCAAACTCTTGTAATAACAGGATCCATCGCAATAATCTTGGTTTGGCATCCTTTTTGCTTATTAGGTACCTAATGGCAGTGTGGTCTGTGTATATGATAATTTTTGCTCCTACTAAGTAAGAACGGAATTTGTCAAGTGCAAATATAACTGCTAGAAGTTCCTTTTCTGTTGTAGCGTAGTTCATTTGGCAGGATCTAAGGTTCTACTGGCATAGTAAATGGCATGGAGTTTCTTGTCCTTCCTTTGTCCTAGAACTGCGCCTACGGCATAATCACTCGCATCGCACATGATTTCGAACGGTAGTCGCCAATCGGGTGGTTGCATAATCGGTGCGGTGATAAGGGCTGATTTTAATGTTTCGAATGCTTTTAAACAGTCGTCGTCGAAGACGAACTCAACATCTTTCATCAACAGGCCAGTCAAAGGTTTTGTGATTTTTGAAAAATCTTTATAAATCTTCGGTAGAAACCGGCATGTCCTAGAAAACTTCGTATTTCTCGTACGGATTTTGGAGGTTGGAGATCTTTTATAATCTCTATTTTAGCTTTATCGACCTCAATTCCTTTATTTGATATGACATATCCTAGAACTATTCCTTGTCGGACCATAAAATGTCATTTTTCCCAATTTAGGACGAGGTTCACTTTTACACAACGTTCTAATACCATTTCTAAGTTTTGTAGGCATCCTTCAAAACTTTGTCCACATACCGAGAAATCGTCCATAAATACTTCCATGATGTCTTCTATGAAATCTGCAAAGATTGCCATCATGCATCTTTGGAAGGTTGCTGGAGCATTACAAAGTCCGAACGGCATTCGACGATAAGCAAAAGTACCATAAGGGCAGGTGAATGTAGTCTTTTCTTGGTCATCAGGATGAATGGGAATTTGGAAAAATCCTGAATAGCCATCTAGATAGCAGAAATACGAATGTTTAACTAATCTTTCCAACATTTGGTCTATGAAGGGTAACGGGAAGTGATCTTTTCGTGTGGCTTTGTTAAGCTTTCTATAATCAATGCACATCCTGCTTCCAGTCACAACTCTTTTTGTTATTGATTCGCCCTTTTCGTTCTTAACTACTGTGACTCCTCCTTTCTTTGGTACGACATGAACTGGGCTAACCCATTCACTATCGGAGATTGGATAGATGATTCCTGCATCTAGCAATTTCTTTACTTCATCTCTGACTACAGTGCTTAGGATGGGGTTCAGTCTCCTCTGATGCTCTCCAGAGGTTTTAGAGTCTTCCTCTATTGTAATTCGATGCATACAGATTGAAGGGCTTATACCTTTTAGATCGCTTATGTTATAGCCTAACGCGGTGGGGTACTTCTTTAGGACTTCTAATAGCTTTACAGTTTCTAGTTGTCCTAAGTCGGCGTTGACTATCACTGGTCTTTTTAGTTCATCGTCTAGGAATTCATATCTAAGGTTTTTGGGTAGTGTTTTAAGTTCTAAAGATGGGTTCTTCGGACCTGGCATATGGTTTGGGGTCAGTGCTAAGCTTTCGCTTAGGCTGTCGTCTTTATACGGTTTACGCCAATCATCGTCTTCAGAAATATCGGGTATTTGAATCTTTATTATTTCTGAATACGTGGTCTCTTCATTTTCAAGTTCTCTTATGCATTCGTCAATTACATCTACTAAATAGCAGGTATCGTCTATGGCTGGTGCTTGTAAGAACTTGGTGAGAATGAACTCTATCTTTTCTTCTCCTACTTCGAATGTCAGCCTTCCTTTCTTCACGTCTATAATAGCTCCGGCTGTAGCTAGGAACGGCCTTCCTAGGATAATTGGGGTAACAGAGTCCTCTTTGATATCCATAATTATGAAGTCGATTGGGATGTAGAATTGTCCTATGCGTACTGGAACGTTTTCCAGTATTCCGACGAGATATTTTACTGATCGGTCAGCTAATTGTACGGACATTTTGGTTGGTCTTAGGTCTCTCATATTCAGCTTTTTGCATATAGATAAAGGCATAACACTGATACTGGCTCCTAGATCGCATAGAGCTTTGTCTATTACGAACTTTCCTATGACGCAAGGTATGGAGAAACTACCTGGGTCTTTTAATTTAGAAGGCATGCGGTTTTGAATAATAGCGCTACACTTTGCAGTAAGTGTAACTGTTTCGTTATCCTCGATCTTTCTCTTATTTGACAGGATTTCTTTGAGAAATTTAGCGTATGACGGCATTTGAGTTATTGCTTCTGTAAAAGGAATAGTGATATTCAACTGTTTAAGGAGCTCTACAAATTTCTTAAACTGTCCTGAAGTTTTAGAGTTTATTAATCTTTGAGGATAAATAATAGGTGGTTTATATGGCGCTGGAGGTGCTTGAGTTTTTTCACTTGCGGTGTCCTCCTTCTCGTTGTCTTCCTTCTTCTCTAACTCGGATTCCTTTTCTGCTTGTTCAGTTGGTTTTTGTTGCATGGCTGAGTTTTCGGTCCTCGGATCAATCGGTTTGTCCAATTCTTTTCCACTTCTTAATATGACAGCATTTGCTTGACCTTTTGGATTCTGTTCGGGTTGTTCAGGAAACGTGCCAGCGGGTGCGGCAGTAGAGGCTTGTTGTTGAGCCACTTGTGATATCTGTGTTTCTAACATTTTGTTGTGGGTGGCTAAAGCGTCTACTTTTCCGGTAAGCTGTTTAATTTGCTCGCTAGTGTGTATGTTTTGATTCAGGAATTATTGTTTGTTTGGGCTTGAGTAGCTATGAATTTTTCCATCATCAACTCGAGGTTTGATTTCCTAGGTGCAGTCTGAGCAGCAGCTGGTTTCTGATATCCTGGCGGAGCAGTAGGCATTTGCAATGCATTATCGCTTTTGTAAGAAAAGTTTGGATGATTTCGCCAACCTGGGTTATAGGTATTTGCGTAAGGATTTCCTTGAGCATAATTTACTTGGTCTGGTGGGATTCCAGCCAGCAATGGGCATTCGGGCGCATTATGAGTGGTGCTTCCGCATAACTCACAGTTTGGAGTTACGGCAGCGACGGTTGCAGTGGGGTTAACGGTCAGACTGTCAATCTTCTGTGCTAGAGCGTCTACTTTAGCGTTGGACTTTTCAAGGCTACTGATCTCGTACATCCCACCTTTCGCTGCGGGTTTCTCTGTTGGAGTGCGTTCACCTCCCCATTGGCAGTGGTTCTGAGACATGTTTTCGATTAGTTGATAGGCTTCATCGTATGGCTTATCCATAAGTGCACCGCCCGCGGCGGCGTCTATTGTTAATCTGGTATTGTATAAAAGCCCATTATAGAAAGTATGGATCGTCACCCAATCTTCTAGACCGTGGTGAGGACATGTTCTCATCATATCTTTGAGTCGTTCCCATGCTTCGTAAAGAGATTCTGTATCTTTTTGTCGAAATCCGTTGATTTGAGCTCTAAACATAGCAGTTTTGCTTGGCGGAAAATATCTCGCTAAGAAGACGTTCTTCAATTGTTCCCACGTCGTAACGGAGTTGGATAGTAAGGATTGTAACCATGTCCACGCTCTGCCTCTAAGAGAGAAAGGGAAAAGACGAAGTCTTATTGCGTCTGGAGTTACTCCATTTGCTTTTATTGTGTCTGCGTATTGTACAAACTTCGTTAAATGTTCGTTTGGGTCATCAGTTGCATTTCCTGAGAATTGGTTTTGTTGTACAGCTGACAGCAATGAGGGTTTCAGCTCAAAATCGTTTCGAGTAATAGCTGGGGCAGCAATGCTACTTCTAGGCTCCATATGAGAGGGTGTAGCATATGCCTTCAGCGGTTTGTTTTGAGGTAATTCAGCCATCTTTGATTCTTCTTCGGATTTGGGAATGGGAGTGAGAGGATCGGGAATGTTATGTTTTAGTTGGTACTCAATGATGCGACTTCTTAAATGTAAGAAGCGCTCTAGTTCTGCGACTGAAGGTTTTAAGATATCGCCTTGTGGGCGATTACTTGGCATACAATCGACAACACTAGTAAAGGAAAAATGAAATTGTTAACCTAGTCTATACGGCGTAACAAAAGGTTACACTATTGACTAAACGGGTCCCCGACAACGGCGCCAAAAACTTGATCGCGACTTTCTATGTCTAATACAACTTAACTGCAAGTGCACAGTCTATCGCGTAGTAATAAAAGATATCGATCCCACAGGGACTCATAATCAAACTAGTGTTCTCGGGAGTTACTATGTTTAGCTAGGTAGATAATGTTTAAGGGAATAATTTTGTCACTAAAGGGAACTAAAAATGTTACTTAAATTATAATTACGTGAATCGATATGCAATAATTATGTTCTTCGGGGATTTGACAAGTCACCGGTATATGAAATATTTTTCAGAGTTTATTTAAGCAGAAAATAGTGATCTGAAGACTCTCGTCTCACGATGGTTGTTGACGCTAATCATAATTCTAAGGGCCAAATGTACGCTTTCGTGTCCCATTCGGGGTTAAAACTATTTTTTGGAAATCTCTAAGTTCTAATTCATTTTAAAGTGCTTTCGCTGTTATTAAAACAAATGACTAGTGTTTACTATCTGGTCTTACCGCAGCTGTCGCTTGTTGGTTCGTACCTTAATTAATTTCCCACTGTCGTGGCAAAACTACTTTTAAATAAGTTCTCGCTTTCGCAACAAAGTTTATTCAGTAAATAAGTTTAAACACTCAGACCATAAACAATTTTTGAAAAAGGAAAGTTCTCAACCGGTTATTATCAAATCCCGTCTGAATTATTATTACATATCGATTACTCTGATTTAGCTAGACATGGATTTGGGAAAGGTAAAACATAAATAAAAACAGTGAATAATAACATGCATCATAATGAAAACTGAGATTACGATTAAAATTTAAAACCTGTAAATATTCCAATTGGCCTTTGGGCAGATCCTCCACAAATGTTGGTAGGATTCTGGTCTTTGTGCCAATTAATCGTACAAGGGAAATAGGAATTACAGAATATCAAAGAAATGCAGAAAAAGAAAAGAGAAACAAATAAGAATAAAATAATGGAAAGGTTGCTCTGAAGATAAATTGGCAGCACTTCGTTGTCTGAATGCGGCTCCCCTTCTCAGCTCCCCTCCTTCCCCTTTTATAGAAATAGAATTCTAACGGTTGTAATATGAAGAAGGTGGACTTAGAGGCAGAAATATCAGGGAGTAGTGGTCCACTATTTGGGACTTGGAACTGTATTTTGCACGTTCATTTGAAGTTGGGCGTTTTTGCCTGCATGACGGTCGTCACAACAGCAAAATATGCATTCTGCGTTTTTCATGTTGTTTTCATCCGGTTTTCGTCCATATTTCATCTGTAATTGCTTCTTTTCTTCATATTGCCTTGTTTAGACGTGATCATCAAATACCTGCAAAATATCAGACAAATAAATGGAAAGAATCCGAAATCGGATCGAAAACAGTCAAACATCAGTTGAATTATGCATCAATATATATATACGATTTCGTGTTATCAACAACACTCTAGGCGAAGAGGTCGGCATTCTCACGGAGGCAGGCCTTCAGCTACTTCTTTTCCAGGTCGGGCAGTCCAGCTCCAATCTTCACGTTCCTAGTCGTATCCTTGCTGAGGGCTACGAGCTCGAAGTCCCCGTCTAGAATGGGGCGCGTTGGGTGGGAAGGCTGCTCATTGACCGTTGGAAGAGTGTGCTTGAATTATGCTTCCTGGTCCTGGTCGCTGGGGAAGCGGCAGTCGAGGTCCACAAAATCGACGTGATCTTTTGACCTGTGCTCTTGGATGGATGGAGACTTCTTGATCGCCTTGAGAGATGGGCCTATCGTGATGAGGTCCTTCATTGTTGCTTCAAAACATTGTCGGGATGCTTCTATGTCGCCGTTGAGGGTGACGACACCTCCCCGTCTAGTGTAATACTTCATCTTAAGGTGGACCGTTGATGGCACTGCAGTGAGGTCCGCCAGGGTTGTCCTGCCTAAGATGCAGTTGTACAATGATGAACACTCAACGACCAGGAAGCGAATGTTGATCTCCCTGGCCATTTCAATTTTCCCGAAGGTGACCTTGAGTTCCACATACCCCCATGGTCTCGTTGTTGTGACGTTGAACCCTTGGATGTCGGAACCGACATAATGGGTCAGATTGATCTCGTCAAGCTGCAACGTCGAGAATAGGTGGGTGTACATGATATCCACTAAGCTCCCCTCATCGACTAAGAATAGTGGACGTCAAAGTTTTCGATCTACGCCCGGATCAGTAGAGGAATGACGGCGTTGGGGGCTCCCCCGGGCAACTCCTCAAGGTAATACGTGATCGGGTTAGACCGACCGTGGAACTTATCGAGGGTGCTCATATTGCTGAAGCTTTTGCTCATCAGCTCGTCGAACTTCCTCTTTATGGACCCGGCGACGAGTTTGTTTGGGGCCCTGCCAGAGATGACCATCGCAGTTGGGAAGTATTCCCACGGGCTGATGGGGCGTATTGGTTCCTCATGAAGCTGGAGCCCGGCAGGGAAGTTGTGTTCTCTTAAGGAGAAAAAGTCTTCAGGTCGGCTTATGCTGAGGGCCACTTGCAGTCCGGTGTCGCTGGCGGGCGGAGGTACATCTTCGATCCTTTTGGCTTCGTGGGCCTCTTGTCGAGGGGCATCTCCTTACCTGGTGTACCTTTACAAATGCCCGTCCTTGATGAGTATCTCGATCGCATACTTGAGATGGATGCAATCCTCGGTGACATGTTCATGGCCACGGTGGAAGCGGCAGTACTTGGACTTGTCCATATTGGCTTTGGAAGGTGTCGGTTTAGGGAAACAAACGCCCCCCTCACGAACTCTGAATTGGTGCACTAGGCCAATATGCGCTCGCAGGAAGCGATAAGGGTCGTGTACTCAGTGAATCGGCCTGCGGGGCCCCTTTATTCTCGGGGTTCCCGAGGATGATCATCTCGCCGTCGATCTCCCCCGTGTCGGAGGGCCGATGCTTTTTCTTCCCGAGCGCCATGGGCAGCTTCGCGGTTCCGAGAGTCTCAGACGGAATTGACAACCTCGGTATCCTCGAACCAGATGTATACCCGAGATTTTTCGAGGAATCCTTGGAGGGTGGTTGGCCGGTGGATTGTCACGGCCTCGGCGAACTTGGATCCCTAGCGCAACCTTTGCACCATGAGGTAACGTTTCATGTCACTGAAAGTGGTTACCTGGATTGCCTCCATGGTGAATCTCTCGATTTAATTCCTAAGAGATTCGTCCCTGGCTTGGATGATCGCGCCCAGGACAGCTTCCGTCTTTGGGTGGCATCGGGATGTCGTGAAATGTTGTGAGAAGAGATCTTTCAGTACCCTTCACAAGGTGATGGATTCGGGCTCCAGGGTCTTGTATCACGCCATGACTCCCTTTCTCAGAGTCGTTGGGAAGATCCTGCATATGATGGCTCCTCGGATGTTTCGGTAGTCGAGCATGGCTTTGATGTCTTCTAGATGATCGTCTAGGTCCGTCGTGCCATCATAGGTGGAGGGGACGGGCGGCTTCTCCATCCTGTGGGGGATGGGGGTCTCCATGATCTCCCGCGACAATAGAGTTTGGTGACTATCCTCTTCACTTCAGAAGGGGTAGCGTGAGGGGGGAAGGGTTGTGTCGAGGTACTTGACTGTGACCCTTCATCCTCTTACTCGGGCCATCAGGTCTGCTCATCTTCGGGGCCGGGGAACGCCTCTCCTTTCGGGGAGGTGGCATGTCCCGCTTCTTGGAGGGCACGGTTTAAGGCCTCTCTAATTGTGGTCGACGCCCTCGTTGACGGGGAGAGGGGATCCAAGAATCCTCGCGCTGGGTTCTCCGCGGGGGAGAGCTAGATGAGCAATCCTGTTCTAGCATCCCGATACACTTGTTCTACTGGAACAACATCAGATTAGTTTGGTTTATGGCTGCAAAGAGGACAGTCATCGTCAGATCCGCCCCTGCTGGTGTGGGGACGGGCTGGAAAGCAGCTGAGCTCCTTGCTCAAGGGGCGACGTTGTGTGTCGCGTCGTCGAATGAAGGAGAGGCAGTCTGCCCATCCCTAACGTCATCGTCATGGTTGTCGACGGGCCCACCATGGTCTTCTATGTTGGTGAGTTAGTCGAAGGCAGAATTATGGACAACATCGTCGTGGCGTGGGTTGGTCATGAACACAGAAGTTAATGAAAGCTTTGGATTCCCACAAACGGCGCCACTGATTGTACCTGATCATAAGGGATCACTAGTATGCCACGCGTCGTTGACTGGTAACTTATCGTACCTGATCAGAAGGGATCACTGGTCTTCCACGCGTCGTCGACTGGTAACTTCCACCAGAGGTAGGGAGAAGAAGGGGGTGTACCTGCAAGGCACTTATATGCTTAAGTAAGTAAAGGATCATAGTGGGAGAGCAAATACAGTAGGTGTACAAATAGGATATTTATAGAGAGACCCCAGTGCAGGGCCAACGTTACTTGCATTGGGTCAGACTTCCAGGCCCAACCCAAGTAGTTGTTAGGGCTTACGTGGCATAATGAAGACCAGCACATTGTCTTCTCCCTAGATCAACTGCCTCGTGATCTTCGGAAGATGTGCTGACCAGCTCTTTCAGAGGTGGGTAGTTGCTTGATGATGTGTCCCCGCGTGGGGGAGCACGTGGAGAACGTGGGAAAAGCGTGTGGGTCTGCCCGACGTATATAACTCGTGCCCGACGTGGGAGGGTTGAGCCTTATTGGGCCTTCCCGACACAACGTTGGGTTGGGCCTGCCCGACTGATGGGCAGGTCCCGACCCAGTCCAGAACAGATACATTTTAAAAAAAAAATTAAAAATTTTAGTTTAATCCATTTTAAAAATAATCAAACTCAAAATTTAAATATACATCTTTAAAATTAATTTAATTAATTTAAAATAAAAATTAAATATATATTTATCAATAATCAATTTTTTTAAATCATGTGTCACAAAGTTCAAATTGAGTTTGATAGTCTAGCGGGATACCTGTGTCTTTCACAATCATTTAGTTCAAATTGATATATGCAATCATTTAGTTTTATAAATATCAACTAATAACATAGTATTTAAAAATATTATTTTAATTGTATAAATAAATATTAGTAACAAAAATAAATATATTTTATGTAAGTATTATTATAAATATTTATTTCGTGGGATATCCATATCAGTACCCGTATATTCGCCGGGGTACTGGCATGGTACGCATGCTTTTGTTTTTAAAATATAATAAAAATGTAAATAAGAAAAATAAAATTGTTTTACTCAAATAGTTTAATATTTTTAAATGAAATACACATTTTTAAAATAAAAACAAAATTTTTTTATCAAAATTGTTTTACATCAATAATATACATTTCAATTTTTTATTTATTATATTTTAAAAAATTGTATCTTAAATTAAAAACAATTTCAAATATATGCAATCATTTACTTTTATAAATATCAACTAATCACTTAGTATTTAAAAATATTATTTTAATTATATAAATAAATATTAGTAACAGAGATAAATCAAATATTTAAATCAATAGTAAATGTGTGGTGGTAGAACTAGAAAGTGTAGAACATTAGAGTAGAAGCACAATCTTAGTGAAAGAGGAGAGAGAAACTGTAATTTTGAAATGAAATATATGATATAAAAATAGTTAGATATATTGGTTAGTGTGAAAATCTTTTGGAAAAATTGCATGAAAATATAAGCATTCAGGGAAGGCAAAAACAATTCGAAAGTTAAAAATTGAGTGCAAGATGGAGAGAGTAGCCACTTGTCAATTCGGTAAGGTAGAAGGGCTTTTGTGCCTTTTTCAGAACACATAGTTTTCTTATATAGAAAATTATTACTAGTTGATAGAAAACTATTACTATTTGTATTTACACTTTTGCATGTTTGATAAAAATTGTCATATTATATATCTACTATACATTTTCATTTTACTATCATATTTTTGACGGATCGTGTGTTTGAATATTATAACTTCCACGGTTTGTAATATCTATATTCAATAATTATCAAATTAATTTTCTAATATAAGAATAAATGTCATGATTGTGATGTGATAAAAATAGAGAGTATTATTTTTAGGTATGTCATCATAATGAATGTAAAAACATTAGTTATACCTGAATTAAGTTAAAAATCTGTAGCATAAAATAATAATAGTCATTAAAATGGAGAAATAAAACAATATTAAAAATAGAGGAAAGTATGATGAATTAAATATAAAAGTGTAAAATGGAGAAGTAAAACAATGCTAAAAATATATTTTATACTTATTGATTTGAATAAATATTGAGTTCCAATGCCTATCACAATTAGTACAACTTATAATGCACCAGTTACTTTTTCTTTTCACAGTAATGTCCTTTTTTTTTTTTAATTGAGGCTACTTAGCTCAAATAAAATTTAATACTGATAGCTAGGAATGAAAAGATAAATTATTTTAGAATAAAATAGTTAGTTCCAAAGAGGCATCTAATTATAACCTAAAAGGTACTACTTTAATTAGATTTAAAAAATGCTTAAAAAGATAAAAAGATTGATTGAAAGTTTTAAATGTATTTGGAAAAGAAAATCAGACATGAACAATAGTTGTAGCAAGTGAATCATTTTTTATAATAAGTCTAACACGATGAAAAAAGTTTTCCTACAACCATGACTTATGATAACACTGAATCATATTATATATTTGACTCAGATTGCACATGTTTTTTAGGATTTTATTGCTATTTTCTTGTGTTATGCTTTTGTTTTGTTTTGTTTTCAGGATTTTATATTCCCAGAGCTCCTCGCGAGGAAATGAAAAAAAACGGGCAAGAAAAACCAGTTTTTAAGGAAATTGTACACATGGCATCCACCATGGCAGGCGCCATAGGGTAGGCCATGACTTGGATAAGAATCAACTGCTGTCAACTGCCACGATCTCCACTTCTATCTCCATTGATTCACATGGCGGGCGCCATGAGGGTGTGGCGGATGCCACCTTTGTAGTTTGTTTTCCCTCCCAAAAGAAGTTGGGGGGCACTTTGGTCTTTCCATATATTTTCCTAGGCTATAAATAGTTGAGTTCTTGAACCTTTCTAGGCATCCAAGCTTAGTTACAGAACTCAAGCCATATATTTTCAGTATTGTAAAGTGATAAACTTCTCACATCGGAGAGTTATCACATTGTTCGATCGAGTCTGTAATCGAGTTTGGAGCACTCTGGTAGAAGTTAATCGTGTCGCTATTTTCTTTCCAGTCATTTATTTCCACTTGTACCAGATTTACAACCTCCCGTTTGGAGCAAGTTTCCATTTACTTTCTCGCAATATTTACTTTTCTGCACCATTTACTTTATCGCAGTATTTACTTTTCTGCACCATTTACTTTCTCGTAATATTTACTTTTCCGCACCGTTTACTTTCTCGTAATATTTACTTTTCCGCATTATTTACTTTCTCACATTATTTAACATGTCTATTTACATTTCCATGTTCGGCTAAATTTTAAAGGTTAGAATGTAAAGATCATAGTTAAAGTAGTATTCCATACAAGCTGTCAATAGAAATACTTAGGGGTTATTCTGATTTTTAACACAAGTTTTCTGCACTTCATTTTTGTTGGGTAAGATCGAAAGCCGTCCAACCTTTGGTTAAACTTGGTTAGTCTTAACTGTTCGAAGAAAGCGAAAGCGTTATGTTCAATTAAGTAGGAGTTTTTAATACTTTAAAAAAAACAATTTTAAAACAATTTTTGGACGCATTTATGGGTTTAAAGTCTGGTTCGCATGAACCTTTTTTCGTTAAAAAGTTCCAAGTCAAAATACTTTTCAACTAAGTCAAGAAACTATATTTCTTAAAAATAGGTTTATTACTTTAACGCAATGCGCACCTTTTTATAAGTGACAATAAGAGGGTTCAATTAAGGGATAAACTCGGTTCTGAATATGCGAAAGCGACAATTCCCGTTAAATTAGTTATTTTCATAAGTAGAAAACATTACCCCGTTAGAAGTTCTATTTACAAGCATTTGGAATACTACCCGGTTGTGTGAATTACATTCAAGCCTATTGTTCTAAATTGAATTTTATATATTCGTACTCTACTTTTACTGTGCACTCACGAACTCCCGATTGATTTGCCTTAGATAAACATCATAACAATAGAAATCGATAGATTGACGTTTGGTCTATGTGGGATCGATAATCTTTTATATTACTCTGACGCGATTCGTATACTTGCGAAAACACCACATCAAGTTTTTTGCGTCGTTGCCTGGGACCAATTATGTCAAAATTTTGTACCCTATTGTTACACCGTCTAGACTAAGGTGTTACCTACTGGTCAATGCGAAGAACTCGCAGCACCGGTAGTCTTATAGATCCTTTAGAGGAACCTGAACATTACGCTCACACACGTCTCTCACTTCGTAGAATTAAGGAAACTATGGCCGAAGACCGTAACCAAAGACCCCTTAAGGATTTCGCTCAACCATCCGATGACGAACCCAATTCTAGTATTGTAAACCCTAATATTCCTGCTTACAATTTCGAACTGAAACCCTCCCTATTACAATTAGTACAACAAAACCAATTCGCGGGTCTCCCTTCTGAGAACCCAAATTAACATCTAAAAATCTTCATCCAATTAGCTAACACTTTTAAAACCAATGGTGCTACTCCTGAGGCGATTCGTCTAAGACTATTTCCTTTCTCCCTCAGAGACAAAGCCCTTACATGGCTAGATTCCCTTCCAGCCAATTCTATAACAACTTGGGATGATCTTAGGAGAGTTTTCCTTGCTAGATATTTTCCCCCAAGTAAAACAGTTGTTCTTTGAAACTAGATAACCAGATTCACTCAAAACCAAGGTGAATCACTCTTTGAGGCTTAGGAGAGATATAAAGACCTATTGAGAATATATCCACACCATGGCCTGAAATCATGGCTAATCATTCATACCTTCTATAATGGACTTTATTATAACACTAAGATAACCATCGACACTGCCGCTGGTGGCACTCTGATGAATAAACCTTACCCTGAAACTTGCACTCTCATCGAGGATATGGATCAAAACCATTGTCAATGGGGGACAGAACGAGCAACGGTGGAGAAGAAAGAAGCTCAAGGAGGAATACATGAGATAAGATCTATAGACATGATGCAAGCCAAAATGGACGCTTTGGCCCTTAAGGTGGAACATATGCATGCAAACCCAACTACTGCAGCAACAGTCTCAACGAAATGCAAATTATGTGGAACCAAAGGACACCAATCAGCAGAGTGCAATCTATTGAATGAAACTCATTCAGACCAGGTCAACTATGCCCAAGGGAACCCATTTACAAACACATATAACCCTGGATGGAGGAATCATCCAAACTTTTCCTACAAAAATAATAACCCTATCCAAAACCCTGCACCTCCGAGACCACCCAGTTTTTAAGCCCAGAGACAAAACCCACCTATGCAAGTTGTGCCGCCCATGCCGAACCTTGAGAAGATCATGGAAAATTTCATTTCGGCTCAAACCCAGCAAAACAAAGAATTCCTAAACTAGAACATTCATGTAAACGAAATGATTACCGAGTTAGGAACCAAGGTAGACCAAATAGTCACCCACAATAAGATGCTTGAAACCCATATCTCTTAGGTAGCTCTAAAACAAGCTCCCGAAACCACACCCGGAGGACAATTTCCTGGACAACCTCAACAAAACCCCCGAGGGTAAGCCAATGCAATTACTTTACAAAGTGGGACCGCTTACGATGAACCAGTTAACTCGGCATTAAGCTAACCCAAAACTTCTAAGAAAAGCATTGTACCCACAGGCAAAGTAGAGGAACCGGTAGAATCTGAAAAACAGAAAAACCAAGATAAGGGAGAAACTACAGAAAAAACTAATGAACCACCCCCGCCATACAAACCTCTTATACCCTATCCGCAAAGACTAAAATAAACCAAGATTAATAACCAATATCAGAAATTCATTAAAGTCATAGACAAACTTCATATGGATATCCCTTTCACAGAAGCCATCGCCCATATACCGTCATATGCAAAATTCCTCAAAGACATCCTTACCAATAAACGTAGACTTGACGATCCAAAACATTTGGAATGCAATTCCATTTTCGAAAATAAACTTGCCAAAAAGGAGAAAGATCCTGGAAATTTATCTATACCTTGTAATTTGGGGAGTCATGTCATCAATAAAGTTTTCCTGGACTTAGGAGCTAGTGTGAGCCTAATGCCTCTGGCAGTTTTTGAAAGGTTAAAACTAGGAGAACTGCAGCCTACTAAGATGTCTCTTCAATTAGCCGATAGATCCGTCAAGTATCCGGTTGGCATATCGGAAGACATCCCAGTCAGGATTGATCAGTTACTCATCCCTACTGATTTCGTTGTCATGGACATTAAAGAAGATGATGACATCCCAATCCTCCTAGGTAGGCCATTCTTATCAATCGCAGGATCCATAATAGATGTCAAGAAAGGAAAGTTGACTTTTGAGGTAGGTGATGAAAAGATCGAATTCATTTTTTCTAAATTTCTTATGGCACTAGTATTAGAAGGCGCATGTTATGCCATATACATCATTGATGAATGCGTTAGGGAACTAGATCAAGAAGAACTCATCACACTACCTTCATCCTTCATAAGGGAAGATGATGGATTTATAGAACCCTACTTTGATGATAATATTCACAAATATTTATCCCTTACCCCCGATCCAATACCATGCCCCAAGAAATCAACTTTAGAACTTAAAGAACTACCTAAGAATCTAAGGTATGAGTTCTTGGACGAGGAAATGGACCGTCTAGTTATAGTCAGTGCTACCTTAAACCAAGAAGAAACAGGCGAGCTCTTATATGTCTTGCGGAAATATCCCTCAGCCTTAGGATATATGTATAAAAATGATAATCGAAGAAAATAGAACAAAGTGTACACCAGTCATTGAGCAGCGTAATTAAAATTAACAAGTTGTGGACTAATTACTCGAAATTGAAGCCCATAAATAATTTAAGAATAAATAGCTTAACAATTGTGAACGAAATAGGATTAAAATATTTGAATTTCAAAACAAAAAGGACGATTAGAAGTGAATTTCAAGATTGAGGCCATTGGTAGTTCTAAATAAATCATAATTGAGCACAAAAACGATTAAATTCCTAATATATATAAAAGTTATTCTTTTAACGAAACGACTTAAGCTTCTAATGTAAACAAAAATGGTTTAAGTTTGTTAAAAAAGATTTAAATTGTTTTCAAAATCATTAAATCGCTAAGATTAGATTATACATAAAAAAGGAGTTTAAAATTAATTAGTCAAATTTTAAATATTTTCTTAAAACACTAAATTATAAAAACATATTTTTATTATTCCTATTAACTTTTATTATTTATTATGGTTATTATTATTTATTTATTTTGTATTTTTATTTTAAAAAGAAAGAAAAAAGAAATGGGCCCAACCCACTACAACAAAAAGGAAAAGAAAATAATAAAATAAAGAAAACAAAAAAAACAGGTCGGTGGTGACAAACCCACCGGACCTAGCCCATGAGGAACAACGGAAGGGTGAGTAAAAAGTGTCAAAACCCTAATCTGATTTTGTGGCCGCCACCCCTTTCGTTTCTCTTCTTTGTTTCCGTTTCTGTTTTCGCATCTCCCTCTTCTTCCTCCGTATCACTTTCTTCTTCTCCTCTCCGCGATCTTTCTCTTTTTTCTTTCCTCAAATTAAAACTAAAAATAAACAAACACAAATTAGTCAACAATTTAAATTCTAACAAAATGAACTTACGGTGTGGAGTTTGCGCAGGATTCCGTTGGTGGCTTCGCGACGAGGTTGAAGGGTTTTGGTGGTGGTCCGCGGCGTCCATGATGGTCCGACGTCTGAAAAACGGTGACACTGAGAAGCGAGATAAGTTCTTCACTCTTTTTTTCTGTGTATATATGTTTGTGTGTTAGGGTTTTTCCGAGTATCCGTGGATTTGTTTATTCGTGAATCTGTTGTACGGTGTGGATCCCCTTTTATAGCTCCAAATGATTCTGAGCGATTAAGGTGTTGGTAAATATGTTTCCCTTTCGAGCTGAGCATGTATGAATCACGTTGGACCTCTTTTAGAAACAAATTTATTGGCTTTAAAGTTGTATCAGATTTGTCTTACAGTTCATGATGCAAACCTTCCCTTTTTATTTTGCTGTGGTTTCCGATTCTTTCCTTCTTAATTCGACATGCCTAAATATGTAGAGAAGTTTGATTGATTTGTTTTTTGGTTTCACGATACATGGGGATTTCAAAGTAATACTTGCCATTTTGATTAAAATACGTTTGGGTACCATTTCCACAAGACTGGAAAATTACTTTCCTTTTGAAAATGCTAAGTGTATCATAAGGGTTACTAACTTTTTCCTTTCTTCTTTCATGTACATGACGGTAATGCCTAGGAGCTGCTTGGAGTGCTTAAAAAAACTCTGATACATTCTGTTGGTGTCGATACATGGAGTAATTCTCTTAAATGAGTGTTAATCCATCAATCATGTTGTTGTATGATTAGTGGAGATATTATCTCCCTTTCTGAGTATGTTGGAGTGGAAGGTTGCCAGTGAGATTGTTGGTGTAAATGCTTTGTGGTTGGGCTGATGCGGTTTTGTTGCCACCAAAACAAGTAAAATTCAGCCTTTTAGCTTTTGAGATGCAAACGTTCCACAAGGCTTGTGGCTTGACGTTTGCTTTATTGTTTGGCCGATTGTCCTGTCCTGGATTTTATTTACTTAATGCAGGTTTTGCTTTGTCAGGAAACTCTTCTCGTCGAAGTTTTGCCAGAGAAAACATAGAATCACCTGATGAAAAGGGGGGCCAGAATCGAAGAACGGAGGCTTGCAGAAGTCGTCCAACTTCCTAATCTCGTTGTGCTCTTAATGTCGTCATCTCCGTATACCTGATGGTCTCGCTAGTGAAGCTTCCGTCATCGGCTATACTGACAGGGTTCTCTTCATATCTCTCTTCTCAAACCATGTTCTCGATTCTGCAACTAAATAGTTGTTCGTTGAGTTTCTTCTGATTTTGTTGCAGATCATTGAAGAGGAGCATCTTCAATTACATAAGTACTTTTCTGTCTATTTTTGTTCAATGAAAACTTGTGTTGCATTATCAACCTTTAAAATGTGCCTCATTTTAGGTTGAAATCATATTTAATGATATATAGAGTTTTGTATGTAATTTCTTGTTCCTGTTTTGAACTCTTTCTTAATTTATTCGCAGAGGGAAACAGATGCTAACAACCAAGTAATGTCTATGTAAGATGTATAAGCTGATTTATCGTTGGAATGATAGTGTGGATGGTAAAATTTAGGTCAATGGTTATGAGAGATTCAATTAGATTCATGAAGGATGAAAAAGCAATGGCAAGCAATGTACAAATGAGCTCATACAAATACAGATAAACCAACGACTAATGTGTATGTAGCAAGAGTACCGTAGCCGAGACTTGTATTATCATTATTATAGTCACACACAAATGGAGCAATTAGCAAGTTGTAATTGCTTTTGGAAAATCACTAAACACAAAATTTGTACTTTGCAAATATATAATAAATGAGCATCCTCTCTGTTGATGTCCTCAAACTTACCGTCTTTGCTTTTGTTTCTCTTTATAATGCAGCGTTAATGTAGATAGTGAATTATGCACATCAACATCCTGTTTTAATGTCTATCACCACTTTTTGACAATGTCTGCCACTTTATGTTGAAAAGGCAATCACAAATGGCCTGCCATTTCCTCATTGTCATCCGTGTGATATTACCCTCCAAACTCTTAGCCTTTCAATGCCTAGCTTGCACCAACGTACTATTATACAAGTCAGATCAAATCTTGCATTTGAAGAAAAAACTTATAAAGCCAAGGACTTGTGGATCAACATTCATTCTTAATCCTTTATGCTTTCAAATTTGGAATTTCCTTTTTCTCTTGAGGACTGTAAAGGGTATTTTGGTGATAAGAGATGATTCATGGAAAAATCAACCATGCACTTGTTTTGGATTTCAATCTTGTGAGTTCTTAATTTGACATAAGGCTTGAAATAAACATGGGCCTTGGATTTGTGAACTTAAATTGACGAATTTGAACCAATTGTATCTTCATCCAAAATTATTAAGCATTGCAACTTCAACAAATTCAATTATTGATTTGGATTTCAAGAGTCTCGATTTGGCTTTAAGAATAACCTGCACAAACTCGATTCAACATATTTCAAACTTTGCCATTCCAAAGCAATATTATCCCTGAGTCATCAATCCAGACTCTTTTGCAGAGACTTAAAACCCTGAAGATGCAACCTGTGATATTGCTTGCCACGCAACCATAACTAGTCTTTGAACGACTATACTCAACACCAATGGAAAGAAATGATCTAATCTACACTTGAAATTGTTGCACCTGTGTAAAACTGGTTAGTCATAATAAACATACGTACAAAAGTAAAAGAAAACACGGAAGAAAAAAATGCACAAGGAGGTGGGATCTTAAGGTAAAAAATTAGGGTGCTACAATGGCAATCTTCGCTGACTACCTTGACGGAATTATGGAAGTATTCATGGATGATTTCTCGGTATGCGGATTTGATTTCAAAAACTGTCTCGTTAACCTTGAGAAAATCCTGAAAAGATGTGTTGATGTACCTGTGTAATCTACACTTGAAATTGTTGCACCTATGTAAAACTGGTTAGTCGTAATAAACGTACATACAAAAGTAAAAGAAAACACGGAAGAAAAAATTGCACAAGGAGGTGAGATCTTAAGGTAAAAAATTAGGGTGCTACAATGGCAATCTTCGCTGACTACCTTGATGGAATTATGGAAGTATTCATGGATGATTTATCGATATGCGAATTTGATTTCAAAAACTGTCTCGTTAACCTTGAGAAAATCCTGAAAATATGTGTTGATGTAAACCTGGTGCTAAACTGGGAGAAATGTCACTTTATGGTCATCGAATGTATAGTTTTAGAACATGTAGTTTATGAGAGGGGTATTGAAGTAGATAGAGCCGAGATAGAGGTAATAGAAAACCTAAAACCCCCTAAAACCGTCAGAGAAGTCCGAAGTTTTCTTGGAAATGCTGGTTTATACTGGCGTTTTATCAAAGACTTCTCTAAAATAACCAAACCTTTAACTGGCCTCCTGATGAAAGATATCGAGTTTAATTTTGATGAAAAATGCCTTGGAGCATTCGACCTTTTAAAACAAGCGCTTATCTCAAGACCCATTATGCAACCCCCAAATTGGGCCGAACCTTTCGAAATCATGTGTGATGCTAGCGATTACGCTATATGAGATGTTCTAGGACAAAGAAAGGATAAGAAATTACATGTTATTTATTATGCTAGTAGAACCCTAGATGCTGCTCAGCTTAACTATGCAACCACTGAAAAAGAACTCCTTGTTGTAGTTTTCGCTATGGACAAATTTCGATCCTATCTGGTAGGAGCTAAAATTATAGTTTACATGGATCACGTTGTCGTTTGTTACTTATTAAACAAGAAAGATGCCAAACTTAGGCTACCTAGATGGATCCTTTTATTGCAAGAGTTTGATCTAGATTTTCGAGACAAGAAAGGCACAGAAAATGTAGTTGCTAATCACCTTTTTAGACTTGAGTACCTGAAACCAGATGTAGTACCTATAAATGATGATTTTGCCTATGACAGGTTAATATCTAAGATAGAAGTCATTGAAGAAAATAACCTATATCCTTATAAGAACCCTGAAAAATCTCTGGCAATGAGTGGCGTACCTTGGTACGTAAATTTTGTCAATTACCTAGCCGCCGATATCATACCCCCTGACCTTAACTATCAACAGAGAAAACAGTTCTTTAACGATATAAGAAAATTTTATTGGGATGAGCCACTTCTTTTTAAAAGAGGTATGGATAGTATTTTTTGTCGTTGCATCCCAGAAGAAGAGGTAAGAAATATCATAGAACACTGCCACTCTGCACCCTATGGAGGACACGATAGCACCTCTAAGACACACGCTAAAATTCTTCGAGCTGGCCTTTTTTGGCCCACAATGTGGTGTGACGCGCATGCTTATATAGTAAAATGTTATCAGTGCCAGCACACTGGGAACATCTCTCGGCGTGATGAAATACCCTTCAGGAACATTCAGGAAGTAGAACTTTTCGATGTTTGGGGCATCGATTTTATGGGACCATTTCCATCCTCATTAGGAAATAAATATATCTTAGTAGTTGTTGACTACGTGTCTAAGTGGATTCAAGTTATAGCCTCACCCACAAACGACACGTGCATAGTGATTAAACTGTTTAGGAATTATATGTTCCCTAGATTCGGAGTACCCCATCTTGTTATAAGCGATTGTGGATCGCACTTCGTGTCAAGGATTTTTGATAAAATTTTAAGCAAATATGGAGTTAAGCATAGAATAACAACACCTTACCATCCACAGACAAGCGGCCAAGTAGAGGTATCTAATAGAGAGATTAAACAACTCTTAGAGAAAACGGTTTCAATAACGAGAAAAGATTGGTCTCAGAAGCTACAAGACACACTATGGGCCTATAAAACTGCCTTTAAAACCCCTATTGGAACAAATCCTTACCAATTGGTCTATGGAAAGTCCTATCATCTACCCTTTGAGTTAGAACACAAGGCCTATTGGGCCATTAAAACCCTAAACTTTGATTATTTGACTGCTGGAGAAAAGTGCATCCTTGACGTTCATAAACTGGAAGAACTCCGCCAATCTACCTATGAAAATGCCATAATATGTAAAGAAAGAATCAAAGCTTGGCATGACAAAAGAATTATAAAGAAAGATTTCAATATAGGAGATCCTGTTCTCCTCTTTAATTCCAGGTTGCGACTTTTTCCTGGAAAGCTTTGTTCAAGATGGACAGGTCCTTTTAAAGTTTCTAAAGTCTTAAAATACGGAGCAGTAGAGATCAAGAACCATTCCTATAGCCCATTCATTGTAAACGGGCAGAGGTTAAAACACTACGAAGGAGGTGACATTCCCAATGACTACTCCAGCCACACTCTGATTGATCCACCACTACCTACTTCAGCTATATAGGTTCTACTCATCAAGCTAACAACGTTAAACAAGCGTTGCATGGGAGACAACCCACAATTTCCTTTATCTTTTCCTTTTTGCTATTTACTTTTCGTATTTTACGTCGTTATTAGTTTGTTTTGTATAAACTGGCCCTTTTATAATGCTTATGTTGTCAGGTCCTGTCCTCTAATCTTTCTTTTCAGGATGCAGACCTTCGACGACATGCATGTAATTTTCAGAGATGATGCTCAGAGACATAGATATTTAGTCCTTTATCAGCGTGTCATGGCACCTACCCGTTACCCTGACCAGTCTTGTATGGATGCCTTAGGCATTTAGCCCAATATAAGGTTTCTATGTAATTAGCTCCAGTGGAATGAGTATGCTGATGACTTGCATTCGACCTACAGACATCTCACCTTGGAGCTCCTCAGTTCATTCAGCCATGAGCCGTATGTTGGTCAGGACGGCAACGTCATGTTTAGACTGTTTGGGACAAAGTACGCTTTTACCTATAATGGGTTTAGTGATTTGCTAGGTTTTCAGACCTCCCCTGATGCCATTCCTTATTTACATATGGGATACTTTATGAGTCGAGATATCGACAAGTTTTGGAGCGACATTACAGGTGGAGGAAGCCCTGATCCGTCCACCCAGTTATCTCACATCATCTATAACCCAGCTCTCAGGTATTTCCAGAGGATCCTTGCCCACACTTTCCTTGGAAAGGCTAATGCTGATGTCCATGTTAATGAGGAGGATATCTTCTTCCTTTTTAGTGCGAACCAGTCACGTCCGGTGGCCTGTGGGAACTTTCTGCTTAATAACCTCGAACTCACAGCCAGATCTTCTGAAGGAATCATCCATGTAGGAGGAACAGTTACTCAGATTGCTACCACTTTGGGTCTTACTAGTAAGCTGCTTCACCTAACTCCCTACTGCGGGTATACCATGCTGGATATCGATTTCTGCTTGGATCGAGGGTTGATGAGGAGAGCTTCCTTTCAACCTGACAAGTTCAGGCTCTTGATCGACGACCAGACCATCCATTACTTCACTTTACCTGATCATATGATGACTAGTATCCACGACCCTACTAATTTGAGCTATGCCTTAGAAGGTTATGGCGAGACCGTTGATGAGCCTCACTCGCCACTGTCACTAGAGTATCACCCTATATTACCTTTTCCCAGGATTACAGTGTTGTCGATAATCATTCTTTGCGGAGGCCTGACCTGTACACACAGCTAGCTGAGCTACGTATGGAGACTGCCAGACTTCGACAGACGGTTACTGACCTTACCTTACAGGTCCAGGTGTCCGATCTGACTTACACGACAGAGGTTGATAGCTTGTATCAGGAGATCCCAGATCTACGCCACGAGTTTGTCGCAGTTCGAGGTTCTGACCAGACCAATGAGCACCTGGCTCCATGAGGACACTACTCTCATTGTCTTCTTTGCAATTTAATCTACGTAATTCCGTTTTTTCAGACTTATATATATATATATATATATATATATATATATATATATATATATATATATATATATATATATATATATATATATATATATATATATATATATATATATATATATATATATATATATATATATATATATATATATATATATATATATATATATATATATATATATATATATATATATATATATATATATGTATATATGTATATATGTATATATATATATATATATATATATATATATATATATATATATATATATATATATATATATATATATGTATATATATATATATATATATATATATATATATATATATATATATATATATATATATATGTATATATGTATATATATATATATATATATATATATATATATATATATATATATATATATGTATATATGTATATATATATATATATATATATATATATATATATATATATATATATATATATATGTATTTTCTGTTTATCATTCTCTCATTCTTATTTTATTTATTTATTTACTTATTTCTTATTTGCATTTTTTACACCAAAATAGAAAAAAATATATATATAGGCATGTGCTAGAATAGGAAGGACTTGCTACCTGCACCACCCGAGTAAAAAAAGGAGCCGCAAGCCCAAGAATGCAAATACAAATCCAGCCCAAACCTTTTGTTAAGGTGGCGCCCACCATATAGTCCATGGCGCCCGCCATGGAGTCTAGAGCTATATGCGGGGCAGAACCACCAAAACCCCCATTTTCTCACCTTTCAACTTCCCAGACTCAATTTTTACCCATTCAAAAACTTTCTTCAACCCCCAAAAAGTTCCCAACTTTCTCATCTACTCATCATTCCATTAACCTCTCCAACTTCGATTTTCATCCCTCTCCATCAAAATCTCTTAAACACCCAATTTTTACCACTTTTTCATAGTAACTCATTTCTCTCATTCTTCAACCTCAAAGGTGCATCAATGGATTATGACGGTTGCATCCTTCGCCAAGGCAAGTCCGGGGAAAGGTAAAAGAAACTTCTCGAAAAATTGCAAGCACGAGAGATTACCTCAACCCGGTACGTCGACGAAAACAGTCTTTATACTCTTGGTATTTATCATAGTGTTTTTCATATGCTAGATGTCTTAGGATTACATGATATTTTTGCTAGGCAAGCTCCCACTTTTGAAAGATTGACCAGGAAATTTTTGAGTTCCTTTATTTACATAGTTAGGCCTAACACTACTAGCACCATCGGTACGGTGATATTTAGAATGTTTAATATTAAGTATGAACTCACCACCGACAAACTAGCAGAGAGATTAGGATTGCCTTTTTGAAGATGGCGTTGTTTGTGAAGCACCTTTAGATTCTAATTGGTCGGTCGGGGCATTTTCCTTCTGGCACAGGTTGTCAAATTTTACAATTACGTCTTTTGAAGGTATTCTTGCCTCACGGATCCATAACCCGGCCATCCGTGTTTTTCGTTATATGTCAGCTTGCACTATTTTTGGCCAGGAGAATCCAAACAAAGTAAATGCAAAAGAACTTTTGTTTTTGCAAGGGTGCCTCACAAATAGGAAGTTTAATTTGGTTCCTTTTATGATTTCTCACATGACTGCTGCAACAAAGAGTACCGAAACCATTACTTTCGGAGGTTTGATTACGTCTATTGCAAGGGCTCTAAACCTCGACATTGAGATAGCCACCTTGGTATCGCTTCCTCCCCGCACGATTAATTTATAATTTCTCAAAGACATGAAATTGTATAAAGTAAGGAGAGAAGGGGGCTTTGAACTCATGGTCCACGGGAAGGATATCCCATATGTTGTTTTGCCATGCACTAGACGTACTAATGTACGTATAGCGAGGAACTAGACCTATGATTTAGATTCCCCACCTGTTACGGGTCCACTGCCTCCTAATGTTCCTATTGGGGATAGTAACGAGACTGATGACGAGTATGACCAGCGATAGCAGTCTCCCGATCACCCTATGTTACCCCACCATGTATCACCTACACCCACTGCACCGTCTTCTTCTCACCCTTCTGCAGGTACAGCTCCTGGTTTCTATATTACTGAGCAGATGTGGCACGACTATCTGGCCAGAGAAGAAAGGCGTGATGACTTGCTTGTTTCCATCCAGCAACAATTGACCGACAACATGAGATTCATGCAAGAGTCACAACAGCAGACAGACCACTCCATTCAAAGTATAATGCAATCTCAGGCTGCTTTGACCACCAGATTCGACGAGTTCGCCGCTTATCAGAGTGATCATCGCCGCAGCAGATCTCGTCACCCTAGGCACTCACCACACGCTGGTGACAATACCGGTAGCATGCCATAGGACTCCCAGGTTACTCTTTCCCTGCCTTATTTCGAAATATTGGGGACAATGTTTGGTTTAAGTGTGGGAGGAGACTTTATTTGTTTTACTCGCATTTTCTTTCCTTTTATTTTATTGCTTTCTAGTTTATTTCTCTTGTTTTTAGTTTGTTTTTAGTTTGTTTTTAGTTTGTTTTTAGAGTATGCATGTGCTTGACGAGTCATCTGTGAAGTGTATCCTTATTTCCTCATTTCCCAAGCCTTACCAAAAAAAATCATTGACAAAAGAAAGTGTATTGTTCTGAAAAATTGGGTTTTGAGGCAGGTTCGAGTTAGGATGCAGATGGCTTGGAATTTTTTTTTGAAACATCGGTATCATTTTAACACATTAGGCTTCGTGAATATAGAAATCGACCCAAATACCCTATATACCATGGCCTTAATTATTCTTTTAGAGTAAGCCCTTAGTAGTTTATCCTAGCAGTTAGCTCTGGCCTAAGTATGCTCTACGTAAGGGACCGATGAATATAAGTGAATGATCTGTATGTGTGCTTCATGAAAATGCAACTCAGGTATAGGTAACCCTCACAAGGTCACTTAACCCAAAAAGTTGTAAACATTTCAAAAAAAAACAAATAATAATAATAATAATAATATAGCATAAAATAAAATAAAAATATATAATAAATTTTCCCATTGTTGGTTGGTTCAGAGGTATCTGGTGCTGAATTTGGTAGGGCAGGTTACCACCCGATCCCCCACAACTACAATTGGGTCAATAAAAAAGGGTTACACCAGTTTGTGTACCAGAGCCCCATGCTTGAGATTAAAATTACTAACCACTCACTTTACTATGAGTATGTACGGATAACAGGCTTAATATGACTGCACCAGAATGAAGAACACCCAAAAAGAAATGCAAAAAGTAGGTCGAGGTACAGTGGGGTAGTATGGATTGGTTTGTATAGGAACGAAGTTTATGTCCATGTCTGCAGAAAAGTGTCATTGTGATATCCTTGGTTCACTTAGTTAGTACCTATCACTTCATCCTAGTTTGAACTTAGAAGCCCTTTTGGCCCAAATCATTTGTTGATACCACCTTTGTCTGTCATGAGCTATAAAGTGTTTTGCTTGAGGACAAGCAAAGGTCTAAGTGTGGGAGAATTTGATAACATTGAATCATACTATGTATTTGACTCGGATTGCACATATTTTTTAGGATTTTATTGTTATTTTCTTGTGTTATGTTTTTGTTTTTTTTTTGTTTTCAGGATTTTATATTCCCAGAACTCCTCGCGAGGAAATGAAGAAAAACGGGCAAGAAAAACCAGTTTTTGAGGAAATTGTACACATGACATCCACCATGGCAGGCGCCATAGGGTAGGCAATGACTTGGATAAGAGTCAACTGCTGTCAACTGCCATGATCTCCACTTCTATCTCCATTAATTCACATGGCGGGCACCACCTTTATAGTTTGTTTTCCCTCCCAAAAGAAGTTGGGGGGCACTTTGGTCTTTCCATAGATTTTCCTAGGCTATAAATAGTTGAGTTCTTGAACCTTTCTAGGAATCCAAGCTTAGTTATTTTCATACTGCAAATTTTACCCTTAACTTGGTAGGTTCATTTCGCATTTCATCTCATTCTGCATTGCGTTTAACTAACTGCTAACCAGTTTGTCTAGTCTGTTGGTTTTTGCAGGAAAATTATACTGTGAATGCTTTAATTTATAAAGGGCGAAAGGGTCATTAATTTGCAGCTTGTTGACAATTTATGAAGCGAAGTCGTCATCAGGAGTGCCTCAAACGATTAGGGTTTCTATCTCCGAGTCATGTGACTTCAATTGAGAATGAACTGAATTTTACGACGGTTTTGACGTCAGATTTCTCGTGACACATTACCTTTCACTCAAGAACCGGGATCTAGTCGTCAGTTAGGTTCTAAAATGTTGTTTACTCCCTAAACCATATGGAGCTGAGTGTGTTGCAATACAGGTGGATTCGGGTTAAATTGGATCGAGAATTTGTTTTGAAGAATTTATTCTGACATAAACACATTTTCCTGCTTTCTGCTAGTTATTAGTCGGGTTGATTCAGGGTACAGAGTTAGATTATTCGAGATATAATTTGAATTTTCAATGTGGAGGACAATTCGTTTTGCCGTTTAATTGGATTTCTCTGCTTATCCGTTCAAGGCCATATTCGTCGATTTTATTATCCGGTACGAATTAATTTGCAAAGGGATTTGTTTGAACTCAGGGATTACGTCGGATGAAGTTTAATTCTAAGTTGCACGAGATGTTTAACTGTCGAAGTCGGACGTTGAAATGCTAAATTTTCAGAGGAATTTGGTCAGAGGAAAATTCATGTTATTAAAAATTGGACTTTTCTGTTTGTCTGGTCAAAGGCAACATTCACCTTTCCTCGCCATCGAGTACGAATTAATTATCAGGGGTTAGTTTTACGTTGGATGTGATTCTAATTGTCAAATTTGGAGTTAAGAACGTCTAAGGTTAATCAGATGAATTTAGTTGAATGAACTTAATCAGTTGAATTTAGTCGGATAAACTTAATTAAATGAATTTATTCGGTTGAGTTTAATCGGATGAATTTAGTTTCAGAAATCTGATCAGGAAATAAATTCAGTTTATTAAGAAAATCGAATTTATTCAAATTCTATATTTTTTTTATTACAATGTACCAGAATAATTACAAGATTAATTCCTAAATTCTAAGGATTCCTAATTTTTCTAAGATTGTCTTCGTGTCCAAGTCTTCAACCTTCGACTTTTTGTATCTGCAAAAAAAATCGACAACAGAGAAAAACAATTGTTAAAGTGTTAAAATTAATCAGAAATGGTTTTTGTTTATCAGTTTGGTACCCTCAGTTAAAATTCATCATCGGGTACGTCAGGAGGGGTAACAAGTAAATGTCACCGCATCCCCCGACTTTTAATTTCCGACCCCGACATGGACCCAACAATATCTGTTCGAGTTTGTATTCCAAGAGAGAGAAAAAGTGATTTTTGGAAAAAGTGTTTTTTTGGAAAAATGCTTATTCTGAAAAATTGATTTTTTACCAAACACGACTTAGGACATCCAAATACAAAGTGAAAGTCCACGGATATTCAAATCCATTTCAACAACAACAGCAACTGCAAATCCATGGATATCCAAATCCAGTTCAACAACAACAACCAATTTCCTGGAAAAAAATCCAACAAGATCCAAACGCAACAACACTCCGAATTCCAGCCAAACCAAAGCAAGATCAAGTCAAGTGTAACAATAAACTTTCATTATCTCTGCTCCAAATAAAGCGCAACAACAAACTGTTGCAGGTTTCCACTCCAAAAATTAAAATCAAAACCATAAATCCACAAAATCGCCACAAATCCGTAAGGTTGAGTCAAAGCGGCAACAAATTCATCATGAAAATCGCAAGCGCCCAGACCTAAGCAAAAACATCATAATAAATATAATATGAACATCATGAGGTTCAGGAGAAAAGAAGAAGGAGAACGAAGAAGTTCATCGCAAGAACATCATCGGGTGAAGAACAAGTGCTTCGAACCATCACCAGCAAGCACAGAGCAGAATCAATTAAGAACTCATACATCGTCATCGTTGCTCATCAACAACCGGCCACCCACAATGAAGCCAAATCGCTTCAAACCCGGTAAAAAGGGTGAGCAATTCGACACTGATTTTTTTTTATATTTATTTTGCGTTTGCAGAAGCTCAGAGGAAATATCAGACATGAAATAGAGAAGAACGGGAAATGGAAGAAAAGCTCGGAGAAGGATACAAATGGAGGACGAAGAAGCATAGAAAGCTCAGAAGAGCTTCCATGGGGGACGCCGCTCGCGGGGAAGGAAAGAGGGTCAACAAACCCTAATGTTTCAGCAACACATCCCTTTCCCCTTTTTATTTCTCTCCTTTTTTTTTCTTTTTTTTTATTAGTTTAAAATTAGTAATGTTGTAAATTAAAATGTTAATTAAACTAGTAAGATAAAACCATTTTTTAGAAAAAAGACTTAATTTAACACCATTTTCTAAAACCTGACTTAAAACCAATATTAAAACCCTTCCTTTTTATTAAAACTTAATTAAATTTTTTTTTTACAAAAACTTAAAGTTAAAACTTAATTAAACTGAATTTAAAACTTGCTTTGAAATTTAATCTCTTAATTAAGGGATATAATTTTATAAGTTAAAAATTAATATTTTAGTTTAGTTATTAGCTTATTTTGTAAATATTAATGGCTAACTTTTTTTTTTTAAAATCAAATTCATTTAAGATAAATTAGCATTAAAATTATTAATAACAAACATTTTTCTAAAGACATTTAAAAACCCTTTAATTTTTTATTAAAGCATGTTTAACCAGAGTTTCAAGCGTTTCAATTTCAGTTTCGAATCAAACTGTCGCCTAATTGCAGATTTGTCCCTTTAATTTTGTCTAACGCTTATGTTGTTCTTTGCATGTTTCTCATTCGTACAGTTTACTAATCCCGTACTGTTCACATTTCATCTTTTTGGTTGTAATTTATGCGAGACAATCGTCGCTTTTGTTCCTTTATTACTCACGCATTTTTTTATATTTCAATACCGCCACTTAATTATTTGTCATTTTCATGATTTACCGTAATTCCCCTCCGAAGGAATAGGTCTAGCTGTTTGACCTCCGTGTCAATAATCCTTACCTTTGAACCTTTCACATTCCAAACCCTAATTGCATAGGCGTCCCGCCATGGACCAAATTACCCTTTACCCTAGCATTAGGATAAAGAGTCGTCGTGCTCTGTATTAGGTTTCCCGCTGCGGAATACCTATCTTACCCTTTTCAATTCAATTCAACTTCAATGTAGAGATAGGAGTCTCCGCACTCCATGTAAGCGCTTCCATATGAACGCTTATTCCCCATTGAAACCTTGACCACCATCAAGAAGTTTTTCTTCCTCCCTTTCGAGGGGAACTACGATTACTCCGATTTCATTCCCTACCTCGGATATGTAGGAACAAGATGCAAATCTTGGCGAGTAAACTTAGGACTAACCCCTTAGGTCTTTCTTTTCACCTTCTAACCCTTAGCATATACCCTTAAGCAGATAATAATTATAGCAAAATAGCAACATTAAAACCAGAGGTTTTTGTAGAGTACTACAGAAGTTTAGGGTGCTAATACCTTCCCTAAGCTTAACCAACCCCCGAACCTAGATCTCTCCCCGCATTGTGTTTACGATGCAAAATAGGTTTTTCCTTTCTTTAACCTTTCCTTCAGATAAATCAAAGACCGATTGTGAATCAAAGATTTGTGATTCAAATTAATTAATAATTTGATATCATATTCTCACCGCAACAGTTACAGAACTGAAGCCATATATTTTCAGTATTGTAAAGTGATAAACTTTTCATATCGAGGAGTTATCATATTGTTCGATCGAGTTTGTAATCGAGTTTGGAGCACTCTGGTAGAAGTTAATTCTGCCGCTATTTTCTTTCCAGTAATTTCCAGTTGTACCAGATTTATAACCTCCCGTTTGAAGCACGTTTCCATTTACTTTCTCGCAGTATTTACTTTTCTGCACCATTTACTTTCTCGCGGTATTTACTTTTTTGCACCATTTACTTTCTCGCAATATTTACTTTTTCGCTCCATTTACTTTCTCACAATATTTACTTTTCCGCATTATATACTTTCTCGCATTATTTAACATGTCTATTTACATTTCCATGTCCAACTAAATTTTAAAGGTTAGAATGTAAAGATCATAGTTAAAGTAGTATTCCATACAAGTTGTCAATATAAATATTTAGGGGTTATTCTGATTTTTAACACAAATTTTCTGCACTTCATTTCTGTTGGGTAAGATCGAAAGTCGTCCAACCTTTGGTTAAACTTGGTTAGTCTTAACTGTTCGAAGGAAGCGAAAGCGCTTTGTCCAGTTAAGTAGGAGTTTTTAATACTTTAGAAAAACGATTTTAAAATTATTTTTGGACGCATTTATGGGTTTAAAGTCCAGTTCGCATGAACCTCTCTTCATTAAAAAGTTCCAAGTCAAAATACTTTTCAACTGAGTCAAGAAACTATATTTCTTTAAAATAGGTTTATTATTTTAACGCAATGTGCGCCTTTTTATAAGTGACAATAAGAGGGTTCAATTAAGGGATAAACTCGGTTCTGAATACGCGAAAGCAACAGTTCCCGTTAAATTAGTTCTTTTCATAAGTAGAAAACATTACCCCATTAAAAGTTCTATTTACAAGCATTTGGAATACTACCCGGCTGTGTGAATTACATTCAAGCCTGTTGTTTTAAATTGAATTTTATATCTTCGTACTCTACTTTTACTGTGCACTCACGACTCTTGATTAATTTACCTTAGATAAACATCGTAACAATAGAAATCAATAAATTGACGTTTGGTCTCTGTGGGATCGATAATCTTTTATATTACTCTGACGTGATTAGTATACTTGCGAAAACACCACATCAACTTACAGACTGAGACCAGATGTTGCACTAAAGCTGGAACATCTTGTCCCACATGATGCTTATTCACATTTTATATATCGTGTTGACCATGTTGTTTTACCTAAATAAACCAATCAAAGAAAAAATAATCTCCCCTTGGCAAATTTTGGTTAAAAAAACTTATAATATCTGCAAAATGTGTAAAAGTAAATCTTAAAAAAAATCATAATTATAAGGACACAAAAACAACACACCATATCAAAGCATACACATCAGCAACAAAGAACAAAATCAATGGTTGCTACACATAGAAATCAAATCAAAAACATCATCGCACACATATGAGAACATATGCACACATCATCACAACATCACTACTTCCCCTTTTTGCCACAAGTTAGCAAAGGTATGGAAATGAATATTAGAACATTAAACACAAGTCAGAATCATAACTAAGAACCAAATCTAGAATAACTAGAATCATTGTCAGAGTGCAGAACCATCGTCATTGTTAAGCTATTACACACCCAGTAACACAAAAATTATAACATGCCCAAATACAATAGCCAACAAAAACATAAACAAAATGGCAGAAAATGTAGTCAATAGTAGTCAACCACATCTTCAGCCAAAAGTCTTCAATCTTCAAAGTTATCCTCCTCTTCCTCACTTGTGGTTTCTTCTTCTTACTCACTACCAACTTCTTCCTTTTCCTTGGTCATTATCTTAATCAAATTATCCACATTTTTCTTCCTAATGGTGTGTTTTGTAATTATTTCTTAAAGAGATTTAATACTTCACGAGCTCAAGAAACAAATCCTTTTTTGTAGGTTTGGATAATGGAGAATAGTTCCTAACATCATATTGATCTTGGTGCTTTGTCACCATAATGTTTAGAACATATGTTCCAATAAACAACATATAGTTCAAGGTCAGTGGCACTGCCTTTTTGCTTTGAGCTACTTCAGGATGCACAACCTCAGGGTGTTGGTTCAAGATGATATCAGTTAATAAACAAGGAAATGTTATGGGTAGCTTAAAAATAAAGGAATCCACATGCTTTATAATTTTCCCAAAAACATATTCTCCAAAATTTAGCTTCACCTTGGTTCCTATTTGGAAGATAAGTTTAGCCAAGTAAGTGGTTATACTTGAACTATGATTTGCAAGTGCCCAATTTTCTGCACCAACCCTATTCAGAACAAGATGTATCACACTCAAGCTTCCACTAGAGAGTACACATTTCTTGGGCCATTGCTTCACTTGCCCATCAGTTATTTCCTTAGCAATCTTGTTAATAGAGAGAACCTTATCAAACCCTGGAGACTTACTTTTGCCCAAATAATCATTAATAATTGAAGGTGAAAACTTCACAGACTTTCATATATCATACACATGTTTATACTCTTTGTTGCCTTCAACATTACACTTAGCAGTAATGTTCATAATGAATTTATTGCCCATCCTATCATATAAAGGACCAACAACATATATAATTTTCATTAGCCCAGTTGCTTTCAGTAACTTCGTAATCTCTTTACAATCAAGAGCTTATTTACCTAGCTCTCTTTCACAAGCAATCCTTTTTTAGAAAACATACTTTCACTTTTGAACACTTGTTTTATAATGAAAGGAAACATTATTCATGGGAGCAGAGGGGGCATTCATAGGAATTCTCTTCCCACCAACCATTATCCTTGTAGTGTGCATAATGTCTAAAATATATTCTTCATCATCTATCCCAGAGTCACTTGTTTGAACAAACTTTCTTTTCGTGGATTTCTTCTCATCAGTTTTTTCTTCAACCTTTCTCTTATTTCTCACAGACTTCTCTTGTAGAGTTTTCTCCTTCAGAACCTCAATATCCTTTATGGAGGATTTAGGGGTTAGATGTTTCTTATTCTTTTTCTCTTTTACCCTATCACCACAAACCTAGCTATACTCTTCATTAGAGTAACAACAGGTTCTTCATCAACTTCAGTCTCTTTATTCACTTCCACTACTTCTTTATCCTTTTTCTTGAGTATCCTTGTCTTGAGACTTTGTTACATTCTTAATTATCATCTTCATTATGTTGGTAATAGGAATGTCATCATCCTCATCAGCTTCCACATTCTACTACTGCGGGAAATATATATAACAACGGTTGGAAAAGGGATACCATCACACGTGACCCACCATTGTCAAGTAGCGTGTGGTTGTAAATGCGCTATATACCACTACGGGTGTGTGACCATTGTGATATACTAGGTAGCGCTCTACTTATAACCATAGTTGTTGGTTGTAAGTGTTGTTACATAGTCTCAAGGTCATGGGTTCGAATCTCAGCAGTTCAGTGAAAAGTTATATTAGACGCATTGTATTCTAAACCTGATTTTATACATATATTACAAAGGTAAATAGAATTTACATCAAAAGCCAAAAAAATTATTTACTTCATCAAATGCAAAAAATATTATTTACATCATCAAACTCAAATGTATATCAAACATATATATATAGACACACACACACACGTGTGTGTGTGTGTGTGTGTGTGTGTGTGTGTGTTACAAATTAAAATCATGTTTGAGGTCTTTTAAGCACATTGAAGATATACGTCCAACGTTTACGGATGTCTACAAAGTCATCGTAGGGGAATGGTGTAACGTCGTTAAACGTTTACATAAAAAAGTGCAAAAATGTGAATATCACACATATATGATAATCATAGCCAATCCTTAAATAATAATATGTTATTGTAAACAACTCATTATATATATACATACATGATCCCATGAACCAACAATGTCGGTGAAGACAATGTTTAACATGTATTTCATTACATAATACCCACACTTGTATCCCTTTGGTTGTCTCCTCGTCTACAAATTTAAACATTAATTTTATGAATTTTATAACCACACATGCATGTAAGAATATATATAAATGAATGTCACAAGTAATCTGACCACTTACATTAGGCAAGATAAATGTGGTTTTTTTTTCTAATATCGTACAAGATAAAGTGTCCCTGCACAACACTGTATATTAAAAATGATTTAAACATATTACACATTAAACCAATCATAAAGTCAAAGAAAATATTACAAAAAAGTTTCATATAAACATAAACTTACTCATTAATAATATGATTCATTTTAGGCTCGAGTGGTTGATATAAGGAACACAGTGTCATTACCGTATTTGTCCTAAGTGATATGATGATCAATTGCTAGTGATAACTGAATAAACACAAGCATATATATAATTAGTATTTTCTAAAATAAAACTAATTGTTCTGGTCTGGGCCCAGCCTCGCGGTCCATCCCAATAACGCACAAGGCCCAATAAGTGGAATAGCTTGACCGGGCGCACACCCCCCATCGGACGAGCAGGATACGCTCCCCGCCAAGCGGGACGACACGCCTCGAAGCGTCCTCGGCGCCCCCCTTAGCCGAACAGAACGCCCTCCGCGGGCGACATTCCCCGTGCCATCGGGCAAGACCCCATGGCTCTTCCACGTCCTCGCGTGTGTCGCATCTCAAAAAATTCATTTCGAACATACGACCCTCGCGCGAAAGGCGCGGAAATGCGGTTCGACAGAGTCGCCACCAAACTTTATTTTTCCCGAATGAACAGGAGAGGAAAATATCGAGAAAACCTCATAGAGCGGAAGGAACACGGCCGTCACAACCATATTCCTGGGTTCAGGAGTCGGTTACGCGAGGGGAAGGTATTAGCACCCCTCACGTCCGTCGTACTCGACGGGAACCTCTTAATTCGAGTTAATGGATGTTAGCTAAACTTAATCTTCTCTTCTCACTACTAAATGCTGAAGGATACTATAAAAGGCAAAAGATGCCAGGGGAAAGGGGATGGTTAGAGGATAGGGTGCTCGCCAAGTATTGGGGCCCTCGTGCCTACATATGCTCATTCGGACGAGAATGATAAATCAGAGCGTCGTAGTTCGACTACGGGTAAGGATGGGGAAATGGAAGATGGAGGGGATTATGCTCGCCAAGATCATCGCAATCTTGTGCCTACGTATCTTACATTCAAGAGCGAATGAAGAATCAGAACGTTCGTAGTTCGTGGTAACAACCACGAAAGAAACTAGTTGAATTGGATTGATGTGGGTACGGATGACGATTATTTGAAGCTTAAGGAAGACTTCTCAGACCTCAAATAATCGGGAGAGTGAACCAAAGACTTGGAACACTCTCTTTTTCATCTTGAAGATAAGGTTGTGTGGAAGGGTGAAGTTTGAAATGATGACGACTACTTGAAGCTCAAGAAAGACTTCTCGAACTCCAAACAATCGGGAGAGCGAACCAAAGACTCGGAACACTCTCTTTTTCATCGCAAGAGATGAAAGGGTTTGAATGGTGTTTGGGAATGAAGAGTAATTGAAGGATGATGTTGAAATGATGACAATTAATTGAAGCTTAAGAAAGAGTTCTCAAACTCCAAACAATCGGGAGAGCGGACCAAAGACTTGGGACACTCTCTTTTTCATCGTGAAAGGAAAGTTGCTTGAGTTGGAGATAGTTGAACGATGTCGAGTTGTTAATGTTATTTAGGGGCGTCAATTGTTCACACCCGAATAAGACAACTCGTATGTAAACAACTGAAAGCAAGTTCAAAGACTTGAACCTACTCTTTACACCTTGAAAAGAATTAAATAGTTGTTAATTGATTGATGTTTTGTTTCGAAAATCCGCTTGACGTTGGATCAAGGGTTTGACTCGTTATCGCGTGCAAAGCATGTTGAAAATGAAATGGTTTGAAAGAAGAGACCGACTTGACTTACGCATCAAGGGTCGAGTTGTAATAGGTTGATGGTGAATGCGTATGAGCACTCGACTTACGGGGGTGTTTGAAAATGGCTCGATGATGAATCGAGAATTAGTTTGAAAATAGTTTGAATCCGCTCTAGTCCCTATGGGTGCTCCTAGGAGATAAACTAATAATCAAAGAAATGTGAAACGTACATCGGAATGGGAGAGGGATACATGTAAGTTACACGGGATTGCACGAAATAAAGGGGTCTCATTGTAAGGTAGCCCAAGAGAAAACCGTGTGTGTGCATTTGTGTCCTAAACTACACCTTGAGCAAAGTCGGGCACGACTCAAAGTTAGGATACCTGCAAATGACCAAAGATCCAACAGTCCACCAATTTGGCTTTTAGGAGTTTCGATAATTTATTAGGTATTTTCGAATATGGGTGAATGAATGAATAATGAGATATGATAATATGAATAAATAATATGACAATAATATAGTAAGATAATATAACAATAATATCCACAATAATATTCAACAGAAATCAAATTCAATGGTTAGTTTAGTGAATCGAATCGGGACACGAAAGGATAGGATCTAGTCTTAATCGTAAACATAATGCCGATTAATCAAAGGTAGCCTATCACGATCCCAAAGTACGAAAAATGACCCCAATGGTCATTCCCCATAGATTTGAAATCGAGAAGGTTATCGACTTCGATACGCGACGCTTACGAATAAAAGACTTTCATCGATCCAATAATCGAAATAAAATCGGAGAAAAAAGGTGGTCTCGGATCCTTTATTTCACGTCAATAATTTTACGGTTAAACGATGGAAATCTCGTCATCGACCCAAACGGCGGAGAATGCCCAATAACAAATGCGAAATGGAATCAACTTCTAAAGGAAAAAGGTCTTAAAACTATACACAAATAAAAGTTAATAAAACTTCTAAATGAAATATATAAGAGGTAATAAAAGAAATATAAAAAAAGGATATAATATATTTACAAAATAAAACAAAACTATATAATACAATGTATAAATATATTTTATAAAATACAATAAACTGTATAATATTTAATAATAATATATGATATCCATAAAAATAACATATACACATAAAAACAATTTATAAGTTTAAAAAAAAAAAGAGTTAAAAAAAAAAGAGAAAACAGGGGGCATATGGAAACGTGGGGGTGCCATGGAAGATGGGTTCATCAAGCCCATTCAGAGAGAAAGAAGAAACAATACCCAGCAAGAGATGACAGTATCTCAACAACCGCCATTGTCAAATCACTTCACCTTAGATGCCAAAATGAGCTGCGTTCTTGAATCTGGTAAATGGAATAACAAGGAGGAGAAACACAGCGCGATTTTGAAAACAACGACGAGTACGTCAATCCCTGATTTTGAAAACCAATTTCGCGTTTTAGATCCTTTCACAACTTACTTCGGTTCCTCGATCTCTCCGTCTTTCACTTTGTTCTGGTGTTTAATGGGTTGTTGAAGGTTGATTTAGAATTGAGGTGGGGTTTTGTTAAAATTTTCTATGTATTGATTGATGATTTGGTTTGAAGATGTACGAGGGGGGAATTTACGAACGCCTCGTGTTCGTTCAACGGAAAGCTTGTGGGTTTGTAAGAAATGATGGTGGTTATGGTTATGGAAGTTGGTGGCGGCTATTTTATGGTATTAACATGGAATTTGAAGAAGATTTCAAGACTTCAAGAGAGTATTTGTGGGTTCTGTTGTTTGATTTTGTTGGCTGTTTTTGGGGTTCTATGATGGTGATACGTTAAAAGAGATGAATGAACAGGGTGTGGTGAGATTTGTCGAAACGGATTTGAGCTGGAGGGAATGAGTCGAGGAAGATGAAGATGTTGAGGCTATCATTTTGCAGGTTCTGTTGTCGTGTTTCTCTGTTTGATTTTTTCCGTTGTTTTTTTGTTTGTTAAATGGAGAGTTGATGAAAGGTTTATGCTGGTTTGTTGTGGTTAGTGAGGAAGGTTAAAGAAACCAGTTTTGTAACTGTGTTGTGTAAGGTTGAAAGAAAAATAGGAAAGGTTGAAGAAGGTTCAAAGTTATTTTGGTGCGTTAACGGTAATTTGAGGAAGGTTGAGTTATGATTGGGAGTGACTTCTGTTTTGGTTATTGTTGATGATGAACAAGAGGGCTTTGAGGTTGAGATGGGAGATTGTTGAGGGTGGTGGTTGTGAAGATGATGAAGTTTATGGATGAGAGTTTATTCTAGGAGAATGAGTTGAGAGGTTTGTGGACTTAGAACATGTTGAACATAAGAGGATTTTTTTAGGGTTGGAAGGATCTTTGTGTGGTTTTAATAAGTTGAGGGTTATATGTTTTTGGGCCCAGTTGAATAAGACCAGGTTGAAGAAGGGGTCTGTTTGCAATAAGAACATGTGGTTTTTATGAGGTATGAATTTTGTAGTGGTGAAGAGCTGTTGAAATGAAGTTGAAGAAGAGGAGGGTTGTGGGAGATTTGAAGCTTCATTCAAGCTGCAGGGTTAGGTTGCAGAGGAAGAGAGAAGAATGAGTTCCAGTTTTTTTGAAGATTTTCGATGGGGTCTTTTTGTGGTTTTGTTCCCAGTTCCAAGCTATGTTTTATGATGTTATGTATTGAAGGTGAGATGAGTAAAAAACTTGGTATCCGCTGTTGATTTTTTTGGTCGGTTCCTTCCCCTCCAACACCAGGTTTCTTGTCTTTTATTTATGGTTGGTGTCTGATTATCTCATCCGATTTTGGAGTGTCCTTGCCCTTTGTTTGGTGTGGTATAGCTCAAAGGAAATGGGGTAAGGACCCGTTGTCCTTTTTGCAGGTTGTGGCTGATGGACTTTGTAACACCAGCAGGGTATTGGCAGCATGGCAATACGACCATCCGTTGGTACGCAAAACTGGAATGTTTGTTTTTGCCGCCTTTCTGAATTTCCAACTTGTATTACCTTTAACATTGTTTTTGGATTGTTGTGGTGGGTGTAGCAGAATAACAGCTGTGAAGTCCTTTTCATGGTACGACTTGCTGCAGGTGAGGTTTGCTGTTGCTTTTTGTATTTTGGCCTTTTCTACTTCAGAAAGCTCCTTTTCATCATTTTCTATACATGGATATATGAAGGTGGTATTTGTTATTGCCCCTTTTCATGTATGGCGCTGCGTAACGATATGGCGGGACCACACTGGGATCTGGTTTTGTTTGAAAGTACCTATGTTGGTCCCTACCTCCTGTCTTTCGAATTTGATGTTGATGCCTCCTCTTGTACAGACGTAATGACCTGCGGATACTCAAATAGGTAATGGTTGTAGGTTTTTTTTTTTTAGTAGCAGTTACGTAGGGTAAGCCTTTGTGATGTATCACATGATTTTTTATTCTTTTCTCTTCTTACAGGAGATGGTGTTGTGCTGAGAAATTTGGCAAGTTATGTTTGTTTTGCAAGTGGGTATGTGGAGATGATACTGAGACGTTAAAGTGTGGGAGCCGCGCAACTGTTGTGGGCCAAGCTTGGTAAAAATCATGAGGAAACTTTAATAGTCATCCTGTGTAATTACATAGGCTATGTATAAAACTTGCTGCAATAATAATTTATGAATGATGAGCTTAAATTGAAAAAAAGACATGGGCTCCTCAATGTACGTTTTTTCAGGCAGGACTTGGATATTTTGTTGGGAATTTTTGTGAAGAAGAAATGTTATATGGGCTTTGTATTTTTGAATGAAATATCTTTGGGCCTTATGAGGACTTTTGAATTATGGATACATATTTTTAAATGACAAGAATAATTTCCAACTTGAATTATGAAATACTATGAAGCAAGAATAATTTCCAACTTGAATGCTTCCACATATACCATGCTCCTACTCGAAATTCATCTCATCCCATTGAATTCATCATCATGTTTGCTTTTTTTATATATAAAAAAGAATGAATGAATCAAAACTTTTCTTGCCGTTTAAACCACTATGGATCACAATTCGTAATAACTGGACCAAAAGCATTCTTTATTAACCAACATGTCTGTGTCCTAGAATTAGAGATCAAAACTTTAAACTTACGACCAACATTAGAACCGATCCGGGTTCATCTGTACTAATCCACAATTTGTATAGCCTAAACCAATACCACTTTGATTGTGAATGAACTAAGAAACTCACTTTAAGTCACATATCCCTAATTGGGCCCCAATAGTCCTTCCTCGTGAGCTAGGTCCCCAAAGTTTCAAAATCAAAAGGATGATAACTTAATATATATACCCCCGACAACCTGCATAAGTAGAAACCTTAACTGAATCTTCATGCATATACCTTATACGCGAGTATTTCAAACTCACGCAAACTGGAATGACGAGTGGAAACAACATATTTTTTTGATTTTCTAGATATAGTTGGTGAATGGATATACACATGAAAGTTATACACAAGTAGGACAAATTTGGGGTATGACAGCGTGCTCCCCTCCGCGGAGAGAACAACACCTCTCCGGGGGAACCTCGCGAGCTCCCCTATGCGGGGAGAACAACGTGTCCGGTGCACTTTCTCCACGTGCTCCCCTCCGCGGGGACACGTCACCAACCAACTGCCCACCTCCGAAAGAGCAGGTCAAACCCACTTTCCAGAGACCACGGGACAGTTGGACTAGGGAGAAGACCACGTCCCGGTCTTCACTACGCCACATAAGCCCTAGCAGTCACCTGAGTTGGGCCTGGCCATCCAGTCCAACGCAAGTGACCGTTGGCCCAGCGCTGGGGTCTCTCTATAAATACCCTCTTCCTCAAGAGGGTCAGTTATTCACTTTTTACCCATTTTCTGTACTTTGCTCTCACTCTACCCAACTCCTTACTTTGGCATCAGAGTGTTTTGCAGGTACACCCCCCTTTCTCCTCCTCATCACCGGTGAACAGGTAGCAGTCCAACAGCGTGTGGCCAGCCCATGATCCCCTTCTGATCAGGTCAGATCAGTGGCGTCGTCTGTGGGAACAGAAACTTCCCCATTACTCCGAGCAGAAAACCAAAATTTCACCAGCACTCCACGGTCATGGCTAGCCCACACCGCGACGATACCAAGCACGACTTTGCGCTCAATATTGCCACCAACGGAAGCAAGCAGATGGAGACGCCGCGTCCGACAGAGAGCAACGAGAGAGACGGCCAGACCGCTTCCCCGTCGTCCGCAGAACTCCTGCGCCAGGCCGACCACCGGCCCCCGAGCCCAGCAGCGTTCCAACCCGTTCCTATCCCAGCGGGAGCGGACCCAACGGTGGCCGCCATCTTTGCGGCCATCAACCAGACGAACCAGCTATTGTTTCAGCAAAATGCACGAATTGGAGCGTTGGAGCGGGAAGGCCCCCCAAGATCCCCTCCGCGAGGAGACCAGAATGGGGGCTCGAGGAGCCCCTCACCTCAACCCCGAAATCGTCGACCTCGGCTGGAGAGGACCAGATCCCCAGCAAGACAAGCTTGCGGGAGGCGCCAGAACACTTCGGCGATCCCGGCCAAGAATCCACGCGTCGAACCCCCGGTCAGGAGGCCGAAGACCCGAAACCAGGTGCCTATTCTAAACGGTTAATCTCCTCCTCAGTCACCCGCTCTCAGCGACGAAGACGACTATCGCACTTCGTTGTCCTGGGAAATCATGGCCGTCCCCATTCCCCACGGGATGGAGAAGCCCCCGACAGTATTGACGTACGACGGCACATCCGACCCAGATGACGACTTGGAAGACATCGAGGCCATGCTCGATTACCGAAACGTCCGAGGAGCTATCAAGTGCAGGCTATTCCCGACGACCCTGAGGAAAGGCGCCATGACGTGGTACATAGGGATGGCAACGGGGCGGGTCGGGGCGGGTTTAACTATACCCGCACCCGCACCCGCACCCGCCTCCATGTAACAGACCCGCCCCCGCCCCCAAATCCAATCGGGGGTGAAAATTTACCACCCAGACCCGCCCCCAGTAGAAAACGGGTGCACCCGCACCCGCCCCGCCCCCACCCGCAAAAAATTATTATTATTTTAATTATAATAAAAATTAGTAATTTAATTAATAAATTAATTATTTTAATAAATCAATTAATTATTTAATTAAAATTTTAATTAATAAATAAATATTAACTTGATTAATTTTATTATTTTAATTGCAATAAGAATATTAATAACTTAATTAAAAGTATAATTAATAAATAAATATTAAAATAAATAAAATAAGGAAATCAAAATAAAATATATTATTTGGGGCGGGGCGGGGGCGGGCGGGTCTTAGTGTTTACCCGCACCCGCACCCGTAGTTAAGAACTGGGTTTCACCCGCACCCGCACCCGCACCCAATTAAATAGGATTTCCCCCGTTAATTACGGGGCGGGCCCGGGTTTGTTTGCCATCCCTAGTGGTACAAAAGTTTAGAGCCCGAATCGGTCACGTCGTGGAGAGTCCTGAAAGACCTGTTCTCAAAACACTTTACAGCGTCCCGACGCCATCCGAAGACGGAGGCCGTCCTCGGGGCGATAATCCAAGGCCCCGACGAACCTCTCCGAAAGTACATCGAAAGATTCACCCGGGAAGCGGTGCAGGTAACAACGTTAGACGAGATGAAGCGCTACCTAATGGAGCAGGGTCTACGCCACGACTCCAAGTTCTATGAGGCTGTAGGCATACACTGGCCAACCTCCCTCCAGGATTTCCTTGACAGAGCCGCACATTATATCCGATTTGAGGAAACCCAAGCAGCCAACTCCGCTCGAGACACCCGAGACAGGGAGGCCCCTCGCGGGCACTGAGATGACGGAGCCTCAAGCCATCGGCGGGGAGGTGACCGCCGTCGGGAAGATCGCCCTCGCGAACCTCGCGAACAACGTGGCCCTACTGGTCGATTCACGGAATACACGGCCTTAGTCGCTTCCCGCGAGCGCATACTGGCCGAATGCGCCAAAACCGAATTTGTCCAGGGAGGTGTCCGTTTCCCCGACCGACACCCCCCAAACCCAATGTGGACAAATCGAAATACTGCCGATTCCACAAGAGCCACGGGCACGTGACCGAAGACTGCATCCATCTCAAGGACGCGATCGAAATTCTGATCAAAGACGGCCACTAAAGAGATACACCCAGGGGGGTGAACCCCCAAGGCCAAGAAAATCGAGGAAATCCCCTCTCTAGATGGCGACAGTAGACTCCAGGTCGCACTATGTGTTAGCCGTCCCGAGGATTGGTTTGCGGACAGAGAGTCCGGCCTTCCCGAAGGCCCCGACCTAGCCAGCGAGCCAATCCGACCAACCAGCCGATGGGAATACTTCGCCAGAGCCATGGTCATCTCGGGTGACGCCACGAGGAGCCTGTCCGTAGGATCAGTGAAAAGAAAGTTCGACAAGCTTATCACGAGCAACTCCGAAAAAATGAGCACGCTCGAAAGATACCGAGGTCGATCCAATCCGATCACATTCTACCTCGAGGAACTCCTCGGGGGATCCCCCAATCCAACATTCCCCTGCTCATACGAGCACGGATGGCGAACTTCAACGTCAGGCGCATCCTCGTCGACGGGGGCAACTCGGTGGACATCATGTACACGCACCTGTTCACAACCCTCCAACTCGACGAATCCAACCTTTCCCCATACGTGGGCTCCGACCTTCAGGGGTTCAACGGGACGACGACGAGACCTTGGGGGTACGTGGAGCTGAAAGTCACCTTCGGAGAAGAGGAAACGGCTAGGGAGATCAGCATCCGTTTCTTAGTCATCGAGTGCCCGTCCCTCTACAACTGTATCCTGGGCAGAACAACGATAGCAGAACTCACCGCGGTACCTTCCACCGTCCACCTGAAGATGAAATACTACACGAAACGGGGGGCCGTGGTGACCCTTAACGGAGACATCGAGGCCGACCGGAGGTGTTTCGAGGCTGCGCTGAAAGGCTTGGACTCCATCGCTCCAGCAACCAAGAGGACGACTCCAATCATAGCGCCAAAAAGCGAACCAAAGGAGCTGGTCGGATCTGTGGACCTCGACAGTCGCTTCATCGAGGAGTGTGATCCCGAAATAAGGACCAGCGAGGCCAACGGGCAGCCCACCCACCCGAAAGTCCCCATCCCGGACGGAGAATTCGAGATCATCACACTCGGGGAAGACACGAGCAGAACCGTGAAGATCGGCGCCGGACTCCCAGACCTCGCGAAAAGAAAGCTGCAAGTCTGCCTCCGCGAGAACGCCGACCTCTTCGCCTGGAGCGCTGCAGAAATACCCGGACTCGACCCCGAGGTCGCCTGCCACCAGCTATCCATCAGCCCGACCGCGAAGGCCGTAGTTCAACGTAGACAGTCCCCCGAAAAATCGGCAGCAGCCGAGAAAGCTGTAAAAGACCTCCTAGAGGCAAATTTTATTTCGGAAGCCCGGTATTCAACCTGGCTGTCCAATGTTGTACTCGTTAAAAAGAATAATGGAAAATGGCGCATGTGTGTTGACTATACTGATCTCAACCGGGCATGTCCTAAGGACGCCTACCCCCTCCCCAACATCGACAAACTCGTCGACAACTCCGCGGGCTTCAGGCTCTTGTCCTTCATGGACGCATACTCGGGATACAACCAGATCCCGATGGCCGAGCACGATAAACAGAGCATGGCCTTCATGACAGTGTCGGGCAACTATTATTACAACGTAATGCCCTTCGGCCTAAAGAACGCCGGAGCCACATACCAACGGATGATGAACAGTGTCTTTCAGGGCAAAATCGACGACATGCTCGAAGTATACATGGACAACATGATCGTCAAATCCTGCACAGAAGACGACCACACAGCCCACCTCAGGAAGGTCTTCGAGACCGCGAGGACATGCCGAATGCGCTTCAACCCGGAGAAATGCACCTTCGGTGTCCGCGCATGCAAGTTCCTCGGCTACTACCTGACCGAGCGTGGGATCGAGGCCAATCCGGACAAATGCCACACCTTTTCAAAAATCACCACGCCCACCACGAAGAAGTCCATCCAATCCCTCAACGGCGTGCTCGTCTCACTTTCCCGGTTCATTGCCAAGTCCGCCCAGCACGCCCTCCCCTTCTTCAAACTGCTCAGGAAGGAAACCACGTTCGAATGGACAGAGGAATGTGAGCAACCCCTCCGCCACCTCAAACGCGTCTTGTCCGAACCACCGGTGCTGACACGCCCCGTGTTGGGCGAAACCCTATACCTATACCTGGCCGTGGCTAACGAAGCCGTCAGCGCCGTCCTCATCAGCGAAACCGCGGAGGGCCAAAAACCCATCTACTTCACAAGCAAAGCCCTCCACGGTCCCGAAGTCCGATACCAGCTGATCGAGAAAGTCGCCCTAGCCCTCATCACCGCAGCGCGACGGCTCCGACATTAATTCCTCGCACACACCGTCGTACTCCGCACCGATCAGCCCATCCGCCAGCTCCTCAGCCGACCCGACATGGCCGGACGCATGCTGAAATGGTCGTTAGAACTATCTGAGTTCGACATCGTCTACGAAGGCCGGAACGCCATCAAAGCTCAAGCCCTGGCAGACTTCGTCGCCGAGATGACCCCGTCACCCGACCCCACCACCAGGAGCCACATCTGGACCATTTTCGTGGACGGCTCCTCCAACTCCACGGGAAGCGGCATCAACATCATCCTCAACAACGACGAGGGCACCCTCATCGAGGTCTCCCTCATGCTGACCTTCCCGACGACTAACAACCAAGCCGAATACAAAGCGTTCCTGGTCGGACTCCGCCTGACATCAGACCTCGGGGCCAGCGACATCCGAATCTACACAGATTCCCAACTAGTCGCTTCGCAAGTACGAGGAGAATATCAAGCGAAAACGACAACCTCGCCGAGTACTTAGCACTTATCACCGAACAACTGCAAAGTTTCGACTCCGCGGAAATTCAGCACGTCCCGCGCGAGCAGAACACCCGCGCCGATACCCTCTCCAAGTTGGCGAGCACCAAAAAGCGGGGAGGCCATAAGTCGGTCATCCAAGAGGTCTTAACGCAACCGAGCACAAAAGCGACCACCGCCCCGCTCGACATCCATGCCATCGGAGATACCGACTGCTGGATGACACCACTACACACCTACCTCAGCACCGGCCACCTACCAGCTGACCCTAAAGAGGCAAGCACAACCAAGCGACGAGCCTGCTCGTACATCCTCCTCGAAGGAAAGCTGTATCGCTGAGGCTTCGCGATCCCACTCCTCAAATGCATCGATAATTCCCAGAGCGCAGCCGTCCTAGAGGAAATCCACGAGGGCATCAACGCGCAGCACCTCGGAGGACGATCCCTGGCGCGAAAGGCTCTACGAGCAGGCTACTACTGGCCCTCGATGCAAACGGACGCGAAGGAACACGTCAAAAGATGTGACAAATGCCAAAGACACGAGGACATGCACCTCACCCCTCCAACCGAACTCAAATCCCTCTCCTCCCCGTGGCCATTCGCCTGGTGGGGGTTGGACATCCTCGGGCCCTTCACCCTGGGGTCCTATCAGAACAAGTACCTTATCGTGGGCGTAGACTACTTCACCAAATGGATCGAAGCCGAAGCCCTGGCCAAAATCACGGCCCACAATATACTTCGATTCTATAAACGAAACATCCTCGCAAGATTCGGGGTCCCACTCGCCATCGTCACCGACAACGGCACACAATTCACGGACAAAAACTTCCGCGACTTCGTCACCAAGCTCGGAACCAAACACCACTTCACCTCGGTCGAGCACCCTCAGACAAATGGCCAGGCAGAATCCGCGAACAAGGTCATCCTCAGGGGACTCAAACGACGACTCGGTGACGCAAAGCGAGCATGGGTCGAGGAGCTCCACAGCGTTCTCTGGGCATACCGCACCACTCCCCACTCAACCACGGGGGAAACCCCATTCCGCCTCAGGTATGGAACCGAAGTCGTGATACCAGTCGAAATACGCGAACCATCCAGACGAACTGAAGCTCCCCTCGACACCGACGACAATGACGGCGCCCTGCGTGAAGAGCTTGACCTCGTCGAGGAGATTCACTCAAGAGCAGCCCTCCGGGAAGCCCGGCTGAAACAGCAAGTCGCACTTCGCCATGACAACAAAGTCCTAAAACGCGACTTCCAAAACGGCGACTTAGTTCTGCGCAGAAACTAGAAAGACTCACACGAGGGCAAATTGGCCGCGAATTGGGAAGGCCCCTACCGTGTCCGCGATAAGACGGAGCACGGGGCCTATTACCTCGAAAACCTGCACGGGGAACAACTAGCTCGACCATGGAACGCCGCGAAACTTAAGCGGTACTACAGTTAAACACTGCCCGTGACGACCTGTCATCACGACCACTGGGGGGCGACATGGTACCACCATACTTCCTCGCGTCCACTAACGACCAGAGAAAAGCAAGCATTGCCTCTTGTGTGCGCGGGCAGAAGGCCTTGCTCGGCGGGGAACACCTCGACCGAGATTCCCCACCGCCATACCAAAATCGGTAGGACGCCTAGCTCACGATGGGATGTCCACGCCACGGGGAAAGCTACCCCTGAACCGGTCAGGCAACACCGCCGGCCAAACCGGCCAGTTCCCTTCACCGCCGGTAACAAGTTTGTCGAGCTACCACCCCGGACGGGCCCAAAGGCATACTAACATGCATATCAAACATATAATTCAAGCATATAAATATGTGCAGAAATAAGACGAGCATAAACATCATGCAAAAACCGAGCGCACACTTAGAAAATTCTCAAAAGATATATTAAGCAAAAGCGGGCATCAACCCAGTAGTCAACATTACATGAACAGGGGCACGCAGGCCCAACAAAGAAAACAAGTTACAATATATTGGCACGCAGGCCAGGAAACTACGAGCACGCAGGCCCGGGAAACCTATACATCCTCGCCCTCCTGCTCAGCACCCACGGGGTCAGCATCGGAAACGACAAGCTCGGGATCAACCACCTTCCCGTCGATGATCTCATGATACGGCCCAATCCCTTCCACGACCAATGCAGCACCGAGGTTGACAATTTGGATCTGCGCAACGGCGCTCTTGAACCCGACCTCGACAGCGTCCAGGCAATGCTCTCTAGCACCCGAATTCGGGCGACCAAATCAGCACGCGTGATCATCCGCCGGTCTTCCTCAGTCTCGTCCTCGGCCAGACGAAGAGCGCTATCCAAAACTTCCATGCGAACTTTCAGCGCCTGCACTTCGGCCGCCGCCGCCCCCAGCTTCTCCTCTACCGACGTCACCTTCCGCCCGCTTGCGCTGGTCGGCAGCATCTTTCCGACTCTTCTCCAACTCCTCGGTGAGTTTGTCCAGGCGCGACTGCATGAAGGTGAGGTCCCCCCGCAATTTTTCCAGCTCAGCAGCAAAGCAACCCTCCTCGTTTAGGACCAGAGCCGTTGTAAAAGTCCGCATCATTGCGGCCAAATCCTCTGCCAAGATGCGTCGACGAGACTCCCGATCAGCATCACGGACAACCTTCACTTCGCCAGCAGAGACAGTAGGAGACCGGGCCCCGTGAAAATAGCCCGGATGTTGATGGCACGGCAGGACGACATAGCCCTCCTCAGTCAAACCAGTCGTCAGGTCAATCAGGCCACTGGGCTCCTCGAACCTTGGCCTCTTCGCAGCTCATTGAGACGTAAGAGACTGGCTTTCCTGGGGAGAAGAAGACGAACTCTGGCCTCCCGGCGTCACGGCTTCCTGCCCGACCAATTGGCTCACCCGCATCTACGGGACCGCGGCAGCCCTTGAGGCACGCAGCTTCTTCACCGGCTCTTCGACAGAAGACATATTCGCTGCAAAAAACACAAAGAGTCAGCAACGGACAAAACATACGATCACGAGAAATACGAAACATACCTACCTAGGTATTCCAGAGCATCCGCCCCCGAGGCGCAACCGAGTAGGGTCCTCGTATTAATCAGCCTTTTCTTCGTCCGCATGTTCCCCTGCGCGTCGAGGATATACCGACCGTCAGGCGTTACCAGTTTCGACGGAGGAAGATCCCGCACAAAGGCCACTATTTTCATATAAGTGGTCATGTCCCTCTCGTCGAGAGTCCTAGCCCGCACGATATACCGGTCAGTACCGCGGTTGAAGTGCTCCGGGGTCCATAGTAAATATACCCTGGGGAGCCACGCAAGGAACCGCTGGCTGTCTACCATTCGCTCTCCCTCGGTAAAAAGAGTGTCTGAACCCTCCTGGGTGATCGGCTTCACGAGGAAGAACCGACCCTTGAAGTCTCGAACAAAGTCGTTGTACATCTTAAAGAGCTTGGTCGGCTGCTTAAACGAGACCCATCCCTGACGGCCATTCACCGATTGACGTTGCAGGTGGAAGATGCGACAAAACAAGGGCACCGTGGCCTCCACATCGAGGTAGTGGCACACCACCTCGAACATGCGGATAAAGGCCAGAGCGTTGGGATGCAGCTGGGACGGGGCCAAACGTAACCAGTCAAAAAGGCCCAAGTGGAAGGCGGAGAACGACAGTCTGAACCGAGCCTCTTTAAAGTAGAACTCGCGCATGGGAAATATCTGCCGCCCATACCTCGAGCAGATACGATGATGCTCCTTCGGACGATACACCTGCCAGTGTTGCGGCTCCCCTTCCACCTTATCCTCCACGGTAGCGTAGGCGCCGGACACATCGAGCGTGAAGCAAGAGGAGGTGGACAACGGCTCTTCGGCCACCCACTCTTTGACGGGGAGGACCCGCTCGTCAAAATCTGGGATCTCGGGATCACTGTCTTCGACCATCGTCCCCGGTATCAAGGCCGACATGTACACCTGAAAAGCAGAGGACAATGGTGAATTCGATAGCCAAGATCAAATCCACCCTTCCACCGCAGGTCAAGTGAAAGGGCGACGACGACAGGCGAGCGAGCAAAAGACGAGCACGCGGACGGTCCTCGAGGGACGCTCCCCACCGCGTCTCCACGGGGCGTTCAAAAGCTAACCTATCGCCCCTCCCCGGGGGACTCATCGGAAAAGGCACGCGTCCCTGGGGCATTCATCAGAGAAAGCACCCGTCCCCGGGGCATTCACCAGAACAACCGAACCTCCCCGGGACATTCATCCAAACAAACCTAAAAGAAACCACCAGGCACGGCAGATACTCGCGCCTCTCCTCGGGGCATTCATCGCGCCCCGACCACAGACCCTAATTAAACGGCGGAAATAAAAGAAGAGAGGAAGGAAACTCACTTGTGACGGCGGCGAACGGGATGCAGAACTAACGGCGCGGCGGCGATTCACAACAACGGCGGATGGGGAGGAGTCACAGAGTTTCACAGGTAAGAAAGAAAGGTGAAAAGTAAAAAATGCGCGGGGACCCCCATATTTATAACCCGGCGCGGAACTCGAAGCGACACTAGGCCTTTGAGTGTCCTAGGGTAGTCGCCCTACTACCCACTCAGCGCGTGACACGTGGCGGTAACCTGACGGTCGCGTCCCTTCATATACCTTTGCCCCGCTCTCCCGATGACAAGAAGACCTTCGCGCGTGCACGCGTCCCACCGGACACAAAACCGACGAGCCACCCGCCTCGCTACCTCTTTTCCCGAAGCAACGACCTTAAGTCCTTGCTCTTTCGCCACAGAGCTTAGACTTGGGGGGCTCCTGTTCTGGTCTGGGCCCAGCCTCGCGGTCCAGCCCAATAACGCACAAGGCCCAATAAGTGGAATAGCTTGACCGGGCGCACACCCCCCATCGGATGAGCAGGATACGCTCCCCACCAAGCGGGACAGCACGCCTCGAAGCGTCCTCAGCGCCCCCCTTAGCCGAACAGAACGCCCTCCGCGGGCGACATTCCCCGTGCCATCGGGCAAGACCCCATGGCTCTTCCACGTCCTCGCGTGCTCCCCTCCGCAGGGAGAACAACACCCCTCCGGGGAACCTCGCGAGCTCCCCTACGCGGGGAGAACAACGTGCCCGGTGCACTTTATCCACGTGCTCCCCTCCGCGGGGACACGTCACCAACCAACTGCCCACCTCCGAAAGAGCAGGTCAAACCCACTTTCCGGAGACCACGGGACAGTTGGACTAGGGCAAAGACCACGTCCTGGTCTTCACTACGCCATGTAAGCCCTAGCAGTCACCTGAGTTGGGCCTGGCCATCTAGCCCAACGCAAGTGACCGTTGGCCCAGCGCTAGAGTCTCTCTATAAATACCTTCTTCCTCAAGAGGGTCAGGTATTCACTTCTTACCCATTTTCTGTACTTTGCTCTCACTCTACCCAACTCCTTACTTTGGCATCAGAGTGTTTTGCAGGTACACCGCCCTTTCTCCTCCTCATCACCGGTGAACAGGTAGCAGTCCAACAGCGTGTGACCAGCCTGTGATCCCCTTCTGATCAGGTCAGATCACTAACTATAACATATAAAGCACAATTTCAAAATTACTTACGATTTGATAAATTGTGCTAAGTAACATTCTCCCCCCCCCCCCCCCTCACTTAACCGTTCTGAAATGTAAACTTCAATCCCTTTTGGATCATTATTTAACCATCGAGTACTGAATGAATCAAAGATGCCATAAATATTTGATTTATTTAATTATATACAAACACGGCGAATGTACCTAAATGGTTAAATAAAATTCAAAAAATAAGTGAGGATATACAAAAGCAACAATGTAATATATATAATGACTAGGGATGTAAATGGATATCCATGGGGGAGGATAGTATGATATCTGTGTCTGCCCCGTTGGATAAATATGATATCCGTATCTGCCCCATATCCATGCGGATATCAGTTAAGCGGGTAATCCACGGGTTTTAAGGTATCCGCAGATATTTACAGATATCCATGAATAACTTTTTTTGTCTAAAATTATTTTTTAAAAATATATTTTTTCGCTCTCAATTTAACAACTAAACTTCATCATATTATTTTCATTATTTTTTCACTAAAACATAATAACATTCAAACATAATATCCATACATTTCATTTTTAACAAAATAAAATTCATCATACCATATAATAATTGTTTAAATAAAACAAAAAGTAATAATGCAAATAGTTTTCATCAATCATTACAAAATTCCATATTATGCATTCCTTGCTTAACATTCATACTTTGGTTTCCTAACTCCTAAATTAAAAGCTTAAAAGATTCTAAATAAAATATCCAAAATAACAATGATATTTGTAACCAAATCTTATAAGATACACTAACAATTTCATTCACTAATAATGTCAGCATCCATATCTTCCAATACTGAATTAATTTCAATAACCTCAACTTTTGATTTGGTATAACCTGAAAAGAAATAAGAATATGTCAAATAATAATTTATTATAATTAATCACTGTAATAAAAATATGTCAAATAATAATTTATTATAATTAATCACTGTAATAAAAACATGTTATAAAATTGATTACCTTTCACATCAATCCATAGCCAATCTTGGACACACATCAATGCCTCTAAAGTATCCGAACGCAATCTACTATGATGAGGAGTAAGAATCCGACCACTTGTGCTAAAAGAAGACTCGGAAGCAACCGTTGAAATATAATTTATTAACGGGTATGGATATCCGCGGGTACGGGTATCATTAAACTTGCATCCACATCCATTAAATAATGGATATTTAAATACCCATTTATTTTATCCATGGATATCCATTAAGCTATCCACATTGTATCCGTGACGGATTATATCCGCGGATACCCGTGGGCACGGGCTTGTATATTCAATTATGTACTTTTATGCACCAAACTTGTAATATCCCTATGTTCGACCAATGATATCTAGAAAGAAATTCTCGTATATCACTAGGAGTAGAATATAAGAGCTATATCTTTGGAGAATGCTTTAGCGGAAGAGAAATCATATCATTGTTATCCGTAACCAACAGGTATAATATGGTGATTTCGTGTGCGAAAGGATCCGATATCTCATTGATCTCTTGAGCGAGGCCACTGAACAATTACTTCCTTTTGTACTAGTATCGCGTACAACATTTATTCCAGGAAATTGATCATCAACATCATCATCATTTTCATTTGTATGTTGTTGGAATGATTCACTTATTCTCTGCAACATAATATTCATTTTGAACACAATACATAATAAACACATTTCTACATCTTCTAACTTTTCAGATAAAACACAATATATCATACATTTCAGATAAACACTAGCATTTCAGATTAAAACACATACCACATATAACTCTTTTAACTTTTCTAACTTATCCATGTCTTTCCTTCGATTTTCCTGCTCCACTTCTAACATCTTCCTTTGTTCTTCTAACTGCTTCTCAAAAACCGCAATATTTTCTTTTTGTACTTGTAATTCGGTGCTTTCAACGCTTTTTTGGATGAACCAAATAATAATCTCAGGCCGACGCCTTCTCCAACATCACGAACGCACCCACCAGGCTTGTCTGTTCTGATAGCTTCTATTAGTATATCATGTTGTGGTTCTGGAACAAATGAGCCTCCACGAGCCTCCTCAACCAACAAATCCTACACAACACGTATGAAAGTATTAATATTGTAATTCCCACAAGATTTAAATAAAATATAACATGCACACAACAAATCATACTTATAATTTTCTCAGTAATTGCTCTTGACGCATCTGAGGTGTACTCTTCATTTGGTCTTAGTCGAGCCTTCTTCCACTTCTCATGTCTTAACGGTGAAGATGAGTTGCGATCATGACTAATGGATTCCTTATCTCCCATTTGTTGTTTTTTTCATTCATCATTATTTTCTCAAGTTTCCTATAACCACCACGAGACAATCTATGGGGGTAAATATTTTGTGCTTTATTTTGTATTCCAACTTAACTTTTAGCCTGTTATAAACATAGTGAAAATATGACTAGTATCTATAAATCATAAGCATAAAATTATCAAGATAAATAAGACTAGTGCTAACCATGAATTTCTCATAACGATTGTCATTCGTAAACTTTTTCCAAACCTTCTTTGAAAGATAATTATATCTCACCCATGGGCGCTCAAGACCAGGCTTAGGCTCCCTAATGTAGTCACACGTGAGTCGTGACTTAAAACTCCTTCAACACATACCAGCATGACTTACCCACCTTTTTTAACTTATCATCATCCGTAAACTCAAAAGGCAACTACATTTAAATCAATAAGAATGTATTAGAAATTATATAAAGTCATATTGAATAGATGAAAATTAAAATTAATACCATAACATCTGTCCATATGCTATCTTTGACAGCCTTTGGTGCTTATTTCCAATCATCTACCAATATAATGACTTTTCTACGTCCAAGGAACGCAATATAACTCTTAAAAAGCAAAGAGTTTTCACCATCAACTACTATGTAATACACATCAAACATGATCGACAATTTGTTACCAGAGTTGTGGAGTTTTGTTAATTTGGTAAGCGTTGTAACACTGACACCTCTTTGTGATATTTTTTTCCGTCTTGAGTATCATCTGTACGAGTTTCACTTGTCATAGTTTCGTCACCACTAGATGAAGAATACGACAAAGACAACATTTATGTTAAAAAATAACAACAACAACAACAATAACAACCTCTTTCATATACTATTTCCATATATAACCATGAATAGAAATATGTTATCATACACACTTACCAATAACAACAACAACAACAACAACAACAACAACATCAACAAAAGATTAATCAAATGTTATCACATACACATTCAACAATAATAACAACAACAAACTCTTTCATCTATTATTTTCACATATGACCATGAATAGAAATATGTTATCATACACATTCAACAACAACATCAATAAAATATTGATCAAATGTTATCACATACACATTCAACAACAACAACCATAACAAAAGATTAATCAAGTGTTTTCACACACATTCAACAACAACAACAACAACAACAACAACAACATGAGCAACAATGGAAACTGAAGTTTACTGTAAATGCATGTGAAAAATATTTACGTACCGTAAACGTGATGACTAAGTAAAGGTGAATATTTGGGTTGAAACAGATAGTGTTGTTGTTGTATTCCTCCTTGACGATGATGATGGTGTTAGTGTTGGTGTGTTATCTTCCTTCTCGTGATGATTACGGGTTGAAAATGAATAACGAATGGAAAATAATGAACCGATAAACAATTAGTGAAAAATGGTGAACGATGATAATGAATGATGAATGTTGGGATTGATATGATGTTTCGTTTCTCAACACTAAATGTTAGAGTTGAAATTGTGTTTTTTATTGTATCGTTGTTCAATGCAAAAAATGACTACTAAACAGACAAGCTAGTTAGTTGTGATAAAAATGAATGAAATATACCACCACGGTCAACAACCGGAACCGTGGCAATATATTATTTGCTTAATTAAATTTCATAAAGAAGCGTCAGTATATTACAATTTAAAATATTTAAAGCAAAATAAAAAATATATCACAACGATTCACCTATGCAACCGTGGTGATATATTATTATTTTTAATTAATTTTCATAAAGAAAATTTAGTATATTATAATTTAAAATATTTAAAACAAAATGAAAAATATGTCACAGCGGTTCAGCTACGCAACCGTGGTGGTATCACGTTTATTTAAAAATTTTAAAATAAAATGATAAATATGTCACAGCGGTTGTTTAAACAACCGTGGTGGTATCACATTTAAAAAATAAAATAAAATAAAAATACAAAGACGCGACTAAATGTTAAAGAAATAAAACATTCGAGGGTGCTGAAATTCAAATCCATGAAAGGACGATTATATAACCACAGTCATATCTTTCAACCGTGAGTATATCATATCAAAATTTTAATAAGTAAATAAAAGAAAATGTTAGCGCGTTAAGTAATAAATATCATCATGGTCCTTCATAGCACTGTGATAACTTTGGCGTTGTTGTATATACATTTTGTAGTAGTGTTCTTTTCACCTTTTAACTTCAGGCTTTACATTTGGAGGGTCATCATCCCTCGATACTTAAGTAGAATCACCATTTTCATCCAAGATATCATTCAGATGTGTATTGAATATAAGTATATCAACAACTGGCTCAGTAGTGGTTTTAGTATAGGGTTCAACATATGGTTCACCAGATGGTTCAACATATGGATTAGTAGTGGTTTCACTAAAATGTTTAACAATATTTTCAGTAGGGTTGGTATCAACATCATTAGCCACATAACCAACTGGCTTATCAATATGAGCATCCACATATGTGTCTTTGTCTGAGGGACTTACTTTTTTAGATGTTTTTGGCTTCTTTGAGTCAACATTCTTAGATTTTTTTTTGAAACATCAACTAGAACAACCATATGAAGAGGTAGAACATTGTATACCATATCTTGTTCGTCAAGCTTGCTGCTTGACTCGAAAGCCCTAGATTTATTTGTTGTTTCTTTCTAATCCATATTGACTCTAAGAATTTTGACCCCATATGCATTAGTAACGGGTTTGGGTTCAGAGGCCTTAATGTTTTCAGATTTATGGCTCATTTTCGTACAAGGTTGAAAGACTTAAGAAAGGGGTATATGAAAAGTGTTGTTAGAACAATAAAGAGAGGGATTGATCTTTAGGCGTGTAAAAATGGAATATTTATGAGTAGAATTTGAAATAGGAAGGGTGTGCCTTATTTCTAATGCAACAATGATCATAAGAGAGAGAAAATTTATTTTTGTTCTTGCACGCCTCCCTAGCCTTAATTTCTATAAGTTTTCACACATGCAAATACCAAAAGCACCCCTTAGTTTTTCAAACTGAGTTGCATCTGAAGATTTAGTGAATATGTCTCCTAATTTCTTTTCAGTTGTTACATGTTCAAGGTTTACAATTTTATCTTCCATAAGTTCCCTGATGAAATGATGACAAATGTCATTGTGCTTGGTTTACCTGTGTCGAACATGATTTTTTGAAATATTAATACTACTTAAATTTTTGTAGTATAATTTTATGACATCTTGTTTGACATTGTACTCCTTTAACATATGTTTCACCTATAGAAATTGGGTGCAACTGCTCTCTGGAGTAATGTATTGAGCTTTTGTAGTAGAAAGAGGGGCACACTTTTGCTTCTTGCTAAACCAAAAAATTAAGTTGTTGCCAAGAAAGAACCATCTGCCAGATGTGCCTTTTTTATCATCAACACTCCTAACCCAATCAACACCATAACATCCTACTAATATTAAGTTAGTCTCGTAAGAATAAAGAATCCCATAGTTACAAGTCCCATTTATGTATTTCGTGACTCTTTTCACTTGAGTGATATTAATAGCCTTAGGTTGAGCTTGGTATCTAGCACAAACACCTACATAAAATGTGATGTCAAGTATATTTATTGTGAGATATAGCAGACTACTAGTCATGCTTCTGTATAGACTTTGATCAACATCAACACCATTATCATCTCTGGATAATTTCACATGTGTTACATCAGGAGTTCTCTTATGACTTTCCTTTTCATGTTCAGACTTCTTCGCTATACTCTTTGCATACCAGTTTCGAGAAATAAAGATGTTATCTTCCATTTGCTTTACTTATAGACCAAGAAAGTACGTTAGTTCTCCATCCCAAAATCTCTCCCCAAAATTGTCACAAGACAATTCAAACACACAAAGGAAGTAGTCATTAAACCAATAGTTGGGGTTACCAATGACCATACCATAATTCATAGCAGACACCTCTAACTCCAACCTAGACACACAATCAGCAGATATAAACAAATGTGTCACACTTGTATTAATAATAGTAATAAAAGAAATATTATTGATAAAACACGTACCTCGAATCAAGTTATCTGACACAATAGCCTCTAATCCATAAAATACAAAACCTTCCCTCCAGATTGAGGTTTATTAGGTTTCTCATATTGAGTACTTATACGACCCCACTCTCAACAGTTAAAACATGTCAGATTATTACTCCTACAGTCAACAACGCGGTGACCTGGCTTCCCACGATTGAAGCAGTTCACAGTTATGCTCTTGTACTCAGGAGCAAGATGTCCATACTTACCACATTTAAAGTATGTCATAGAAATAAGATTTTCTCCCCGACTTTGCTTATTTTCATCTAGAACCCTTTATTTCCCTTTATAAGTTGGAGCACTGTACAACTTCCCATGAATTTGACTCTTCCATTTCCTTTTACTAATACTCTTATAATATGCAGACCGAGCTCTGCTATCCTTATCATAGATTATGCATTTATTCACCAATACAGAAAAGCGGCAAATCTCCTGATAGCCAATATTGTTCTTGCTAAAACACTGAAAGGTTGACTTCCCCGCTCTAACTCGAGGAAAGTCTTAAACAATTGTATGTTTGTTTCTTGTTGGATATCCTTTTTTATTCCAAACACTCTCCCATTCATAGGTCCCAACTTATATCTCTTTCCCTTTGTTATACTCTTCATATTCCTCATAAATATCCCTTCAGTAACGTCCTTTGTACCCTGTAATTGTAGTGTAATGCCTATCTCTTTAATAATTGTAACTTTTCAGTCATAATGCATCATTCCATAACTGTTTCTTGCAATCCTTCACATGGTATCCTAGCCCTGTCGTCAAACATGACTAATATGAGTGAAGTAGACCTTGGTTTCTATGAAGTCAGTTCTGCCCTGTTTATATGGATATCCTTAACCATAACCCGAATCATAGGTAAGAATATGGTCTTTCGACTTAGAGATCTCCTTTTGCTCGGCTCCTTCTTCGAGCTTATACCTCGGTTGGTCAACTAAATTTTCGGGCATGTATATAAGCCCCCCCCCGAGCATGAAGTCTGGAGGACTGTATTATTCGGACAAAGCAGTGTCCGAAAATTCCTGTCACACTCGGCCCTTGAACCAGGTATGTCCTCTAGGACCTTCCTTTAATGACATGTCATAGTGTATCTTTTGCAAGATTTTATTTTATCTTAGTAATGATGACTTTTATGGAAATTTGATCCATTCAGGAACTCTTAACATTTAGAATTCCTTGAGCCTTTAAAGCGGTTTCTCTTCACTGAGAATACCTATTTGTCTCCTTATTTATTTCAATATCCTGTGAATCATCTCTCAAAGTTATCACTCCTTTGTCAAGATCATGTATAATCACTTTATTTCCTTTATTGTATTCTTTAATATGGCTATAATTGATTCTTGTAATGATAATACGAATTTGTCGAGAACCACAAGTGCTTAAGAGATAAAAGATCTTTGGGATTTTTATGTGAGAGGTCGATACTTTGACCCATACTGAGTTTGATCGTATTGTAAATGAGGGTTACAGAGACATTTCCAATTCTTTTAGGGATTCTGACTCTGAATCTTCTTCATCTGGTTTCTCTATAGAGTTATTGATGGAGATTACATATTCGTTTAATGCGGAGGTAATGAGTTACGACCATAATTTAGTTGACAACCTTGAAATTGCTACACTTCGTTCTTTGAGAAATGTTTCCTCTGCTGGGAACAAAGATGCCATTATTTTTTAACCTTGTATTCTTGGGGAGCGTGTCTGTATAGTTAGTCCCAAAGGAGTTAAAGAGGATTACTTCCATTTTTATGTCGGGGTGTTGGAAGACTTTAAAATCCAACTTCCTTTTATTGATTTTGAATCGGATCTGTTAACGGTTTTGAATACCTCTCTTTCTCAACTTTTCCCTAATAGCTAGGGTCTTATAAAGGCCTTCAAAATATTTTGTGAAGCCATACATATAGAACCTATCATAGGTTTATTTTTATCCCTCTTTGAAATTAACTTGGACTTTGGCCAAAGGCATCAAGTGCGCATAGCTCGAATAAAGTCGATTATGCCATAGGTATATTAACTTGGACTTTGGCCAGAGGTATCAAGTGTGCATAGCCCGGACGAAAACGATTATGCGAGAGGTATATTAACTTAGACTTTAGCCAAAGGCATCAAGTGTGCATAGCCTGAATGAAGCCGATTATTCCAAAGGCATATTACCTTAGACTTTGGCTAGAGGCATCAAGTGCACATAGCCCGAACGAAGCCGATTATGCCAGAGGTATATTAACTTAGACTTTGCCCAGAGGCATCAAGTGCGCATATCTTAGATGAAATCCATTATTCCAAATGTATATTAACTTGGACTTTGGCTAGAGGCATCGAGTGTGCATAGCCTGAATGAAGCCGATTATGCTAAAGGTATATTAACATGGACTTTGGCCAGAGGCATCAATTGCGCATATCCCAGGCAAAGCCAATTATGCCAGAGGTATATTAACTTAGACTTTCCTGCTTTCTAGGATACAATTGGTTTAAACATGGATGCCTCATTAAAAACCCTCGGAGGGAAAAAAAACTACACCCTAATAACTTATTACAAAGTCTATATAAAATTAAAACTACATTACATTCCCACCCCGAAACATCCTACTTTCCTTCATTCCTTTTAAATTTCGAACCCCATTGTTCATGTCTTTGCTCCTTGCCGTCGCTTGGCTTTTCTTGATATCTCCCACCTTTTTGCTATTATAATTGTTATGCATAATATTTCTTCTTCAACTCGGGCAGTGAACCCCCAACGTAATTCTCTCTTTTGTCATAAATTTTTTGCTATAAGGTACTTTTTTGTTTGTCAGTCGACCTTCTGGTATCTCTTCTTTTATGATAACATCTACCAATTTCACTTTTAGCTCTTCTTTTTTTTATAGAAACTTCGGCTTGATCATTTATTTCGAGTCTTAAGATATCCTTGTAACATTTCCTGGGGATCCCTTGGTCACCCTTTATTACTCCTGCTCGACCGTCTTCTAGGGGGTACTTCAGCGTGAGATACATCATGAAGAACATCATCTATAGGGCATTGAACAATGGCTTGCCAATAATAATGTTATAGGGAGACACATCATTAATAATTAAATATCTTACCTTGATACTTTTCGCATTATCCCCGCTGCTGGAAGTCGACATTATGGGAAGATACCCAAACACCTTTATATGTTCACTAAAGAACCCCACCAAGTTACCTTTAAATGGCAATAACTATGAGGTGTCAAAATTAATTCCCTTGAATATGTCCCAGTATAAGACATCCACTGAACTTCTGAGCTCTATCAAGACCTGCCTTACGCTCTAATTCCGAATTTAATCCTTAATCACCATTGGATCACTTTCATGAGCTAGCACCCCCTCCGCATCTTTTTTGGAAAAATTGACTGCGATCGAGCTTTCCTTTTCCTTCAAATGTGACCTTTGTTCGATGTTCATAACCGATCTGGCATATCTTCTTCATTCTGAATTGGTCTCTCCACCTCGAACGAACCCCTTCCAATGGTGTTAATTGTACGACGAGCTACTCGGGTTTCACGTACCTCTTCGGGATTCTTTCCTTTCTTTTGTGCCGAATTTTCCACACCATCTTCTCAAAGGGGACTTCTCTTCCCCAGCTGTCCCCCTTTGTATTTGATACATGACAATAACTTACCTCTCTGAATCAAAATTTCAATTTTCTTTTTTAGTTGGTGACAATTTTCAGTGTGTTGTTTGCAAATTCTATGGTACGCACACCACGCGTTTTCGTCTTGTCCCATTATTGCATGTACCCTTCCTTTTGGGCATTTTGGTATGGGCAATAGGTTGAGGTGATACACTTCCTTTAGTATACTTGACCGATGTGCATTTAACAGGGTATACTCTGGTTCTCTTTCGAATGGACGCCGGAACGACCTATGCGTGTGCTGATCCCTAGCTCTATTTTTGGGTATTCCTTCTTGTTAGTCGATCCTTCTTCTCCCGTCCTCGAATTTTCTTTGGCATCCCAAAAGCTTTTTTCCATATTTCTTTCTTCTCCATTGATGTAGCACTTCGCCCGAGTAATAACTTCATCCATGCTAGTTGTCGACTTTTGTGTTAAAGACTTATTAAACTGACCAACCCTGAGGCCGTGTTGAAGTGCTCCAGCGAACATATCTTGATTGGATGTGATACCTCGATAGTCTCCTTATTAAATATTGTTAAATATTCTCATAGTGACTCCTAGTATCCTTGTCAGACATTGAATAAACTAGTAGTTGATACCTTCCGGTGATTGCTTGTTGAAAAAATGTTGCATCATTTTTATTTGGTTAAATCTTGGTAACTAACGATAAAAAATCTTGGTAGGCTCATATAAAATTGTAAAGCTCATTCCTTAAAAGTCCCGACCATGAGTTTACATTTAAGGGAGTCGGAGGCCCCTACAACAATGTTCTCTTGCGGGTTTGTCTTTCCATTGAAGGATGCTAATGCTGGGGAATTGAAGTTCTATGGGACTTGGTCATCCCATATAACTTCTAACAGAGGCTGAGCGTCTAAGGATTCCTCTTATACCTGTCCTTCTTGTTGGTTTTGATTCTGTAAAGCATGTACATTATCTTGTAGAGTTTCGTCCTGCTGGTGAAGGGCATCTACCACCGCCAATAACTGGGTTATGTCTGGTGGTGGATGTGGATCACTTCGAATAGGAGATGAACCATACATCGTATCATTGAATTGTTGATGATACTGAAATTTTTTGAGTGGCCTAGGCAAGTTTTACCAAGACCCCACGGTGGGAGCCAAATGTTCTTGTTAAAACGTTAAAAGGTTGACTTCCCCACTCTAACTCAAGGAAAGTTTTAAACGACTAGTTAAGGTGTTTGTATGTCTATTTCTTGTCGAATATCCTCTTTTTTTCCAAACTCTCTCCCATTTATAAGTCTTAGTTTATCTCTCTTTACCTCTGTTATACTCTTCATATTCCTTATAAATGTCCCTCCAATAACGTCAGCAATCCCCTGTAATTACAGTGTAACGCCTATCTCTTCAATAATTGTAAGTCTTCAACCATAGTGCATCATTGCATAACCGTTTCTCGTGACCTTTTACATGGTATCATAGCCATGTCATCGGACATAACTAATATGAGTGAGATAGACTTCAGTTAATATGAAGTTGGCTCTGCCTTGTTTATATGGATATCACATAATCCGACTCATAGGTAGGAATATGGCTTTCCGACTTGGCGATCTCCTTTTGCTCGGCTGCTCTTCCGAGCTTATACCTCGGTTGGTCAACAATTTATGGGCATGTACAAATATCTTGTTTGATATTGGGGTGCAACCTACTCTCAAACTTGATCACTTCGAACCCTCCGCAACAACACTATTATAATACATATAAAACTTCACTAGCTCCTCAAACTTTGCAGCATACTTTGCAACCATCAAATTTTCCTACTTCAGCTCAAGGAATTCAATTTCCTTCTTGCTACGCTCATCCTTAAGAAAGTACCGCCTCTAACCTCTGACATGCATTATCCCACCAATCTTCGACTTCTTCTGACAATATGTGATTTCCAAACAATACATTTTACTCCTCGGTACAAGCCATCACTTGGAAAATCTTTTCAATCTCTTCTAGCCATGCATGAGCAGCTTCCAAGTCATACCTGCCCTTGAATGTTGGTGGATTATTCCTCTGAAATTTCTCGAAGCCACGAAACTTATCACTAGCATGATTTTGTTGTACATGCAACGCCTGCACCACTGACTTCAAAGAATAAGCAATTGAGTGATTGTTTCTTCTAGACATTATGCATACTATCAAGTAGACATTAGAAGAAACAATACATCGACAATGTACACACACACGTCTCATACTAGAGAATAATTATCATGTCATAAACCTAGCCGGATGGACTTACCTACTTTGATACCACTATTTAACATCCTACTTCCCGACTCAACAATTAAATAATAAAACATCAAGAAAATATGAATGTTCATCGAGCAGGATGCTATGCACAACCATTAAACCAATTTGAACCACATAATAAAGAAAAACATCTCGTTTTATAAGCAGTGGAATTTCAAAAACATTTGGCATAATAGCCTCAACATCATTATTGGTTTGAAAAATGATTCATTGCATAATAAAATTAAACAGAAAGATACGCAACATAAACAAATATAGGAAAACATGATCCCTTCTTGTTACGTATCAGAGCGACTCGAAATATAGACCCGAACGACAAGCAACTAAAGAGGCACAACACCGTCCTCAACCTCAAGCTTTTACTCAGGTGCCTGATTATCTGTACTCCACAGGAACACATACGCAACAACACAAAAAGGGATGAGAAAACATTCAAATAATAAACAGCGCATAAACATTCAGGATAGATTGACACATCTACACAATCACCCACATAATCAAAAAATATACCAACATGATTTATTCACATCTAATCCACATCACAACTCGACTCATGCTCGTCACGGTCCTCACTATGAACAAGACTCACAACTCAACTCTATTTGTAGTACCGACTCAATGTTTGAATCTTCATATGAAATGGGTCACAAACTCTACAAACCCCGTGCTCCCAAACTGAGCTCTAAGCCCCTACTAAAGACTTGTGATAAGCCACTAGCCCTTGCTCTGAACTAGCTAATATGTATCTTTCACAACAACAATACATATGATGAATGCCATATAAACATGGAGTATAACTCCACCCTGACTATACATAATTACTTAACAACAAAAGATTCAAAACAACCCTACTTAGATTGTAAATAAATATATTTACTGCATCAATAGTAACTAATAGCTCAAATCACACTTCTCATCAACTCATCAACAAGTATGAATAAACTTTACATCACATCATACTTGCACTTTTATCACACGTATCCACACTTACACATAATACTCATTTATGTATAATTTCCTTCACCATACACATTTGATTATTTAATTTAATTAAGTACTCATGTTCATCAAAATACACCCAACAACAGCCAATCCCTGAACGCACGATAAAACCATCCTCATAACCCAACTCAGTAGGTCAGAACACCCATTCTGACATGATGAGGGGTAACCTGACATCCTTCCCCTTACCCAACACGTCACAAAGTGACCACAAGGCAAGACCACACCTGTCTGGAGGCCATGACATTCTCCCCATCATATGCTTGATTTCGTCAGCACTTCGTAGCGCATGGCACCCAGAGCATCATATGGGTGACGCCCATCACCTTGCTAACAAAAGCATAATTTTGTTTTGCACTTGTGAAACCTTATAAATCCTCAAAAAAATCACTCAAAACCCTTTCAAATAGTGCAAAATATGACCCACATGATTACCATACAATAACATGTTAATTCATATTAATCTAACATGTTATTCCAATAATTTAAACACAAAAACTACAATTAATTCATGCTTCAAAAATCCTAATTTTATGCCAAAACTCATGTTTATGAACAAACAGCATATGCAAAAATCTGCTTATCGATGTTTTTGGTGAACAATCACGAGTTTGAAAGTCTATGAGATTAACTCGAAAAATCTCTAAAGCAATTTGTGCAAATAGTTTTAGTGAACACATGTGCGTGTGAATTGAACGTAACGTAGTAAAAAAACTTTAAATGAAGTCAACTTGTAAAGTAGAATGTAGTAAATAACATACAACAAAGCAAAAGAAAAAGTACAATGTTCTGTTTAAGGAAGAAAAAAGACTAAGAAAAAATTGTAGAGGCAGACACATGCATGTTTCTCGCTCAACTATTTCACTATTTGACTCGGGTACTCTAGTGGTATGGAGAGTATGTATGAAACTTTGCAACCCCTAATCCCATGTATGAATGTGCTATTTACTATATATACAAGTTAACCGTCGATGACAGTTATGACCACTAGAAGAATAATTGCATCTGCTCAATGTTTAATCCTTCAAACCTCCACTAGTACGCTTACGTGTCTTCGAACACTATCTGCTTGCAACCAATGTTGAGTGGTAATTGCTTTTCCACTTCTTCACGATCTTCCAATGATAACTGCTTCAAACATGTTGTTAATGATACCTATCAAGGCCCTCAAGACTCGTAAATTTACTTAAGTCCTTTATACCAAGTTGTTCGAACGACCTGCCCTTTTTAGAACGAGGGCTTTCGTTGAATGTCCTTCTCAATATTCAAGACATGTTTCTATCTATTTCCATTTTTGAGATTTTGGACTCATTTCCCAGTGATCTGAGTCATGAGGATTCATCCCTGGGAGTCCTTCAAACCATGTCTCGTTGCATCGACGACTCGGTCGACCCTCGTCGTTGGTTTGCCAGCGCCTCGTCATTAATGCTTCTTTAAAAAAACTTCATTAATATTCACAACAGACATCTTTTCATTGACATTTTTGTTGACTTTCTAGTAGATGAAAATCCAAATGTAACACAATCACGCTAAATACATTACACAAATTTGCAAGTAGTTCATATCATATAAACATAATTGCAACATATTACTCATCACACCATACAATCAACAAAAGAGAGAAGATCTTATTGGAGGTTATGGGAAACCTCTATACCCTTTCATGAATTAAACACCCAAACATGAAGAAACCCCCTTACCTTGTAATTCTAGAAAATTCAGTAAGGCAAGCTTCAATTGGTTTCTTTTCTCAAGCCCTAGCACTCCCTTCCCAATCTCTTTCCTCCAATTCCCTTGTTTTTCACGCACTGATAAAATAGTCTCTAAAAACCTACTTTTTTTCCAACTTTAGAATATATACTATTTTATTTGAATTTCTCTAAATTTTACTTTTTACCCAACTAAAGTTCAACCATCCACTCACCACTAAACTTTCTCATTTCACCAAATTAGCCAAATTCTACAAATTCTCACCAATTTCCACTTAATTAATTAATTAGTTCTCACTAACCCAATTAATTAACACAAAACACCACAAATATCGTCACCAATCAAACATTTCATATATTCACAAAAATAATTATTTAAATAAAATACTCAATTAAATAAAATAAATAATTAAATAAGCGAATAATGAAATGAGGTGTTACAACACTCTCCCATTTAACAGAATTTCCTCCCTCAAAAATTACCTGATGAGAAAAGCTCGGAATAAGACTCTCCCTTTCTACTCTCAAGCTCGTACATCACAGTGCCACCAATAGGACCTCCCAAAACAACTTTCACTGAAGCGATATCCTTGCCTTGTAAGCTTTTCACTTCTTGATCCTTAATTCTCAAAGGCAAAGTGTCCACTATCAAGTTCTCTCTAACTTGAAAATCATCCAACTAGATCACATGATACAAATCATGAATGTACTTCCTTAGTTGAGACACGTGAAACACATCATGAAGATTCAAAAGATATGACGGTAATGCCACTCGGTAGGCCACCTCTCTCACTCTTTGAAGGATCTGAAATAGCCAAATGATATACGCCATAAGTTTCTTAGACTTCAATGCATGACCAACAACAGTTAACAGAGTAACTCTCGGGAACACATGATATCCATCTTGTAACTCAAGGTTTATCCTCCTTTTGTCGTGATAGCTTTCCTAATGATTCTGCGAAGCTTTCATTTTCACGTGGATCGTCTTGATCTTATCAGTAGTCTACTGAACTATCTCAGGTCCAAGCACAATGATGTCACCATAATCATACCAACATAACGATGTCCTACACCTCTTACCATATAACGCCTCAAATGGTGCCATTACAAAACACACACACTCAGAAAAACCTTAAAAGATTAAATAGTTCTCTCTATTTGACTATATATCTATGGATGATAAGCAAAACTCAACTTCAACTTAGTACCCATTACTTATTGCAAACTCTACCAAAACCTCGAAGTAAACCTCAGATCTCTATCAGACGTAGTTCTTAATGGAATACCATGTAAGTTAACAATCTTTTCAATATACAACTCAACCAACTTCAACAATGGATAATTGATCTTAATCGGTATGAGATGGGCTAATTTAGTCAGTCTGTCAATAATAACCCAAATGGAATCGCATCCCTTCATCGTCTTCGGCAAACTTGTCACAAAATCCATGGAAATGCTGTCCCGCTTCCACTCAGGAATACTCTATGGTTGCATTAGACCTGACGACTTCTGATGTTCAATCTTCAACTTCTGGTAAGTCAAACAATCATGCATGAATTCCTTCTCCATTTCCAACAAACAAACCAATTTCTCAAAGTCTTGATACATCTTGCTAGCACCAATATGAATATTTAGACCACTTTTATGAGCTTCCTCGAGAATACTCTTCTTAAGTTCCTAAAAACTCTTTTACACTAAATAATCCACACATAGGCTTGAACTTTTTGAGTCAACTGAATCAAAGTCGATGCCAACTTTGAAAAGCCTTCGATGAACCTTCTATAATAAGCATCCAAATCAAGAATGCTTCTTATCTCAGTAATAGGCTTCAGAGTCTCCCATTGCAATACAACATCGATCTTCGATGGATCCACAATAGTACCATCACTAGAAATCACATGACCAAGGAAATTCATTTCTTTCAGCTAGAACTCGCACTTAGAAAACTTCACATATAGTTTCTTATCCTTAAAGGTTTATAACACAATCCCAGATGCTCTACATGTTCTTCATCGAACTTCGAATACATCAGAATATCATCGATGAAACAGCTACAAACTAATCAAAGCATGGATGAAATATTCTATTCATGTACTCCATAAACATTATGGGCGCATTAGACACACCAAACAACATCAGTGAATACTCATAGTGACCATACCTCATCCTGAAAGCAGTCTTTGGAATATCCTCTGACTTCACACAAATATGATGATAACCCGAACGCATGTCGATTTTGCTAAACACACAAGCACCTACTAACTGATCCATCAAATCATCAATCCTTAGAAGTGGATACTTGTTCTTGATCATCACTTTATTCAGTTATAAATAATCTACACATAACCTCATGCTACCATCCTTCTTCTATACTAACAACACTGACACTCCCTGTGATGAAACACTCGGTCGAGCAAACTTCTTCTCAAGAAGATCCACTAATTATTTCTTTAACTCACTCAACTCTAAAATAGACATCCTATAAAGAGCCATCGACACCAGATACTAAGTCTATAACAAACTCAGCCTCACACTTTTGCAGCAAATCACTTATGTCATTTGGGAACACCTCAGGAAAATCACACACCATAGGTAGATCCCTAATCATTATGTCACTTCCCCGACTCAAGGATGTGAGCACAATGAACACTTAAGCACTATCACTTAAAGACATCTTTACCTACCTCGTGGTCATGAAACTCAACTCCGCACTCTCTTCGAAATCTAAAAATTACATCGACTCACACATGATTGAACTCCAATCGATTCATTCATAGGATAACATCAAGCTGACTTAGAGGCAAACACACTAAGTCCATACCAAAATCTCTCCCAAAAACTGTCACAGGACAATTCAAACATACCAAGGAAGTAGTCACTCAACCACTACCTAGGGTATTAACAATCATACTACCATTTATAACAAACACCTCTAACTTTAACCTCGACACACACTCATCAGATATAAACGAATGCGTTGCACCCGTATCAATAACAGTAATCAAAGGAATATTATTGATAAAACACGTACCTCAAATCAAGTTATCTAAAATAGTAGCCTCTGATTACTAACCCTTCTTAGGTTTCTCACACTGTGTACCAATATGACCCCACTCTATATAGTTAAAGCAAGTCTGATTATTATTCCTACAGTCAATAGAATGGTGACCTGGCTTCCCACACTTGAAGCAGTTCATAATTGTTCTCTTGTACTCGGGAACATGATATACATACTAATCATATTTAAAGTATCTCATATAAGTAGGAGTCTCTCCCCCACTTTTCTTCTTCTCATATGGAACTCTCTATTTCCCTTTACTAGTTGGAGTACCATAAAATTTCCCACGAATCTGACTCTTCCATTTCCTTTCACTAATACTCTTATAGTGAGCAAACCAAGCTCTATTATCCTCGTCATATATTTTACACTTATTCACCAGTACAAAAAATGGCGGATCTCTTGATACCTGATACCTTGTTGGATCTCGGGACACAACCCGCTCTCAAACTTATGCATTTCGAACGCTTTGTAGTAGCACTATTATAATATGGACAAAACTTCACTAGCTCCTCAAACTTTGCAGCATACACTGCAACTGTCGAATTTCTTCGCTTCAGCTCAAGGAATTCAATCTCCTTTTTGCTACACTCATCCTTAAGAAAGTACTTCTCCATAAACTATACTCTCAACACAACCCAAGTAATCTCAATACCAACCACCTTTAACCACTGACGTGCGTTATCCCACCAATATCCAGCTTCTTTAGTCAACATATGAGTACCAAACAATACATTCTGCTCCTTAGTACATGTCATCACTCAGAAAATATTTTAAATCTCTTCCAGTCTTGAATGGGCACCCTCTAGGTTATACATGCCCTTGAATGTCAGCAGATTATTCCTCTAAAATTTCTCTAAGCCATGAAACTCGTCAACAATATAATTTTGTTGTCCATGCAACAGATGAACCATTGAATACAAATTATAATCAATTATGCGATTATTTCTTCCAGCCATTATGCACACCATCAAGCATACATTAGAAGAAATAATGCATTGACAATATACATGCACATGTCTCGTACTAGGGAACAATTTCCATATCAAAAACTTAGTCGGATGGACCAACATGCTCTGATACCACTACGTAGCACCCTACTTCCCGACTCAACAATTAAATAATAAAACATAAAGGAAACATGATATTTACCAAGTAGAATGCTACTTACATCCATTAAACCAATTTGAACCACATAACAAAGAAACACAACTCGTTTAATAAGCAATAGAATTTCAAAAGCATTTGGCATAATAGCCTCAACAACATTATTAATTTGAAAAATGGTTCATCATGGAATAAAATTAAATAGAAATAAACGTAACATAGATAAATATAGGACAACTCGATCCCATCTAGTTACGTATCGGGGCGACTCAACTATAAACCCGAATGATAAGCAACTAAAGAGGCACAATGCTATCCTCAACCTCAAGCTCATACTCCTACTCAGGTACTTGATAATCTATTTTCCAGAGGAGCACAAACGCAACAACACAAAAGGGGTGATAATACATTCAATTAATAATCAATGCATAAACATTTAGGATAGATTCACACATTTACACAATCATCCACATAATCAAAAAACACACTAATATCATGTATCCATATCTCGTCCCCATCACAATCATTCAATCATGACCAGACAATAAAATGCAATAATGACTCAACTCATGCTCGTCATGATCCTTATAATGGACCAAACTTACAACTCAACTCTATACGCATGCGGTACCGACTCAACGTTTGAATCTTTATACGAACCAAGTCCCAAGCTTTGCGAAACCCGAGCCCCCATTCTGAGCTCCAAGCACCCACTCAAGGCTTGGCATTAGCCACTAGTTCCCATTCTTAACTAGCGAACATGTCTATTTCACAACAACGACGCATATGATGAATGTCATATAAACATGCAGTACATCCCCACTCTGACTATACATGATTACTCGACAATAAAAGATGTAAAATAACCCCACTCTAACTATAAATAAATATATCTACTGCATCAATAGTAACTCACAGCTTAAATCACACTTCTCATAAACTCATCAACAAGTATGCACAAAATTTACATCACATCATACATGCACTTTTATCACACATATCCACACTTACACATAATACTCATTTATGTATAATTTCATTTCATCGCACATAATTAATTACTCATGTTTATCAAAATACATACAACATTAACCAATCACTGATTGTTCGACAAAACCACCCTCATAACCTAACTCAGCAGGTTAAAACATGCATTCTGACACGGTGACGAGTAACCTGTCACTAGGATGACGCCCGTCGTCCTTCCCATTGCTCAACATGCCATATAGTGACAACCTGGCAAGATTACACCTGCCTATAAGCCATAACAGTCTCCCCGTCATATGCCTGACACCCATCAGTGCTTCACATAACATGACGCCCAGGTCGTGATACATATAACAATCGTCATTCTGCTAACATATCAGAATTTTGTCCTGCACTTGCAGAACGTTAAAAATCCTCTCAAAATCACTCCAAACCCTTCCAAACAGTGCAGAAACCTCACTCATATGATTACCACACAATAGCATGATAATTCATATTAATCTAACATGTTATTCCAATAATTTAACCAAAAAATTATAATTAATTCATGCTTTGAAAATCCCAATTTCATGTTAAAACTCGTGTTTATGAACAAATAATATATGCAATAATCACACCAAATACAGTACATAGAATTGTAAGTAAATTATGGCATATAAACATAATTGCAATCATATCACTCATCACACCACACAATCAACAAAAGAGAGAAAATAATATTAGAGGTTAAGAGAAACCTCTCTACCATTTCAAGAATTAAGCACCATAGAAGAAGAATCCCCCTTACATTGTAACTTCATAAAATTCAGTAAGGCAAACCTCAATTGATTTCGTCCATCAAGCTCTAATACTCCCTTCCCAAGATTTTTCCTCCAATTCCTTTGTTTTTCACATACTGATAAAATAATCTCTAAAAATCTAATATTTGTCAACTTTAGAACATATACTATTTTATTTTAATTTCTCTAAATTGCATCTTTTGTCCAACTAAAGTTCAACCGTCCTCCACTCACCACTAAACTCTCTCATTTCACCAAATTGACCCAATTTTACAAATTTTCACCAATTTTCACTTAATTAATTAATTTCCACTAACCCAATTAATTAACATGAAACACGACAAATACCGTCACCGACGAAACATGTCATATATTCACAAAAATAATTATTTAAATAAAATACTCAATTAAATTAAATAAATAATTAAGTAAGTGAATGATTAAATCAAGGTGTTACACTCAACGCCTCTAAACAATTTCTCCAGGATGTCCCATGATTACTTTGCCGAGTCTACATCACCAACTTTCTCAAAGTTGTCTGGATCAGTGCATTAATGGATTATAAAGAGAGATTTATAATCTTTCTTCTTTAAATCTTTGTGCGCAACCTTTTATTCATATGTAGCATTCTCTCCAATTGGTGTCATTCCATTCTTCACAAGATCCTAAAGATCTTAATAATATAAAACAACCTCCATCTACTTACACCAATTTTCATAATTCTTACCATTCAATATTGAAAGATTTCTTGAAAAATGTCTATTCGAATGAGAAGTCATTGCATTATGTCTCCCAAGAATCGCAGTCAGTGCTCTAAATACTATATGTTGAAATTAACCCTAATCTTTAAGATAATCCGAATCAGAGCTCGATTGTTTTGTTTTTTTGTTTTAATGATTTTTATAGTGTAACATATTTGGTGTAAAAAAAATTTACAAAGAAATTTTTCATAGAAGTTTCAAATGAAAAATTGGTTTAAATAGTTGTTCTTAAAATGTTATTTTATGTATTTCATCATTTTATCGAAACTTTTTTTAGATGTCAAAATTTTAAAAAATCACTTAATTTTGAAGCTATTTCAAATAGCTTTTCATAAAAATCGTTTTTGAAAAAATTGTGATTTTGACTATATTTTGATCTTCAATAATGTACGTTTTTATTATAGTATGTCAAAATTTATCTTTTAATTTATAAAAAATAAAATATAGAAAAACTTGTAATATTTTGAAAAACGTTTTTGTAGAATCCATTTTAAAAAATACAAAGAAAAAATCCATTTTTTAAAGATAAAACAAACTAGCCCTCAATCTTGGTTTAATGAGAATCAATCTCTCTAATTGATCGTTCCGATTATTCCCCACTCATCACTCAAGTGATTCAACAACACCTTATTTGCAAAATGTTTTTGTCGCACAATAATTTGAGAAGAAAATAAATCCATGAAAGTGAATTTAGGAAGAAAAGATAAATTAGGTTTTGGGGGAAAAGGGAAGAAAAGAGAAATTAGGTTTTGGGAGAAAAGGGAAGAAAATGATCAAATTATGCATAACTTTTCTCTCTACATTTATTCTTACTAACTTTCTCTTAATCAACTACTTACAATAGTATAGTACCTTCCTATTTATAGATGAGATTAACAATAAAATGAATGCTAAGTTTTTAACTCTGTCGAGATTAACTCATTCGACAACTACCTACTTCGACTCTGTCGAATACTTAACACAAAGAATTACGTATTTAACAATACCAGTGGTTCTGTCAGGAAGACTGTGGCCAAGGTTTCATCACCTTGAATGATGACACTATTAAATATGTAATCCATTGTTTTATAAAGATTAAATTTGATTTATAAAGATCATATTTGATTTAGAAAGATTATAATAGATATTTGTGGGCTTTTATAGTTTGAGCTTTAGCTTGAGATGCAAGTTAACCTAAACTTATAAATAGGGAGGAACCTTAATCATTGTAATAATCAAGTTTGATAATCACGATTTTGCAGTTGCAAAGTGAAATTAAAATTCCACAGTTGTGGGCAGAGAGTTACTCTGCAGTTCATACTCATCTTCTTTAAACATTCTCAAGAAAGATAATTATGAAAATTGGTGCAAGCAGATTAAGTTGGTTTTTTGTTACCAAGATCTTTGGGATCTTGTGAAGGAGGAGGGATTATCACCACTTGCAGAAATTAAGACAGACCAGAAGAAGGTTTCATATAGAGAATTGAAGAAGAGAGATTATAAAGCTCTCTTTATAATCCATCAATGTGTTGATCTAGATAACTTTGAAAAAGTTAATGATGTAGAGTCAGTGAATGAAGCGTGAAAGATTCTTGAAAAATCGTTTGGAGGAGTATAGAAGGTGAAAGAGGTGAGGTTACAAACTCACAAGAGAACCTATGAATTGCTTCAGATGGAAGAAAGTGAAAGTATAACAAATTTCTTCACTAGGATTACAAAACTGGTGAATTAAATCAAGGAATATGGAGAAGTGTTGACATCAAAATCAATTGTTGTAAAGATCTTGAGGCCATTGGCTCAAAGTTCGACCACGTGGTAGTAGCCATATAAGAGTCGAAAGACTTATCAGTATTGACAAAGGAAGAGCTTCAATAGATGCTTGAGTCTCATAAACAAAGGATATCTGAATGAGCTGCAAGAAAATCAAAGAGTGATATGGCTTTACAGGCACAATCATAAAAATAAAGGAAAGGAAAAGGAAGCTGAAATGGCAACAAAGGTATGGGAGGTTATACCATTTTGATTGGTCAAAATCAGCATGAAGGAAACTGGTGGAATTAGAGAAAACCCTAGAACCAAGGCAACCAAAGAGGTGGTCCTGCAGGTAGAGGAATATGTGGTGGTTGAAAGCCTAAAAAAAATTCACATTTAGTGTTTCAATTGTCAAAAGTATGGTCATTATTTTAGTGATTGTCCATAAAAAAGAAGAATCAAGAAACTGATGCAAAGTTGGCGAAACATGAAGAAGAAGAGATATTGCTGATGGTCACAACAAGATACGAAGAGAGATTCCATGAACAATGGTACTTGGACTCAGGATGCTCATCACACATGACTGGAAAAAAATTGGTTTTTCAACATGAAGCCCTCGTCGAAGAATGCAATGAAGTTTGCAAACGACAATACTCTAGCAACTAAAGGTGTTGGTGATGTTCAGATTGTGAGGAAGGATGGCAAGAAATCAATAATTTCCAATGTGTTATACATACCAAGCATGAAAAGTAACTTGCTCAGTATAGGACAATCTGTCGAAAAGAACTACAAGGTAGTTATCAAAGACAAGATGATGAGAGTTCTCGACGCAGATGGTAGGTTGATCTTGAAGGCTCAAATGTCTCAGAATAGGACCTTCAAGATTGAACTCAATGTGATGGAACACACGTGTCTAACAACTATAGCCAACAGAGATAAGTGGTTATGGCATTTTCAACTAGGTCATCTTAACTTCAATGACATCAGAGAGGTAAAGAAAAGAAATATGGCTTCAGGATTACCTAAAATCGATATTCTAAGTGAAGTCCGTAAAGAGTGTGCTCAGTCAAAATAACACAAGAATATCTTCAGCAAGGATGCATGAAGGAAGTCGAAGGCAATTGTGGAAGTCATATACTCTGATGTATATGGTCCAATCCAGGTGGATTCGATTGCATGCAACATATACTTTGTCACGTTCATAAATGATTATAGTCGAAAGCTATAGACTTACCTCATCAAGAAGAAAAGTGATGTGATCGAGGTATTTGCCATATTCAAATCTATGGTCGAAAGACATAGCAGTCGAAAGTTGAAAATTCTGAGGACTGATGGTGGTGAAGAGTGTATGTCGAAAGAGTTCGATGCATTATATAAAAAAAAAGAGATTGTGAGTGAGGTGGTGCCACCCTACACTCCACAATAAAATGGAATTTCAGAAAGAAAAAACATAACCATCATGAACATGGTGAGAAGTATGTTGAATGGAAAACATCTACCCAAAGAATTATAAGGAGAAGCGGTTTCGACAACAACATACATATTAAACAGATGTCCGATGAAGAAGCTTAAAGGAATCACACTAGAAGAATGTTGTTCTGGTGTCAAGCCTAACCTCAGTCACTTGAAAGGTGTCTGGATATATATATCACATAGAAATATGCTAGACCAATTGAGAAGGAAGCTTGATGACAAGTCGAATCAGATGATCTTGATAGGATATCATTCGACTGGAGGTTACAAGTTGTTCGACTCAGTGAATAAGCAGGTAGTGATCAACAGGGACGTGATCATAAATGAGCTTAAAGAATAGGATTGGACTGAGAATGTTAAGAAGGACTCAGTGAGAATCTCTTGTGAAGAACTAACACTGAAGTCGAAAGAGAAGTTCGACAGGAACAAGTCATAGATGAAGCAGGCTCAAGCAGACCTCGACGAACAAGACACATTCCTGTAAGGTTGCAAGAATGTGTAATTACATCAGATAATATGGTAAATGAATAGGGTGAGCTGGTACATTATGCTTTCTATGCAGATGTCGAACCAGTCAATGTAGCTGAGGTATTGAAGGATTCAAAGTGGGTGAAAGCAATGAATGAGGAGTTAGAATCCATCGAAGTCAACAACACTTGGTCACTTGTCGAATTGCCTAAAGGCAATTGATGTGAAATGGGTTTACAAGGTGAAAGTGAATCCTAAAGGAGAGGTAACTTGGCACAAGACGAGACTTATGGCAAAAGGATTTCTTCAGAAGAAAGGAATCGACTTCGATGAAGTGTTTGAAGGTGTTGCTAGGATCGAAACAATCAGGTTGGTTGTTGGTCTAACAAATATGAACAATGGGCACACGTGTCAGATAGACGTGAAATGTGCATTCCTTAATGTCCCCTTAGACGAAGAAATTTATGTCGCACAACCAGTTGGGTTTGTGAAACAAGGCAAAGAAAGAAAGGTGTACATGTTGCATAAAACCCTGTATGGGCTTAAGCAATCTCCAAGAGCTTGGATTAAGAAGATCGACAACTTTCTAAGGGAGAAAAAATTGTGAAGTGCACAACTGAGCATGAAGTGTATGTAAGGAGAAGCAATAGTAAATTGTTTATACTATGTCTTTATGTCGATGACCTGTTGATAACAGGAAGTTGCAAAAAGGAGATTGAAGATTTCAAACTTGACCTAAGTGGGGAGTTTAAAATGTCAGACTTGGGAAATCTCTCATATTTCCTTGACATCGAATTCTACAAGGCTGGTAGAAGTTTGATGATGCACCAAAGAAGATATGCAGGCGAAATACTCAAGAGATTTAAGATGCAAGATTGCAACCCAACTTCGACTCCAACTGAGACCAAATTGCAACTATCGAATGATTCATATGAAGATGATGTCGACCTAACCCAATATATAAGAATTATTGGATCACTTTGATACCTTTGTCATACAAGGTATGACTTAACATATAGTGTGGGTATGGTTAGTAGATTCATGCAAAAGCCAAATGTATCACACATAGCAGCAACGAAGAGGATACTGAGGTATCTAAAAGGAACTTTTGACTACAACATTTTGTTTTCTGCATCTGATGAAGGAAAATAATACAAGTTAGTGGGATACACTGACTCAAGTTGGTGTAATGATACTGAAGATTGAAAATCCACAATTGGCTATGTGTTTATGTTAGGTGGTGCACAACTTGCTTGGAGTTCGAGAAAGGAGCTAGTAGTGGCATTGCCATCATGCGAAGCAGAATACATAACTGCTTCTCTTTGTGCATGTCAAGCAACCTGGATGGTGAACCTGGTCGAAGAGATCGCAGCGAAGATTCGTGGAACAATTACCATGAAGATCGACAATATGTCAACTATCAACTTGGCGAAGAATCCAATAGCACACGGTTGAAGCAAGCACATCAAAATGAGGTTCCATTATCTTTGAGAGCAGGTAGCAGGAGAGAAAATGAACTTGCAACACTGCAGAACTGAGAATTAGATTGTAGACATCATGATGAAGGGAATGCTAGTCGAAGTGTTCAAAAAGTTAAGGTCTATGATGGATGTGGATAGTTTAGACACAATGAATTAGGTGGTGTGTTAAATATGTAATTCATTGTTTTAGAAAGACTATATTTGATTTAGAAAGATTAGATTAGATATTTTTGGGCTTTTATAGTTTGAGTTTTACCTTGAGATGCAGGTTAACCTAAATATATAAATAGGAGGAATCCTTATCATTGTAATAATCAAGTTTGATAATCACGATTTTACAGTTGCAAAGTGATAATAGAATTTCACAATTGTGGGTAGAGAGTTACTTTGCAGTTCATACTCATCTTCTTTAAACACGTTCTTGTTTTTGTTCATTGATATTACATAACAATCTTGAGATCAAGATTGAGAAGAATTCACCATAGATTGTGGTTGAATTTTAACAAACACTGTCACCAATTGTGTCTGGCGGGTTGAGAGCGGAATCTATGCCATATTTTTCTGATAAAAGTTTTGGTTTGTTTGGAAGGAGAAAAGTGGAGACTCCTGATAGTCGTAATTCACAATTTATTAATGTTATTCAACAGATTGAGATTAGATATTACAAAAAAGACTCACCCATTCATCTTATTTTTTATTTTTATTTTGGGAGATGATGAGAAAATTTGCATTAAAAATCATGATTGTCTATATAGACACAAAATGAACTCACCATTTTTTATTTTTTTATGAAGATTTGATTTGTGAAAAAATATGAAGAAAAAAATTATCATGAATTTGTGAATTTTTTTGGAAAAAAGATTAACATGAAATTGAAAGAAAGAAAATAAAAATAAATCAATTTTAATTTAATTTAGAAAACAAATTAAATTAATTTTTATAAAATATTTATAATAATTTAATTTAATTTATTTATTTTAATTTTTTAATTTAATATTTATATATATATATATATATATTATTTAAATAAAAAATAATTATGAATAATGTGAGATTTTTTTTCCATTTAAGCCACGACATATCATTAATTCAACTATTATATCTGGTAAAATAACACTTAAATAGGGTCGGGACTAAAATCCAAAATATATATTTAAAAAGAGATCAAAATTCTATATTTTAAAATAAAGGGATCTAAATTGAGAAAAATAAAACAAATTTGTAATTATTATTATTATTACATGAAAAAACAAGACAAAAGTTTGATTTGGGTTTGCGGTTCCCTCCACGTTTTCCATTTTCTCCTTTCGCGACTCTTCTTAACCTTCCATATTTCGTTAACTGTCGATCAACCTTTCGTATACATTCTCTTCTAATCGGTTCCATTATTTTCATTTCAACAAAAAATACTAACACACTCAAACAAAAATGGGCGACAACAAACGCAAGAGAGGTCGAAAACCGAAAACCCCCTCCCCCGAAACCCTAGACATCCCTACCACCACCGTCGCTACTAACCCTTCCCCTTCCATCCTAGACGACGACTTCTCCGTCGGAAACGTCGAACTCATCGACAACACTGCCTCTTCAAATCTCGGTCGCCGCCGCGGCCGCCCCAAAAAGCTCCCCACTATTCCCGACAAGCCACCCACTGGCCGCCGTCCTGCTCGCACTGTAGACAGCAACGGTGCTGTCCCGGTTGATGTTGGAGGCGCTACTGCCATGGATGCAGACCCTATATGGGAGAGCATCTCGGCTAGGGTGTTGCCGTCTATGGATTCGGTGGTGAAAGTGTTCTGTGTACACACAGAGCCGAACTTTTCGTTACCATGGCAGAGGAAGAGACAGTATAGCTCCAGTAGCAGTGGGTTTGTGATAAGTGGGAAGAGGGTTCTCACTAATGCGCATTCCGTCGAGCATTACACTCAGGTCAAGCTCAAGAAACGTGGCTCTGACACTAAGTACTTGGCTACTGTTCTTGCCATTGGAACTGAGTGTGATATTGGTAAATAACTTTTATCAATCTATTATTTACAATTTTGAATTTTGAACTTTTTTATGCGTATCAATTACCAAATTGGAAAGTGTATTAGTGTTGGTAAACAAACTTAGTTCTGTATTTGTGATTCACGGCATTGAGATGCCCTATCTTCTGAGAAAAGTGCATGGTAGGTTTTGGGAAGGCAAGACTGATTTGAGTTCCTTTTTTTATTAATCATTGCATGATTGTTGTTTGCAAACATTTTTAATGTTAAGCGCCTTGTTTTGTTCATAAAGACCGAATCATTCTGTTTATGATTTGTACAAGATGATCAGAAGTCAAACATAATTTACTAACTTGAATTGAAGATTGTAAAACTGAAGAATAGAGGAGAAACTCTGTAAGACAATAATAAGTGAAGAGTACCTGCATATACTAGTTCTTGTATAAATGAGAGTAGAATTTTATCCACATTTCTATTCTTTACAGACTAATACATTATATTTACCAAATGAATGGAATATAGTTAAAAAGTGGTTTTTAAACATGTGGTCACGGCAAGAAGTAAACTTTTCCTTGACAGAGTCCCTCCTAGACTAACACATATTTTACTAAAAATTGATATCTTGTCTATTCTAATACCAGCCTTCCTTTTTAAAGACTATAAGTTATGAACAAATCGTATTCAAACTACTGGTTTCTCTTATGTAGAATCTTATTAGGTTAAAGAAATAAAAATCGTATTCTAGACAATGGTACTTGAAATTTGACGAGGTGGTAACGTCATTGGATTTTGAAGAAAATAAAATTGTGGAGTTGTCAGTTCTGTTTTTGATTCTTGTGATTACAGAGGGGACCTAGCCATATAATATATATAATCCTAGTTCCTACCTATTATGAGGTCAAGGTTAAAGCCTACACTCTTGCCCACACCAATAAGGTTTCAGATACTTAGCCTTTAGTTAAAAGATATCACTTAACCAATAAAAAGGCTTATATATGCACCCCCATCAGAATCACGATTAACCCGTTTTTCACAAACTAAACAACGATTGATTGTAGCCCATAAAAAGTTAGATAAATCTAACGTTCTCCCACTTGGGCAAAATCAATTGTATGATTTTTATTTTAAAATACATTTTGAAAAAGACTCTCGGGTTAATGACTAATTCCTTAAAATGCAGCCACATTTTAAGGAAATGCATGATTCTAGGTGCAATGTCTGAATATGACTCCATCCAATAAAAGTTAAGCAATATTGATTCACGACGATTATTGTATTCTTCATTGACATAAAACATTCCGTGGTTACAAAAACTGCGGACTCCGTCAACTAGTTATTAGTGTGAAGTGTGACAGAGAAAATAGGATGATTAACTAATAAGGATCCTGTTATATATAATCTTACCATGATAAAGAAACTTAAATTTCAAAATTTAGAAGAAATGAAGTATTCTCAATCAGCAACCTATTAACAAGTGTCAAGATATAAGATACTGCCTTCTTTCTTGGTGCTATGTCCTATATCATATCATGTTAATTTTGTGATATAGTGGTGTTGCAGTGCACTCTGATTGGTGACAGGTTACATTGTGTTTTTATGTCACACATGTTGTTTTGTGGTTTGAGACTAAAATCATCACAATCACAAATTTTCACATCACTATTGCATCATGGAGGTTAAAGCCCTATTTTCTCCTTATTTTTTACCTTAATTTTTAATTTCTGTCAATCCCTTTAGATTTGGCATAAATGTTTTGAAAACCATTCATGTAAGAAGTATGTCTTTGATCTTTTTGGTCATCCTCACAGGCTTGTGTCCTCTGTGAGTCTACTTCACATGCTACAAATCCACACGTCTTCTCTCTACATGCCCATACTGTCTAAGCCTATTTTTCACCATCTTTTTTACTGTAAGTGTTATCGCAACTCTTTCTAAAGTTGTCACTTCTAATCCTATTCCTATCTTGTCTAGTCTTACCACACATTCAACACAACATTCTCATCTCTGCTATATTTGATTTATTTTCATGTTGGTTCCTATGTTGCCAATAGCGCGCTATGAGGTGCTATAGTAGAACAGCGTAGCAGTGGTAAAGTTTGGCACAATGCTTTTGGTCTGTGAGCCGGTCAACAATAGCGGGTGTAGCCGCCACTATTGCGGCCTCAATCCGACATCTCAGCAGCTATTAGGGTTTCATGGAAAAATCTCAAAACCTTTTTTCTAACCTGTGTCCTTTTTAAGGGTATAAATGCCAACATTCTGGATTAACAACATAGGTTGGTTATTTACATCCCAAGATTCTGGCCTAGACTAACATATTTTACTAAAAATTGATTTCTTGTTTATTCTAATACCAGGCTTCCTTTTTAAAGGCTATAAGTAATGAAGAAATCCTATTCAAACTGCTCTTGATAAGATTATTTTGCGTCTTTAAATTTTGTTAACTTTGTCAATCCCTGAACATTCAGAATAAAATTTTAGGGAACACTCCTGTCATCTCTGAGCATCATTCATGTATGCAACAAGCCTTTGTTCATTTTGGTCATCCTTAGAGGCTTGTGCCCTCTCTATCTATTGCTGGCCATTTTTGGAAGATTTTGGCCCCCCACTTGTTGGTGTTCATTACTTTAATTTTGAGCATTTACATGCAATTAAGGCAGAAATTCCAACAATATTATTATGTTCATATGATGGATCTATCATCTTTGTTATAGCAGCCAATTTATTAGCAACTATTGAGATAATGTTTTGTGGTCTTCCCAACCATGGGCCCATGCTGCTATCCCAAATTGGTGACTGCAATTTATAATAGGTTTAGGTGGGGAGTTTGAGGGAATTTTGTTGAACTTTCTAATATGAATTCTTATTAATGCATTCGTTTCTTTACATTTGCAGCCATGCTTACCGTTGATGATGATGAGTTCTGGCAAGGTATGTCACCTGTGGAGTTTGGGGATTTGCCTACCCTTCAAGATGCAGTAACTGTTGTGGGCTACCCAATTGGAGGAGACACTATCTCTGTGACCAGTGGTGTTGTATCACGTATTGAGATTTTATCGTATGTCCATGGTTCCACAGAACTTCTAGGTTTACAGGTTCGAATAATTGATCGTCCACTTTCATCATTTAGTGGTGGTTCATTTAATGTACCCTGGTTTTCCTTCATCAATTTTATTATATTTTTTGCAGATAGATGCTGCTATAAATTCTGGAAATTCTGGCGGACCTGCATTTAATGGTAAAGGAAACTGTGTAGGGATAGCATTTCAGTCTCTCAAACATGAAGATGTGGAGAATATAGGCTATGTTATTCCAACGCCAGTTATCACGCATTTCATCCAGGATTATGAGAAGAATAAAGGATATACTGGTAATGTGGTTGCCGTGAACTAAGATGTAGATTTTACTTTTAAATCTTTAGCCGAGCATCATAAAATCTAAATATTGAAGTTTTATTTGCTTAGACCAAAATTTCTCAATCTTCTTTTATAGGGTTCCCTATTCTTGGGGTTGAGTGGCAGAAAATGGAAAATCCTGATCTACGAATGGCAATGGGAATGAAATCTAATCAGAAAGGTGTGCGCATTAGAAGAATCGATCCTACTTCTCCTGAATCCAAAGTTTTGAAACCATCAGATGTTATCCTTAGCTTTGATGGGGTTGATATTGCCAATGATGGAACAGGTGATTTTTATTTTCAGTTTTGTCATACATTTATGCACGCCGTGCAGTTTATATTTGTTTAGCTAGCTACTAAAAGGTGTCTGGGAGGACTTACCGGCTCATGTTTGACATCGACTATAGTAGGAGAAAACAGTGTTTAACTTATACCTCTTTTATACACAATGATTAAATTCATTCAGCATGCCAGAGGTCATTAATTTGTTGTATGAATTTGGATCCTTTGCATAAGCTATAAATTTTGTGAATAAGTGCATTGTAATAGATCTTTAATACCTAGAAATCACACTCAACAATCAATTTTTATAAAACCGGTGGAATCTATTTCTCTCCATATGTGTCTGTCTATATTTAGCACTTGCTATTTGGATTAGTACTATGTCTCGGTTTTGTTGTGTTCTATTAATTTCAGTTTAGATATGAACAAGAGGAGACACAACTCTGGCATTGCTCATCAGTCAAAATACATTACTCAACCATTCCTAGATCACATTATGCCAAAATACATTGCTTATCTTGTTCTCTGTTTTTTCTTATGCTTGGTGAATTAACCAGCTTTGCTGTGGCCAACATGGAATATATACATGGTGTGAGTTTAGTAGTGTTTAATAAAGCTTTGTCTCCTGGTGTTATTTTTCAGTTCCATTTCGCCATGGAGAGCGCATTGGTTTTAGTTATCTCATATCACAGAAATATACCGGTGATGATGCAGCAATCAAAGTATTGCGGAATTCAACTGTTCTCAAATTCAATATTAAACTTGATGGTCACAGAAGGCTTATTCCAGCACACAGCAAGGGCAAGCCTCCCTCATATTATATTATTGCAGGATTTGTTTTTTCAACGGTTTCTGTTCCTTATCTTCGATCTGAGGTTTGTGGTACTATTAGTTTTTCCTAGAACTTGGGTTATGTCTTACTCAACCTCACTCAATATGCTTGTTAGAAGTTGGGGTCCTTCTAAGTTGTTGTGATAATAGCAGTATATAGTCCGTGTAATTTGTAGCTTTGTATTTAATTCAGAAGTCAGTAGTGGCCAATTGCGGGATAGCGGAGCGTAGGCCAGCCGCAATGGGAAGAGCCTTAGCGGTGCAGAACACTATAGCGGTCACTATAGGGTAAATAGCTGTTGCGGAGGCAGAGGGGTTCCCGGTCAGGAGCAATTTCCGGCTCGCTATCCTTTCCCTTCTGAAAAAACAAAATTACCCCTTAAATTTAAAACAATTTAAGGGTAGCTTTGGGTTAATTAATGAATTTACTATACTTTTAGCATAATTTAAAACCAAATTACCCCTACTTTGATTTTACTATACCTTTAGCGTGAATTTGTAAATTCATTAATACAAATTTGCTAAGCTTTCTTGTGGATCCATTCTTTTCCAACTCAATTTTTCATTATGATCAGTACGGAAAAGATTACGAGTATGAAGCTCCAGTCAAGATTTTGGATAAACTGCTATATGCAATGCCACAATCACCAGATGAACAACTTGTTGTGATTTCTCAGGTGCACTTCTTCTGTTAGTCTCTTTGACCTTATCAAGTTTGATTATCTTGAATACCTTCTCAAGTCTGATCATCTCTTTGACACATTTAGGTGCTGGTGGCTGATATCAACATTGGATATGAAGAAATAGTTAATACCCAGGTTGATAATGACATTGTTTCGTGTTTCTGCTTTCTTTGTTGAACATGATAACTCTATTGGCTTAACCACTTTATTATTCACCGCTTTCTACTCTGTATTTCTGAAGGTCGTTGCTTTTAATGGTAAACCTGTGAAAAATCTCAAGAGCTTGGCTGCTATGGTTGAGAGCTGTGATGACGAGTATCTAAAATTTGATTTAGATTATGAACAGGTCTGTCTTTATTTCTCAATCTGTCTTGTGTGCTCATGGAAAATGGCTTTAAGTAACTCTTATTAACTAGTCATCTTCATTTTCTATGCAGATAGTAGTCCTTCGCACGGAAACTGCAAAAGCTGCCACACTAGATATTCTTGCAACACATTGCATTCCATCAGCAATGTCTGATGATCTCAAGTCATAGTCTTGTACATTGCATCTAGGTTGCTGATGTTTCATGCAGAATACTGGTTAAAAGATGCAGACGTGTAGGCTTGACTTAATTTTTTGTTAGATTGATTCCCTCCATGTTATTGGGAGCTGATGAATGCTTATTTTAATTGTATGTACTAATGCCCTCATGGAAATGATGAGTCCACTTTTTGAAAAGGATGATAGATAGCTAAGCCGGATCTATGATTGTCTTTCATTGAAATTGGTGTTTTTTTAGTAATTTTGAGGGTACTGAGCAATGTGAAGAGGTTTCATCACTCCATTTACCTTTTAGACGAGTTACAAAAACAAAGCTATACTCCCGAAAATAGAAATGCTGTCATTGCTAATGGATGCTGGCTCGAATAAATTGACAAAAATGAATTATGACATATGCATGTTTCCACATAAATTGACAAAAATGACTTATAGCATGTTTGTTCTATTAGAGTTTGATGAAGAGAGCGTATCAGATAGGGGTGTTTGCAGTGTGGTTTGGATGGTTTTGACGATAAAAATCATTCGAATTGCAATAGAAAAAATATGCAGTTTTATTTGGTTCGGTTGATTTTTAAAAATAAAATCAAACCAAACCAATGCGGTTTGTGATGATTTGGTTTTTTACAAGATTTTTATTGATCCATACATACACTTATAGAGAATAATATAACTTAGTATTTAATCATTCATACATTAATAAATAACATTGAAATTCATCATATTTAGACAAATTTTTCTCATTCAACATACAAAAATAAGACTAGACAAAGGTGAAATATAAAATAAAATAGTAGCTTAAAATAATATCAAACACATTATAAGAAATCATAATGAAAAATAGATGAGAGGAAAGGAGTGTAGTTTTGTCTACCACCTTGAGACTATCTCTGAGAGTGGTAAACCTAAGTGCTGACAGAGGTTTTGTTAGTATATCTGCATTCTGCAGATTAGCTGGGATGTGCTTGACAGAACAAGTTTTCTTGAGCACTTTTTCCTTGAGAAAATATATGTCCAATTCCATGTGATTAGTTTTGACATGAAGTATACAATTTTGGGACAAGGCCATCATGTGAGATTGTCGCAGTAGAGATTAGGGGTTAAAGTTGTAACTTGTAATTCTGAGAGTAGTGACTGAATGCAGAGAACTTTAGATGCAGTGCTGGCCAAACTCTTGTACTCTGCTTTGTTGCTAGATCTGACTACTAGGGTTTGTTTCTTTGACCACTACGAAATTAGATTTGGGACAAAGTAGATGCATGACAATGATGTGGATTTTCTGTGATCAGTCTGAGCCCCAGTCAACATCAAAAAAGGTTGTGATGGAAATAGGCTGCAAAAGATTAGCTGGTTGGAACTGTAAGCCATGATGGATGGTACCTCTGAGGTATCTCAGTATTATATTGACAGCCACCCAATGACTCTGCATAGGTTGATGAGCCAGAAATTGGCAAGCTTTATTTACAAAAAAACTGATTTCTGGTATGGTAATAGGTATATTCTAAAGCTTTTACCACCGACCTGTAATAAGTAGGGTCTGAAAGATAGTCTGACCCCTGTCCGGTGAGCTTTAGATTTGACACCATGGGAGTAGGGAGGCTCTTAGCCCCACTCATATTTGTTTTGGACAATAAATCCCTAATATACTTGGTCTGAGAAAGAAACATATCCCCTTGAGGAGTTTTAGAAACTTCAAAGCCCAGAAAATAGTTTAGAGTGCTAAGTTGTTTTAGGGAGAATTGATCATTGAGCTTGGTAACTAGGCTTTGAATATGGTTGGGAGAGTTTCCAATGACAATACTGTCATCCACATAGACTAACATGAAGATGATATAGGTAGGTGTGGTCAGTGTAAACAGTGAGGGATCACACTTGCTAGTAATGAAACCAAACTGATGTAATGCAATAGGGAGCCTTTCAAACCAGACCCTTGGTGCCTGTTTCAGCCCATAGATAGCTTTATTAAGCTTGCAGACAAGTACAAAACCAGGTTGAACAAACCCAGGGAGTTGTTGCATATAAACCTCTTCAATCAAAATGACATTTAAGAAGGTATTGTTGACATCAAGTTGGGTGATTTGCCACTTGGGTGATTAACCACTGTCTGGACAGAGCTAAAGTTAAAACAATTCTGACTATGACTGGTTTGACCACTGGTGAGAAAGTTTCTTGAAAGTCAAAACCTTGGACTTGGTGGAATCCTTTGGCCACCAATCTGGCCTTGTATTTTAGAATGGAACCATAAGGATTTTGTTTGATCCTAAAGACCCATTTGCATCCAATGACTCTTTTGTTTGGAGGAAAAGTGGTGAGGGTCCAAATGTTGTTGTGTAAAAGGGCATCATGTTCAGCTTTCATGACTTCAAGCCATTTGGGATGCTTGAGGGCTAGTTTATAGGATGTTGGCTCAAGTTCAGTCACAGGAGAAGAGTAGGACGAAGTCTAGGTTGCACAATGCCATCTTTAGCCCTTGTGATCACACGGTGAGAATTTTGGGGATAAAGGTGAGGTGTGAGTGGTTGTTCTGAAGATGAAACAGATAATGAGTGGTTTGAGGATGAATCTCCATTTGAGTGAAGAGGGGTAGGACTTGGTAAAGGAGGTGTAGGGGTGGAAGATTGGTGTAGGGTTGAAGTATGAGAGATAATACGTGAGTCTTGTTGGGGAGGAGTTGTAAGAGCCAAGGTATTGTGCTTTGAGGGATGAAGTTCAGGATTGGAAGATTGGGAATATTGGGAAGAACCCAAGAGAATAAACGAGGAACTGGGACAAAAATCTGAGTAGAGCACGTGGAGGGTAGTGAAGACTTGGTGAATAAGGATGTGTATGGAAACCGGATTTCATTAAAGATGACATCCTTAGAGATGTAGATCTTGCCATTAGGTGCCAGACGCTTGTAACCCTTGTGGTGTGCCGACTATCCTAGAAATAAGCACTCCTTGGTGTGATAGGAAAATTTGTGAGGGTTATAGGGCCTGAGGTATGGGTAACAGGCACATTCAAAAACATTGAGAAATTTGCAGTCGGATTCAGATTGGTATAGAGTGCTGTAAGGTGACTGCATAGTTAGGACAATAGTTGGCATTCTTTGATGAGGTAGGCTGCTGCTTGAAAAGCATGATCCCAGAATTTTAGAGGTAGGGATGCTTGAGCCAAAAGAGTGAGCCCTGTTTTTACAACATGTCTATGCTTTGTTTCTACATATCCATTTTGATGATGGGTGTGAGGGCATGTAAGTCTATGTATAATACCTTGTGTGTCAAGTAATGAAGCGAGGGGTTGGAATTCACCTCCTCCATCAGTTTGAACTGTCTTGATCTGACAATTTAACTGAGTAGTGAAATAAGCCATGAAGGCAGTGAATATGGAGGTCACTTCAGATTTTTGTGTAAGCAAGAATACCCAGGTGTACTTTGTGAAAGCATCCACAAATGTAAGTAAGTATTTCAAACCAGCAGTTGAAATCATGGGTGCAGAACCCTAAACATCAGCAAATATAAGTTCAAAGGGAGCGTGATATTGAGTAGTAGAGTGAGTAGATGGTAACCTAAGAACTTTACCCAAGCAACAAGCAGTGCAAAAATCTAATTTGGATTGATGAGGAATAAGGATATTACATCTGGATAGAACAGTCTTGAGGACCTCATGATGAGGGTGCTCCAGTCTGTTGTGCCACTGAGCATACAGGGAAGGACCTATAGCAGTGGTATTGTTATTTGTATAGGAATTCAAAGTTGCTGAATGTAAATTGCCACTAGTTAGTGTGTGCACACAAGGTGATATACTAGAAGTGTAAGGGGGAGCCTTGAGATTGCCAAATGAGTATAGTCCATCCTTCCCAAGGGATCCTTGTAATAGCCCTTCAGATGTAGCCTGGGATTTTACAAGACAGAAATCAGGATGAAACTCAAAATATACTCTATTGCCTCGTGCAAACTGACTCAATGATATAAGATTCTTGGTGATCTTAGGTACAAGTAACAAGTTATTCAATGTGAGTGTGACACGTGGTTTGTGTGTAGATGGAAATGAAGTGTTGCCAATTGAAGTGATAGATAGACCTTGACCATTACCAAGCATAACTTGGTCAGTGTCTAAGGTAGAGATGTTGTCAAGGAAGTGATCTGCAGAGTTGGTAGCATGATGTGTGGCGCCTGAGTCTGCATATCACCGAGAATTTCCAGCTTGACTTGTGCCAGTGTCTCAACCTGCTAGATATGCTTGAGGCTGTTTGCCAGCAAACAAAGGAGTTGCAGGCCTAGGTATGAAGCCAGGTGCAGGGACACGCCACTGAGAAGGAGACATCCATTGTTGTGGCAGCTGTGGTGGTACACTTGCATAATACCAGGGATTCTGAAAGTTGGATGCAGTCTGAGGTGGTATGACTGGATTACGCCACTGATTAGGTCCAGTAGGCGCAACAGTTAGTCTGTAGTAGCAGACTTTAGCATCATGTCCAGTTTTAGCACAGATCTGGCACTGCACTTTGGACCTACCACCATTACGACCACCGCCTCGGGAGTATCGACCACCGCGACCACTGCGATTGCCATCAAATTGAGGTGGAGGATCCGAAACAGATAGTTGTGGTGTAGGATTAGAAATAGTCGAAGACGACGAGTCTTGAGCTTGAGGAGCCGTACCTTCCATGAGATTGACGGAGAGTGAATCATGAGATACCGCACGTGTTGATCGATACGAACACGCTTCATGAGAGAGAAGCATGGTTTCTGCGACGACGATTTCACACGGATCATCGCGATATTAGATGATCGAAGCAAGTGCTTGATACTCCGGTGGCAAACCATCGACGATCGTCTCAAGTTGATCTCGAAGCGAGACTAGATCTCCGATCGATTCGAGAATGTCGACAATCTGTTGGATTCGCCCTAAGGACTGAGCAATTGTATGGTCACCTTTCTCCATGCTTCGCAGTTCGTAACGCAGTTGTCGCGATTTCGCGTAGATCTGAGTTTGTTGGAACTGATCAATGATTGTCCACACTTCATGCGCGTGGATGCATTTGACGATGCGTGGCAAGACCGATTCCGACAGGGTGGTGAGAAGCCAGGTGAAGATGAGAGAATCTTCTTGATGCCATTGCAGATAGGCTGGATTTTCAGTATCAGAGCCACGATCGGCCGTTGAGAGATAATGTGGAGGATCACCAAATTAACCAGGTGACGGTGCAGTTTGTGAATTCGAATAATTCCTTTGGTTGTTGCTTCCATTAGAGGAAGTTGTTGTTGTCAAGTTTGTTACTGATTTGCTGTGCAAACGTTTTGAACGCATTCTTCAGTGACGAAGCTGTTGCGTTTTGCGGAGAAGAAGTAGTGCCACTCGCCGGAGAATTGCTTTCCGGTGACTGTGGTGAATCATTTGTAGTGGAAGAAAACATGACTGTGATAGATTACAAACTCATGATACCATATTAGAGTTTGATAAAGAGAGCATATTAGAGAAGAATAGAGTTTATTATTAACTGAATTCTTAAGTGAACTATACAAGAGAGAGTTCTATTTATAATAAGCATTGCATAACTGCCAGCTCATCATAACAGACTCAGTTCAAAATAATTGACTGAGATCTATTATCTAGTCTACTGCGAGCTCAGCATAACTGACTTGAGCCTATTCTCATATTACTATGTTACACTCTAATATGTTCCCACACGTTGAGAAAAATGATTTATAGCATGTCTGTTTCCATGGTGTAGATGTGAATGCACTGTTATTGAACTATACAATGTTATTGAACTCTACAAGGTATAACTTTTGTCCGACTGGTTTCTAACTGATTTTATATTTTACCACACCCTTAATAGACTGTAGTCATTGGTTGTGTGCTTGCTTTCACTGAGACTCTAATAGAGGATTTTCTTCGGCAGATGAGGATGATAATGATGCATTAACTTCTAGGCCATTCACATTTCCCTCTTTTGATTGTGCCCACATAACTGTGTAAAATCCAGTGGCGATTACCACTGCACCCATGATACTAGAAGCAGTGTCAACAACAAAACAAAACCAATTAAGAACCAGATGTTAGTAAAATTTACAGATGTTTAAGTAAAATGATGATTACATTGAAATTTCAAACATTACAACAACAAAGAATAAGTTAAGCATAACAAATGATATTTTTCCAATTCTGAGTTACCTGCCAACGTGCAGTGTTTCACCAAGGAAGGCAGCACTCATAAAGGCAGCAATGGCAATTCCAACAGGTTTGAACATGGAAACAAACACAGGTCCTTTCCTATCTATGCACCAAGTTAGTACAGAAAATGTCACCACACTTCCAAAAACAGCCTGCAATATTGTTTTCACATAGAAGAATGAGCATTGCTTATGATTTACAATTTATGTATTGGTTGCGACTACAAGCTTACTGAATATATTATAGAGATAAGCTCAATGCCAGCACTAGGATTCCAAGCATTTCGATCTTTGACTGCAATTAGAGAAACTACTGCACATTGGATTGTTCCAAACAGGCAATAGAATGCTACTATGGTCAACTGGGATGGATATCCTCTAAGAATTGCTGCCTGCAAATATTCTCACATATCATCATCACTAGAGTCTAAGACTTTTGCACCGATTGATTTGTCTAAAAGTCTCACCTGAGCAATATTCCATATGGAAAGAGATAAAGAGGCAGTGAATAGAAAGAGACCTCCAATTACCCAGTTACTGGTTTCTTCAAAAAGAGATTGAAACTGTTGCGATGTCGAGGGTTGAGTTTGAAAGCTGCGAACGGGAGCGCCTCTGTAAAAGGTCACTAGCAATGCTCCTGAGATAGACAGTACTGTCCCCACCATTTTGGCCCGGCTTATTGAGCTTCCAACATCCAACTTCTCCATCCTACAATTATTGTGCAAAGTTATAAGTTTGCATAAGAATCTCAAAACAAGCACATTATGTAACACTCAGTTTCAAACACTCCTAATCACCTGAAGATGATTGCTAGAACAAAAGTGATTGCTGGAGTCAAGTTGCTCATAGCAGACCCAAGGGTGGGAGAGCTATAGCTTATGCCAGTGAATACACAATTCTGCATTATAGTTATGCTGCAAATCACAAAATCCTAATCAATCATCAACATTCTTCATTTATATTCAATACTTTTTTAATCTCATAAAGGAATATAATTTATAAAACAATCCGCAACCGCAATTGTGGCCGCCATGAGCATCAGCCATATCTGATCGCAATTTCAATAAATACGACGAAACTCGCGATGTAAAATCTTGAACAAAACAACTAATATAAACATACCCGACAAGGCCGAGGAGGAAGAATTTGGCTAGAAGTGAGAAAGACAGTGGTGGTCTTGTTGTCCTGTTGATGAGGAAAGAGGAAGGGAGGAGAATGAAAGTGGCAAGAGCATTGGAGTAAAGAACAAAGACAAAGTGATTCATTCCTCTTGTAGACATAGCTGCTTTACTCAATGTGGTCAACCCAACATCAAGAATCTCGACAATCACCATTGCTGCAAATGGAATACATTCCAACAAATAACGTTTCAGTTCCATTTCAGAATGACTCTGTCTTTTCTTCACTATGGCTCTCAGACAGTACTGTAAGAAGGAAAGGAAGACCATTTGGCCACCTAACTTTATAGCTATGAAATTATTAAAAGTATGTAAGGCTCATTACACTATTGCATACAAATTCAACCAATTAAAAATAAGGTAAGGAAATCTCACATGTTCAATTCTAAAGATTATTTTGAAAATTTGAAGCCTCAAGTCAATCTCTATTCATAATTAAGTTTGAAGTGTCGAATTGACTAAATTGACCTTAAGATTTTGTTTACTTAATAGTGTTGTGATGGTTATGCCTCACATTTTATGTGATTATTCATGTTTGATAATCTTTTTATTTTTATTTTTATAAATTAATTTTGTAGTTGAAATTTACCTTTAAAGATAAATAAGGGAGATGTCGTGGATTTGAACTCACTCCCTTATATTTGATGTTCATACACATCTATCCATTGAATTGATTTAACGAAACAGATAATATTTTATTTGTTCAATGGTTTTATAATCAAAATAACTATTCACTCTTTAAAGCATCATGATTTTAGTGGCAAGAGAGATATGATGATCTTTTCGCCATGTTTTCTAAATCATTCAAGGGCAAAGCCCGCTTGGTATTATAAAAATGAAATATATAAAAATGAAATTATATAGAGTAGAATTTAAGGATATTTGTTTCGTTTTTTTAATTTAAATAATTTTATAATATCACATATTTTTATTTTAAAAAGTACAAATTTCTTTTATAAAAAATATTGTAGTAATATATTTATAAAAGACCCGCATGAGTGATATAATCACATGTCCATGTTGGGTGCTCGCCTAAGGGGTGGCGCTTAGGCATGACTTACACTAGCTAAATAGGTAGCCTTAATAGGAAAGCAAGAATGATGATGTGTATACAGTTCATAACCACATATGAAAGAAGACATGACAATGAATTTCTAAAAAGTATGCAGTCAACAAATTCTTTAATCAAGGTGGGATAATTACTACTTCTTAGGAGTTCCCTCAAATTCATGCCAAGAGCCCCCTATAAATACCTCACCCTTATGGTGGAAGAAGGAATCAGATATTCACTAAAGAATACTCCTGTAACAGAGCTTCTCACCCTCATGAGTATGTTATAATTCCACAGAAAATACCTCTAAAACAGGGCTCCCCATCCTCGTGAGCTTTCCCTAACATCTAAAAATACTTGAGCCTTTGGAAACCCATACCAACGTAGGGTTTCTACACATTTGTATTTTTTTAGCAAGTACAGTGGCGCCACTGTGGGCTCCCGATAAAACTAACCTAGGTCACACCTTCTATTGTTACCATCACCTTGACAATCGTTAAAGTTGTCGCTCATAGTCTTAACTTTTCCCAATCATGGTTGCTATGAGGACACAATCCCCTGCACAAGAGGATACTAGAGGTAGCAACAATCCTAACTCCATGGCGGAGATGCACACCACCATGGACGAGTTGTGTCATAAAAACCAAACTCTAGAGGACAACATCCTTAACACTCAACAGTGCCAACAAAAGGCTACCCCCATAGAGGATATATAAATACTGAATCTTGAACCCCTTTCAAACGAGATATGAAAAACACTTGTTTCTGAAGGTTTCAAGTTTCCTTCCTTGGCAAAGTTTGATTGGCGTAGAGACCCTGACGAGCATGTCACCTCCAACAACACGCAGATGACCATCATCAGAACATCCAATTCTCTGAAACACAAGCTTTTATTTGGCACTTTTAGGGATGATACTCTACGATGGTACATGGGTCTACCTCGAGCTTCCATTGCCAACTACTAGAATCTGGTGAAGAAACTTATGTACAAGTTTGTAACAAGTTGACATAGAAAGGCCCCTCAGAGTCAATGAGGGAATACCTTGCCTGTTTAACATTTAGTAAAGCCCCTCAGAGTCAATGAGGGAATACCTTGCATGTTTCAACGAATCCATTTTAAAAGTCATCCACTTGAACCAAGAAATGTTTGTAGAAGCATTTCAAAATGGTCTCAAATCAAGGCACTTCAACGAGTCCCTCGCCCAAAGGGCAACGTATTCGTTAGCAGAGATTGTCATAATAGCAGAATGTTATATAAAGGATGGGGAGAGGAAATTTAGGGGTGGAAATATGTTGGGCCGAGCTAGGCTTTGCCAAGCCTAAGCCTGGCCTACCAAAAAAATTGAAGCCTAAGTATGGCTTATAGCCTCTCATAGGCTTATTTTTAGGCCTGAGTATGACCTTTTCTAAGGCCTGGTTAACCTGTTATCCTAGATAAAAGCCCGTTATTTTAAATAGACTAACAAACTAAAAAATCAATGAGACTAAAAATTTATTTACATTGACTTATTTTAACTTACCTATTAGCATAAGTTTTGTGAGATTATTTGTTTAAGATAACTTAAAATAAATTATAACATTATTCATAAGGTATTTTCATCTTATTTCATAAGTTCTCCAAGATAACCAATCTTTATTTATGTATTTTAATTCAAAGTACAAAACATAACATAATGATAATAAAAAAATTATTCATATTTATTTAAATAGGCTGACCTGTTAGGCTTAAAAGGTTTTTTTCATGGTCTGAGGCATAGCCTTTTTAACTAAACAGGCTTATAAAAAACATAGGCCTTTTCTATTTAAAAAAAAAACTTGGCCTGGTTTGAGGCTGTGTAGGCTAGGCCCGTAGGCCTCTATTATCGACCTGACCTATTTCCCCCCCTAAGAGGAGTTCCAAGAAGAAGGCTCATGACGTAACACTAAAAGCTCATAACTTCCATGGAAGAATAACTAAACCTCGCTTGTTATAGATAAGCCAACCTTTAAGCGATGTGGAAAACTCATGGAGAGCTTGACACCCTTGAACACTCACTGCGAGAAAATATGGCAGGAAATTCTCCATTTACATGACTGTTAGATTGATAGTGTAAGGGTTTTTGTTATCGTCTTCACATGGATTGTTCTGATATGGGATGCTTGTTGTTCAATAGTTTACCATTTCAAGAAAAGGGTTTTCAAATTTTGTTTCATAAATTCTCACGATTTAGTAGCAAAGCTTTAAATTCTAAAGTTGTTTGATTAACAAAGTATATCAAAAGTAGTTTTCATCTACCCTAACTAATACATATTCTCTCAATCTTACATGCAAAGTCGGATCCGATTAATAACATCGTGTATTCTCTCAATACCGTCTATGTCTAGAGCGGTGTCGTGAGAAATATCATATTCATCGCTACACGATTTCTCCATATAACAATCAATATAGTACACTTTAAGTTCAACACAAAACAAATATCAACCATAGACCAATCTCTCCAATCTATGAACTGATAGATGAATATTTTAGGTCAAGTTCCATAAAATCTATGTCTATAGTTTTACAAAAAAAAGAATGGATCATTAAGAACAAAAATATTCATCATATATTAATCATCACTTGTTCACATACAAGGCTAATCAAAAGAAATACATAAAGCTAAGGTAGATTACCTCTACCTTTGATACAAAGGAAATTAGCTACCCATAACCATGGTAGCTTGTTTTACAAGTCTTGAAAGAAGATGAATGAACATCCATGTTGAAGAATCAATCTTGAACGCGAATCCAGCTTTTATTTGCAAAATATCACTCTTTGGTGAAGAAATGCAGAAAATAGGGTTTCTATGTGAAAAATGGGTACTTTCAAAATCTGTCAAGTTTGCCTAGCGAACACTTTCTTTGCACAATGAAGACCACTTTATCGCACATGAAGTGCCTTTGAATAGTTAAACCTCCCATCGAACGTCTTCACTACAAGTTCGCACAACAAACTTAGGGTCCTTTTCTTACTGTCTCTAATCTGGGATGGTTCGTTGGGGCTTCGCCAGGAGCTAGCACAACAAATGTTCACTTTCACCTCGTTGGTGTTCGCACAACGAACATGCCGATTCCTCTTCTTTTCTTTGGCTTCTTTGTTAATTCACTTGTGTCTTGATCTTTGATAGTTTATGCCTAAATCCTGCACAAGAACACACATCAAAGTAACCAAAGGTATTTGCAACATAATTGAATAATAACTTTGAAATATAGCAAATGAGTTGAAAAATGCCAAGAAATATGGATAAAAATAAGACATGTTTGGCATTCAACAATGACATCCCCACGCCTCCAGCTCCAACAGCGAATGTTATGGGATCTGAGCTTGGTAGATGGCGTAAGTTCAATAAGTTTAAAGGACACCATGCAAAAGGTTTCTAAGAGCTTAAAAATAAGATGGAGAGACTCATCCAGGAGGACTACCTCAAGAAATATGTCAAAAGTGACTCCTCCCAAAGGCCACGCGGGGTCGACTCTTTCGAGCGTGACGATGCTGGAAGCCCCGAGCCTATAAAGGGAAAAAAGTTATGCAAAGGAGGAGGCGATAAGACTGTGCGCCACACCCTGGGTTCTATTGTAGGAGAATTTGTTGGGGGAAGAGATATTAGTTCTGCCTAACAAAGATATACTAGCCAAATATTAACTATAGATGATCTGCTCACAGACTCGGAGATATGAGAGATTAAAACACAAAAGTTCAATAAATCTTTTTTAGAAAAAGACGCATCAGAAATTCATCCCTACAACAATGACCCCATGGTTATCACTGTGAGGTGTGATGATTGGGAAATTAGAAGAGTATTTGTAGATCAGGGAAGCTCCGTAGATATCCTCTAATGAGATGCACTTGAGAGACTTCACCTCGACCTAGATGATCTAAAAGCCTTCAAAGGGTCACTAATTAGGTTTTTTGGATAACAAGTACAATTCAAGGGCTGTATAAAATTGAAGACCACATCTTCCTATAATATGATCATATGGATAATAACTTTTAATTAATTAGGCGTCACCCTGTCTACTTTATATGTGTGCATGAAATATCTACTCTCTAACTGTCGCTTGCGCGAAAATAAGGTGCCGGCATGACAGAAGAGTCGCCACCTTTCGTTATTTATCCCTCAGAGCGGGAAAGGAAACGATCGGAAAAACCTGACGAAAAAAGGGTAAGACAAGGTCATCGCAACCATTGTCTGGGTTCGGGAGTCGGTTACGCAAGGGGAAGGTATTAGCACCCCTCACGTCCGTCGTACTCGACGGGATCCTCGCTTGTTTGTTTACTTGGACGGGTTGGTTATAATCTATCTACCTATCAAGGCTGGCTGAAAAAGAAAAGAAAAATGACTCGGCAAAGCGTCGCACTTTATGCCTACGTATTCCCGTCTGGAACGAGAAATCAGAGTCAACGTAGTTCGGCTAACTACGGGGGAAGGTTGCTCGCTAGGATATCGCATCCTATGCCTACGTACTTTCATCTGGTATGAAAGATCAGAGCAAACGTAGTTCGGGAAACTACGGGATAAAATGGCTCAACTAGGAGGGAGACTATCAAGTCCTACTGTTATCATGCCATGGATTCATCCTGTGGTTGAGGTTTGAACAGGGAACTCCTAGATGTTATCATGCATAGGTTTCAACCTAAAAGTCTATCATCAAATCCTCGTCAGAAGAAATGAGAGTCCTAAGGGATCATGTCAATGATACACAAAACAGACAAGAGCATCAGCTTTAACATTAAAATGCATGCAATGCAAGTGAGGGAGGAAATGTGTGTGGGGCTTCAGCCTCCACAAGCTCGTCTCGACCTCAAGCCAGTCATGAAATAACAGCAATCATACTGAAAATAAACAACATACTATCAAGCAATGAACAAATAGAAGAAGTGAAGTGCCATCAGACAACCAAAACACAGGCTTGAGAAAGAATCATCTACTCTCTAATCCTAATCCTAATCACAGAATCCAATCAGACCTAAGCAAAGCTCTCAAGCAAAACCCTGAACAGGAGAAATCAATCCCAGTCTTCAAGCTTCAGAACAAGCTTACCAAAGAAAGGGAGCTAAGCAAGCAGACTCATAGTGTCTTCCTCAGGAAAGCACTAGGAGGTGACTACTCAGGAGTCATACCCTATGTGGCTCAACCACTGTGATCAGTTTACATTCCTCCTCAGGAGAAATTAAACTCACAAGCGGGCTCCAACATCACTGGATATTTAGGAAATCCTATCTGAACTAGTGGAACTAAGTGAATAGACTCATAGGACCTTCCTCAGGAAAGTACTAGGAGGCTTCCACTTAGGAGTTGTATCCCATGTGGCTCAACAACATGTGATCAGTTTACATTCCTCCTCAGGAGAAATTAAACTCACAAGTTGGCTCCAACATCATTGGATACTTGAGAAATCCTAGACAAACTAGTGGAGCTAAGTGAATAGACCCATAGGACCTTCCTCAGGAAAGTACTAGGAGGCTTCCACTTAGGAGTTGTATCCCATGTGGCTCAACAACATGTGATCAGTTTACATTCCTCCTCAGGAGAAATTAAACTCACAAGTTGGCTCCAACATCATTGGATACTTAAGAAAGAGGTGAGAAGAAAGAATGAAAGTCATTCACAGTGCCTTCCTCAGGAAAGTACCATGAACTTCCCTCAGACTTCAGGATCTCAAACCTCACAGACTGGGGACAAGCCAAGCTCTGGGTCTCTGAGACTTGATCTACAATCCTCTCTTCATGATGCTCTCCATCAATATCTTCAAGGCAACACAAGCCCCTCAACAAATTCCTCAGAATAAACCCCAAAGATGAATATACAATCCCAGGGGAGACAAAATCAATAGGCAACTTCAGAAAATACCTAAAAATGCTAAACCAACCGGGAAAAATCTAACAAATATTCACAAGGGTCCTCAACACCTACTCATAACATCTACAAAGGTCTCTACCTAAAAATCAAGATAAAACTCAAGCAAAGAGAGGGATTCATCACCTAAGCACAATCTAAACCCTAATTAGGATACCCCAAATCTACCCCAATTAAACTAATCAAAATTAATTCTAAAAAATCTAGAAAAAATCCTATGGGGAACTATGAATCATCATCTAATTGCACCAAAAAGAATGGATTAAAAACCCTAAAGGAATGTCCTAAAATAAATCCTACAAAATCAAATACCAAATTAAGACTATTAAAAAGCTATTTAATTGGAAAATCTATTAAAAATATTAAACCTAAAAATAAAATCTCAATTTCATTTTTATAATTTTCTATACACTTTCATCTACTCATAGAAAAAAAAGAATTTAAAAATCATTTTTTATCATTTTTTAATGAATTAAGCAAAACAACAAAATAAAAGAAGAAAAATAAAATAATTAAATGAATAAAGGGAGGGGGGGGGTTAGAATAGCACATCAGACTAGTTAAAATGGATTGGGCCAAATAAAAGGGGGGGTGCGAAGAGGAACTGAGCCCAGAACGCCCCCTAAATGAAACGCCGCGTTTCAATTAGTTCAAATTTTCCCTCTCTTTCTCAGACTAAATCATCACCGTTGGATTAGAATAAATTGTCAAACCTGGGACTTGATCCAACGGTTTCTCCTTCATCGTCCCAAATGGGACCTAGGGTTTTCAGACCCTCACTCCATGCGCTCAAATTCGAGCTCCTCTAGCTCTCTCCACACGCCATGATTCCACATGATTCAAAAATGAAAGTTGCTCTAAACATCAAGGGGAATACAACCATACGTACACTTTTCCATAATTCGTCTTGGATAGCCCTAACAGAAAGCAACAAGATCATGGCACAACCATATTCACCTGACATCAACCTTCATCAAACTTCAGTTTAATGGTCAACAGATGCTCTACATGCTATCCTGGTGATTCTAACCTAATTCTTACTACCTAAAACTCATCAAACAGCCAGTTATTGAAGATCCAAGAATCATGGCTCTGGTGCGAAACCTCACCAATCTTGCTCTAATTCAAGGGAAAGAATCCTCTACCCTAGTGAATCATTTCCATGCCTAAGAAACTGACTAAAACAGCATAATTTAAGAGATAGAGAGTGAAGAAGAAACCTGCTAAGTAATGATGGTATGTGATGCTAGGGCACGATTCCAAGCTTGCAATTCACTCACAATGATCCTTCAATGGAGATATGCCTTCTGTTTGCAAGGATCTTGAAGAAGATGGCTGGTAGTGGAAGATATCTTGGATTGCTTCAACTTGAAGAAATCTCTCCAATGGCTATGTATCTCTCTCTCTCCTCTGACTTGGCTCAAGTTTCACCAACCTTAGACTCTCCACAATGCACTCTTTATATATTGATTGATTGGATGCTTCTAGATTCATCTAGAAGGGTGTGGAAGTTTCTTGAAAATTCCATGATATTCCATAATGGTTATCTCATCTCATATGCCATGCCTTGTAATTTTGTCTCAAAATGTCCTTATGTGAGATATTGAGAAGGGATGAGTGAAAATCAAGTGCATTTTTAGCTTGTGTAGGGTTTTCCCATGTTACCTTCTTTTGCAAGCAACAAATTTCCAAAGGAACCTCATTTTTTAAGCCTCAAATGAAAAATCTATTTAAACCAAAGTTCTTAAAATGGTTTTTCCAATCAAAATGATATATTGGATGACCTATTTTGGATTTGTGGATCTCCCAAATCACTTTTCAATTTCAACTTTTCAAAGTTATAAGTCATTTTTAGTTCATTTTTGACCAATCATGGAATCTTGTGCTATGAGCTTTTTCAACAATTTGTGACCTTCTTTCTAGACTTAAAATCACATTTTGAGCAACTTTCATGTTTTGAGTTTTTCCATTTGAGGCTTGGAAATAGGAGTTTTAGGCATTGGCTAAAATGACCTATAACTGACAAATGACCAAAGTACCCCTGCCTTGTTCAAACCATAAGTTGAGTTCCACAAATCCAATCAAGGACTTCTACCACTCAAATTAAAGCTTAGAAGATCCTCTTCAACATTCATGTTGACCAAGAAACCATAGGAGTCATCCTACTAGGGCAAGAGTTGTCTGCAAGTTGGGTGACTTTCAAGGACCCAGATTCACACACCTCTGCTGACCTGTAATTTGTCAAAACCATAACTTGAGCTCTGTAACTCCTATCAAGGACTTCCACCACTCAAATTAAAGCTTAGAACAAGCTCTACAACATTCATGTTGTGGGGAAGATGAGATATCAATCACATCTAGAGCTAAAACTGCCTGGAAGATAGGGATCAAATTAGGGTTTTTTCACTGACAATCCTTGGAAACCCTCACTCAAAACTTCTCAAACTCTTCAATCATGATGAGTTGGTCTAGGAATCATCTTTATAACATCTCTATACATCATTCCATGATCTTATGGCCCTTGGATTAGGTCTCAACCTCTCCAAATTTTCAGTTATCCTAGGGTTGACCCAGTCAAAACCCTAATTCTACCATTCATGGTTGAATCCTCTGAACTCTTGCATAATGACCTCTCTGGGCTTCATGATGGCTATCAAGACATCTCATAAGCTTTCTCAACACATCAAGTTCATTCTCAAAGTCTCAGAATCATCTGAGGAGCACCCACAACTCTCAAACTGTGAAGCACACGACCCTGGTTTCAAACCACTCCTCTGAGGATCTCTTGAACTTTATGGTGAAGGTATCAACTTTCAAACACTCAATGGATGAATAATTGTTGGTCAAATTTTGGGGTGCAACAGCTGCCCCTATTCAAACGGCTTGAACCTGACTGGGTGAGAAGCGAACGGCTCTCAGCCAATCAAGGTGCGAGACGATTGAATACCGGTAAACCCGAAAATTTGCCAACTGCACGAGCACACGGTACTCTGCGGGGAACAAATCTTCGAACACTGCAACACTAGCTGCTCAACAACTAGCTGGAGAGATACTGATCTGACATCGCCGCCGGAAACAAACATCATTCTGAGAGACACTCGACATTGCCGTCGTATAAACATCATCTCTACTGGGGATTTAAAGAGTCTAACCTCGCCGTCAAACAAACATACTCTGCATCACCGCTGGAGAACTACAACACTGAACAACTCTGCCCTGGGGTTCACCCCTGGTAAAGTACACTTGCGTATTTGAAACTACTCCGCTGGGAATGAGAGACTTAACCGAGCACACTCTGATCTGGGGTTCACCCTCAGAACCATAACGAACATCGGAATACTGCTGCACACTGCCTGCCGTAGAACTTCAACATCAAAGATATATGCAACCCTGGCCCCTGGCCACTTCCATCTTCAGCTAGAAAAAATCTTCAAGTAACTCTGAAAATAGATGAAACCCTGCCCGTCGGCTATTCCAGCTTCAGCTAGAAAAAACATCCTTGGCTTTCAAGGATGTAAACTTTGCCCGTCGGCAACTCTGCAGGAGGTATCTTCGACTTCAGTCTGAAGAAATGGTCCTTGGCCTTCAAGGATACATGGATCTGCCTTCAGGCAACTCCGCCTCTGCTATAGAGTATCCGTGACTTCAGTCAGGGATATACTTCGGCCTTCAGTCCGAAAGATGAATCCTAAGTCCTTCATGACTTTGGGGATAACCTTGCCCTTAGGCACCTTCGCTTCAGCTTAGGGAAATCTATGACTTCAGTCAGAGAAATGGTATTCTGAGCCATTCATGACCCTACGGGGATTCAAACACTTTGCCTTCAGGCAAAACTCCGCTTCAGCTGGAGAAACATCTTCGACTTCAGTCAGAAGAAATATCATTCACTTGATCGCAATCAATCATCTCCTTAGGACAACTGACTTGGTCTTCAGACTCACACGAATCTCTCTGTTGTATCTACAACCCTGGAACCTTGTCTTCAGCTACCTGTTGATTCTTCAACACGGAAATCTGGACTCACCGGAACCTTCTGATATCGCCTTCGGGCGCTTACGAAATCCATCTTCAGATTAGACATCGTTGTTGGAGCAGACATATCACGCTGCTACTCACTTGACATCCTGTCAAGTCGTTGCTAAATAAAAGCAAACATGCCGGGTCACCAGACATAATCACCAAGTTAACAACTCTGTTGAGGAGAGAGGAATGAGGGTTCACCCAAATAATCCTGACGACTCACTGGGGAAAAAGGAAGAAGGGTTCACCCAACGACCTTGTAGACTTTGCTGCAGAAAGACGAGAGAGTTCACCCAAACGACTTCAACAACTGCTGGAGAAAAACGAAAGAGCACACTCAGACGACTCCTACCAACTTTACTGAGGGAGAGCTACCCTTCAAGGGAGCTGCATTTTCTGCCGATCTCATCTGGACTTATACTTGAGGATGACGGACTCCTCCAGAGAGCACAGCACATCAGGCTGATCAACACACTATCCTCTGCTATACTCTGCATGGGGAAAACGATAGATGCCCTGAACGACTTTTTGGGAAATGACCCTTCTGGGGAACATAGCCGTCAGGCTACAAGACACTCATGTCATTAAGTTCTCAAACTTGCGGGATAAACAAACTTCAGCTTGCTGGACAATCCTTCGGGATCTGTTTGGGGGAACCTTTCATCTGCCAATCATGATTGTGCTCGACTGGGGATATCAATCTACCTGCCTGCTGCTGGGGAAGTGCCAACCACCCGCTGGGGAAAAGCCCTCCACTCTGTTGGGGGTTCCAGGAGTCATCTTGAACAAACAACTCCGTAGGGCGCTTCCAAGAATCATCCTGAACTGATAACCTTTCTGGAGACTTTATTCTGCTGGGTACTTCCAGGAATCTTCCTGGGCAACTCTTGCTGCGGACGCTACTGGGGAGCTCAAGTATCATACTAGGCGAACAACTCGGGAAGCTGCACTGAGGTCTTAAGAATCATCTTAAGCAAACCGGCCCTGCTGAGGGACTTGAGAATCATCTCGAACCGAAGACTTCGCTGGGGATCTCAAAAATCATCTAGAGCGAGCGACTGCGGGGATCACACCGGGGTCTTTAGAATCATCTAAGAAAACAACCTTGCTGGGGAGAACATCAAGAATCGTCCTGAGCAACCGGTCTTTCGGTAGTACACCTGTACAACGAGGATGATAATGACCTAGATCATGCTTATGATGTGTATGCTTCTGCGCTATGCCCCACACGGTGGGAATGATATGCGTTTATGCTAAGTGCCATGCAATCATGCACAATGCTATTGCAACGTCAGATGCTATGCAGTGTTAAATGCCATGCAGTCATGCACAATGCTATGCAATCATGCAAAATGATGCGATCCCGTCAGCAAAATAAATGCCGAAGAGGGAAATCCTCCTGTCAAGGAGAAAGAACCACTCAGGTAGAGGAATCATCCTGCTGAGGAGAATGTGAACACGCCGATATCAATCGGGCTCTGTCTGGGGAATTGATCTTCCGTTGACTGCTGCAGGGAAAACAACTTCAGCTGACTGCGGCAGGGGATGAAGCTCTACGAGAACTTGGATCTGCTGATATCAATCGCGAGAATGAACTGCGCGGCCGTCTCGGCTACTCTTCTGGGGATGACCACTCTGTGGGGAACCCACTTCAGCTGTTCAACACTCCACTGGGATTAAAATCAATCATGGTCTGATCAACTTCCAAGGATTCGGATCCCTTGGACATCTGCAAACTCGGCTGGGGAAGGAGAAGTCATTCTGCTTCGCTGGAAAGAGTACGACTCTGGGGAAATACAACATCGGCTGTTCTACGCTCTGCTGGGGAAAATTGATCATGATCTGATCAACTTCCAAGGATTCGGCTTTTCTGCGGACTCAGCCGGGGAGGGAAATCATTCTACTTCACTGGAGAGTACGACCTGGTGCGGAATTTCAATTTCGCCGGGGAAGAAAGGATCATCTGACTTCGGGGGAGAGTACAACTCTGCAGGGGAATACAACATCAGCTGCTCCACGCTCTGCTGGGGAAAATCAATCACGATCTGATCAACTTCCAAGGATTCGGCTTTCTTGGGCTCAGCCGGGGATAGAAATCATTCTACTTCAATAGGAGAGTACGACTCTGATGGGGAATTTCAATTCCGCTGGGGAAGAAAGAATCATCTGACTTCGGGGGAGAGTACGACTCTGCAAGGGAATACCACATCAGCTGTTCCAACACTCTACTGGGGAAGAGGGAATCATCCAACTTCAGGAGAGGATACGGCTCTGGTGGGGAATCTCAGTTCCACTGGAGACTTCAGTCTGGCATCGTCAGTTACTGCATACTTCGGTATACGAACAGCTTCCTATGGGACCTGCACTTGTGACCCGGTGCGGGGGAGACACCTGCTTCGGTGACTTCACTGGGGAAAACACGAGCTTCGGCACCCGAACACTTCTCTGAAATCTGCACTTGTGACCCGGTGCTGGGGGAGATGAGCTACGGTACTCAATCATTTCCATGAACTCTGCACTTGTGACCCGGTGCTGGGGGGAATCCTGCTTCAGCGACTTTACTGGGAAAACATGAGCTTCGGCACCCGAACACTTCTATGACGTCTGCACTTGTGACCCGGTGCGGGGGAAAATCAATCATGCTTCAGTGCTGGACTCAGCTGATGAGGTGACATTCCTTCAGGATGCATCTATTTGGGGAAGGGAATCACCTCTACCTGGAAGACATATCAATGCTCACTATTCTGATTCTGATTCTGCGGAGGAGAGACTACTGAACTCTGCTGAAGAAGGAGGACTCATCCTGCTTCGGGGATATCAATCCTGGTCTGCTGAGGGTAATCTTGACCCTAATCTGATAATGGATAAACGCCATCTCAATTTGCTGCAGTCTCAAACTGTACAGGGGGAACAACCTCAAATCGTGCATCTCTGCTGAGAAACGATCTTGATTCAACAACGTCGACACAGGGAATACAGGCTACCAATCAGGGAGTCAAGTAACAGGTCATGCTGTAGGACAGCAACCCAATGACCGCAAGGCTTCTTCAGAAGGTTCAGGTTTTGACGGGGTAATGACACGATTCCCCGATACTCAATTCTTGCTAGGGTGAACAAACTCATTTGAACAACTTGCCCCAGCGCAATTCAACTTGCCCCAATCCGACCTTTGGGAATAATCCATTCTGAGCCGAAAAACAAATGGCAACAAGACAATCTTCAGAGGGCTTGCCCCAGCATCTGCACAACGGGAGGATTCATCCTCAACTGATCAACTTTCAGCATGGTCGGCTTCAATATCTCTGAAGTAGTTTGCCCCTGAACGAGCGATGAGCGACTCAACATGCTCTGATCGAACACTGGAGGGATCTGTCCTTAAATCGCAAGAATTCTGGATAACTGCCCCTGATTGGGTCTCGAGAAGATTCACTTCCGACCAACCGCTTCTTGCATAAACTGCCCCATAATCAACTGATGCTCCGGGACTTGTCCTCAGACAAACTGATTCTAACTCACTGGAAGTCAATGCCCCAGATTCACAGGGCTTCACAGCATACCATTCTGACCCAGACCTCTGGCGATTCAGTCCTGATTGACTATTCCTTGCTGAAGTTCCTTCGTATCAGCTACTAACCTGCAACTAAAATTGTTTATTCACGAATAGTAATTTTAATGCAGTATTCATGCAAATTTCGAAAAAATGTTGTACTGTCACTCATTTACGTGTCATGCTAGTGAGTGACGAATGAACCAAAGAGTTCAAACGTAGTGCTGATGCGATCAGTGAAAAATGCAATAAGGATATGATTAGCAAATCATGAAGGAGTCAGGTTACTCAACCTTATCGTAATGCGCTTTCAGAATAAACCCTGCCTCAATTAGGTCTTTTAAGGGTTGTATCGCGGTCGGGTTCACGGCTAGTGAAACAAAGGATATTTGGCTCAAATTATGATTTGTACCCACCCCTTCTACATGATGACCTCCGATCCTAAAGTTCAGTTAACTTAGCTCGAGCGCTCTCCTCTTCGAGAGGTATGTTGAACATTGGGAACAACTGGTTAAAGAACTCACAAGGTGTTTCGGAGTGACAGTTACTCCTTTTTCGTTTTCGGCGTCTGTGTCTACACGACTTCGTCCTTGTTCGAGGATTTTTCTTTTTCCTTTCTTTTTCATTCTTTTGTTTTGATTCCCTAATTTTTGCCTGGACTGACTCCTTTTGAGTTCTTTTCGATTTTTCTTTTAAAGTCCAGCGGGATGCCCTGATTTTTGCCTAAGTATTTACTTTCTAGCTTTTCTTTTTTTTTTTTTACTTAGCGGGCTTTCTTATTTCTCTTTTTCTTTTGGAACAAGTCGTGAGACACTGGTTGTCTTGATTGCTCCGAAAGGATTATAACTGTCTCACTCCTGATTGGTGAGGTTTAACCATTGTGGTTGATGAGGTACGACCTCTGGAGAGGAATATGATGTGATTGGTCCTCGAAGGACAACACTCCTCTATAAGACTTGAACGCTCGATCAAGCTAACTGACAACTACCCTGCCCCGGGTTAAGATGCGGGGGTTTAACAATCCGAAAAAAACTCCTACTTCTCGGCTCGAAGTGGTTAACAAGGGATTCTCTTCCTTATCTCTCCGGTGTTTAGGGGATTTGAAACAATGCCTTGTACGTCATCGGCAAAGTTTTATCTGAAAGCAATACGATCATCGGTTATGAGTATTCAGTTTCATCATCCTCCCTCCGCTCATTGCTAATCATAGTAAGAAATCGGAGTAAATAAAATGCAAGTGTCAGTGCAATGCAGTAAATGAGTGACAACGACATAACTAATTCTGAAAAATGCATAGTCACTTTATTATCATTACCATTCGAAACATACAATGTTTTACAGCAAGTAGTAACTAACAGAAAAGAAACTACAAATGCAAATGGTAAAGAGTCCGAGGACTGCCAATGTTGAGGACGTCTGCCCGTCTGGACCACTGGCTTCCGGAAGTAACCCTCTGAATCTGCGAGCTCAGACAGCTGAGAGGTTGTCACGCACCACCAAGACTCCATCTGGAAAGGAAATACACCCTTGGTCGATCAATTGCTGCACTTTCGCCTGGAAAGCCTTGCAATCTTCAGTTGAATGCCCCAGAGATCCACCATGGTAGCCACACTGAGCATGAGGATCGTACCCTGGAGTGTAAGGCTCTAGCACGGGCTTGAGAGCTTTCGGTTCCACCAAGGAATTCTGAACCAACAGTGGAAGAATCTGGCTATACGGCACAGGCACTGGATGGGGAGAAGCATTCCTTTGCTCTGAGTGGTTGCGAGGTCTCTTGTGATCCTGGGGCTGGTATTCTTTCCGCCCAGGAGCAAGAGGTCGTCGTTTCTGAATGGCGACGGTCTCTTGTTTAGGCGCTTGCGTCCTTGAGCTTGATCCAGGCAGCAACTGCGAGCGAGGCGATTCAGTCACCAAAGGTCGCGGGACGTATTCGAGATCTTTCTCAGCTTCAGGCAAAGGAGTGGAATCATCCACCTTTTCTGCAGGGTAAGGGATGAACTTTCCCGATGCTCTCATGCCGCCCGGCACGAGCCTAATTGCCCTTGAGTCGATCAGGTCCTGAATCTTATTCCGGAGAGCCTTACATGTTTCAACATGGTGCCCCGGTGCTCCAGAGTGGAAATCACAACGCATGCTTAGATCAACGTCTGGTGACACGTCATCTGGTGGATTTAAGGTCCGAAGCTTGAGAACACAGTTCTGAACCAACAGCGGCAGCAGCTGGGCATAACTCACAGGTAGTGGGTCTATAGCTCTATCAAGTAGCTTCTTCTTTGGACCATAACCTTCAGGATTATTCTGAGATGCTCGGCGCGGCTGATGACGAGACAGGCCTCGAGCTTCATGCTGTGTAGAGGGTCTATGAGGTCCACTTGGCTTCAGCACAGGTGGCACTGACGGTAACGGAGGAAGCACTCTGGTCTCTTCCTTGGGTGCTTGACCAATCTCCTTATTTAGCATACTTCTCACCACTCCCATGAGAAAGCTCAACTGATTCTGCAGCTGCTGATTCTCCTCTCTGAGCACTTGCTGGTCCAGACGCACTGCCTGTATGTCATTCATGACCTGCCCCAGCTGGCTTTGGACTTTCCCCAGTTCAGCTTGTATCTGCTCCATTAGTCTGAGCTGCTAGATTCTGAGTCAAACCTGCAAACACAAGGGTTAGAAGACAAGTCCCGGCTTCTGCCATGCAAGATGAATTATGCTAATGCTATGGGTGTCTGTACGTTCAGGAGATCACCCCTGATTTTGGTGTCAACGTGCCAACATAGTGTCAATGCAATGATAAGACTGGATCCATTCATGGAAGAAAATATCTCATCTTGCTCGGGACACCAAGATCAGGGTACAAAACGCGCCTGCAGCACAGACACATGCTAATGGAATGCAAACATGAATATGCAAGCTAATGCAAAATGCAGGCATGCAATAATATATCCAGGTGGCTGCTGTGGAGATTCGATGTCAACAATCGCTGCTGAGAAGGAAACCCCGGCGTAAACCCCACTGATCTGATCTGTCGAGAATAACCATCTGATAGGATCGAGATCAAACTTCTGCTCTGTCAAGAACGAAGGCCTGATAATAAAGACCCCGGATGCAAGATCAAGGAATATCTGTTGATGAAGTCTTCAGACCCCAAATCAGAGATCTGCCCTCTCAAGAACAAATACACAGCTGCTGATGAGATTTTCAAACCCCACTCAAAATCTGCCCTATCAAGAACAAAATAACAACTGCTGACGAGATCCTCAGACCCCACTCAAAAATCTGCTCTATCCAGAACAAACCTCTGATAACAATACACTGATCAAAGCCTGCTCTATCAAGAACAGACGAACACCCGATGATAGGATCCTCTGATCAAACTCTTGCTCTGTCAAGAACATATCTGCAACTGAGAACCCAACATAACTGATTCACTGTCAAGAAAACCAGGTGGTCTGGAGGTCAAAGTTTCCTGCAATATCCCAACCCCACTCACAGGTATGGACCTAATCCACGGACAAAGGTACGGCATCCTATGCGGTCATCAGCGTCACAGACTTTCATGAGTGACAATACGATTCCCAGAAGGAGTGGTATCATCAAGTCATGAAGAGGCCTCTCTTAGCTGACTTCCAAATGATCGGTCCCCAGAGTCGACAATCCTCACGTCTGGACTCCCCTCAGATCCTCAGGACCGGAAAGGAGCACCTCTGCAAGAATCTCGTCTGAGCGCAGATTTTCGTAGGGAACTGTGCCTGCTCAGCAGACAGGTTCGTCTACTACTTCTCCGCAACTATATCTAGGTGTGTACTCAAGCCCAGGTCCGGCTTTTCACTCACAGTAACATCCCTCTCCCACAGCAGCACAGATAATCATATCAAACTGGAAATAAAATGCGGGAAATAAAATGCGATAAATAAACGCAACCAAGCAAACACACAAACGATAGGATTGACTCGCGTAGGGGATGGGAAACGGTCCCAGCATAAGGGATGGGAAAAGTCCCTAGATGCTATAAGTCCCCAGCAGAGTCGCCAGCTGCTGGGGACGGTCCCAGACAGCTAGGAAGGAAATCCAAGGCGAGACTCGCATAGGGAACCCCGAGGTCCCCAGCAGAGTCGCCAGCTGCTGGGGACGGTCCCAGACAGCTAGGAAGGAAATCCAAGGCGAGACTCGCATAGGGAACCCCGAGGTCCCCAGCAGAGTCGCCAGCTGTCGCTTGCGCGAAAATAAGGTGCCGGCATGACAGAAGAGTCGCCACCTTTCGTTATTTATCCCTCAGAGCGGGAAAGGAAACGATCGGAAAAACCTGACGAAAAAAGGGTAAGACAAGGTCATCGCAACCATTGTCTGGGTTCGGGAGTCGGTTACGCAAGGGGAAGGTATTAGCACCCCTCACGTCCGTCGTACTCGACGGGATCCTCGCTTGTTTGTTTACTTGGACGGGTTGGTTATAATCTATCTACCTATCAAGGCTGGCTGAAAAAGAAAAGAAAAATGACTCGGCAAAGCGTCGCACTTTATGCCTACGTATTCCCGTCTGGAACGAGAAATCAGAGTCAACGTAGTTCGGCTAACTACGGGGGAAGGTTGCTCGCTAGGATATCGCATCCTATGCCTACGTACTTTCATCTGGTATGAAAGATCAGAGCAAACGTAGTTCGGGAAACTACGGGATAAAATGGCTCAACTAGGAGGGAGACTATCAAGTCCTACTGTTATCATGCCATGGATTCATCCTGTGGTTGAGGTTTGAACAGGGAACTCCTAGATGTTATCATGCATAGGTTTCAACCTAAAAGTCTATCATCAAATCCTCGTCAGAAGAAATGAGAGTCCTAAGGGATCATGTCAATGATACACAAAACAGACAAGAGCATCAGCTTTAACATTAAAATGCATGCAATGCAAGTGAGGGAGGAAATGTGTGTGGGGCTTCAGCCTCCACAAGCTCGTCTCGACCTCAAGCCAGTCATGAAATAACAGCAATCATACTGAAAATAAACAACATACTATCAAGCAATGAACAAATAGAAGAAGTGAAGTGCCATCAGACAACCAAAACACAGGCTTGAGAAAGAATCATCTACTCTCTAATCCTAATCCTAATCACAGAATCCAATCAGACCTAAGCAAAGCTCTCAAGCAAAACCCTGAACAGGAGAAATCAATCCCAGTCTTCAAGCTTCAGAACAAGCTTACCAAAGAAAGGGAGCTAAGCAAGCAGACTCATAGTGTCTTCCTCAGGAAAGCACTAGGAGGTGACTACTCAGGAGTCATACCCTATGTGGCTCAACCACTGTGATCAGTTTACATTCCTCCTCAGGAGAAATTAAACTCACAAGCGGGCTCCAACATCACTGGATATTTAGGAAATCCTATCTGAACTAGTGGAACTAAGTGAATAGACTCATAGGACCTTCCTCAGGAAAGTACTAGGAGGCTTCCACTTAGGAGTTGTATCCCATGTGGCTCAACAACATGTGATCAGTTTACATTCCTCCTCAGGAGAAATTAAACTCACAAGTTGGCTCCAACATCATTGGATACTTGAGAAATCCTAGACAAACTAGTGGAGCTAAGTGAATAGACCCATAGGACCTTCCTCAGGAAAGTACTAGGAGGCTTCCACTTAGGAGTTGTATCCCATGTGGCTCAACAACATGTGATCAGTTTACATTCCTCCTCAGGAGAAATTAAACTCACAAGTTGGCTCCAACATCATTGGATACTTAAGAAAGAGGTGAGAAGAAAGAATGAAAGTCATTCACAGTGCCTTCCTCAGGAAAGTACCATGAACTTCCCTCAGACTTCAGGATCTCAAACCTCACAGACTGGGGACAAGCCAAGCTCTGGGTCTCTGAGACTTGATCTACAATCCTCTCTTCATGATGCTCTCCATCAATATCTTCAAGGCAACACAAGCCCCTCAACAAATTCCTCAGAATAAACCCCAAAGATGAATATACAATCCCAGGGGAGACAAAATCAATAGGCAACTTCAGAAAATACCTAAAAATGCTAAACCAACCGGGAAAAATCTAACAAATATTCACAAGGGTCCTCAACACCTACTCATAACATCTACAAAGGTCTCTACCTAAAAATCAAGATAAAACTCAAGCAAAGAGAGGGATTCATCACCTAAGCACAATCTAAACCCTAATTAGGATACCCCAAATCTACCCCAATTAAACTAATCAAAATTAATTCTAAAAAATCTAGAAAAAATCCTATGGGGAACTATGAATCATCATCTAATTGCACCAAAAAGAATGGATTAAAAACCCTAAAGGAATGTCCTAAAATAAATCCTACAAAATCAAATACCAAATTAAGACTATTAAAAAGCTATTTAATTGGAAAATCTATTAAAAATATTAAACCTAAAAATAAAATCTCAATTTCATTTTTATAATTTTCTATACACTTTCATCTACTCATAGAAAAAAAAGAATTTAAAAATCATTTTTTATCATTTTTTAATGAATTAAGCAAAACAGCAAAATAAAAGAAGAAAAATAAAATAATTAAATGAATAAAGGGAGGGGGGGTTAGAATAGCACATCAGACTAGTTAAAATGGATTGGGCCAAATAAAAGGGGGGGTGCGAAGAGGAACTGAGCCCAGAACGCCCCCTAAATGAAACGCCGCGTTTCAATTAGTTCAAATTTTCCCTCTCTTTCTCAGACTAAATCATCACCGTTGGATTAGAATAAATTGTCAAACCTGGGACTTGATCCAACGGTTTCTCCTTCATCGTCCCAAATGGGACCTAGGGTTTTCAGACCCTCACTCCATGCGCTCAAATTCGAGCTCCTCTAGCTCTCTCCACACGCCATGATTCCACATGATTCAAAAATGAAAGTTGCTCTAAACATCAAGGGGAATACAACCATACGTACACTTTTCCATAATTCGTCTTGGATAGCCCTAACAGAAAGCAACAAGATCATGGCACAACCATATTCACCTGACATCAACCTTCATCAAACTTCAGTTTAATGGTCAACAGATGCTCTACATGCTATCCTGGTGATTCTAACCTAATTCTTACTACCTAAAACTCATCAAACAGCCAGTTATTGAAGATCCAAGAATCATGGCTCTGGTGCGAAACCTCACCAATCTTGCTCTAATTCAAGGGAAAGAATCCTCTACCCTAGTGAATCATTTCCATGCCTAAGAAACTGACTAAAACAGCATAATTTAAGAGATAGAGAGTGAAGAAGAAACCTGCTAAGTAATGATGGTATGTGATGCTAGGGCACGATTCCAAGCTTGCAATTCACTCACAATGATCCTTCAATGGAGATATGCCTTCTGTTTGCAAGGATCTTGAAGAAGATGGCTGGTAGTTGAAGATATCTTGGATTGCTTCAACTTGAAGAAATCTCTCCAATGGCTATGTATCTCTCTCTCTCCTCTGACTTGGCTCAAGTTTCACCAACCTTAGACTCTCCACAATGCACTCTTTATATATTGATTGATTGGATGCTTCTAGATTCATCTAGAAGGGTGTGGAAGTTTCTTGAAAATTCCATGATATTCCATAATGGTTATCTCATCTCATATGCCATGCCTTGTAATTTTGTCTCAAAATGTCCTTATGTGAGATATTGAGAAGGGATGAGTGAAAATCAAGTGCATTTTTAGCTTGTGTAGGGTTTTCCCATGTTACCTTCTTTTGCAAGCAACAAATTTCCAAAGGAACCTCATTTTTTAAGCCTCAAATGAAAAATCTATTTAAACCAAAGTTCTTAAAATGGTTTTTCCAATCAAAATGATATATTGGATGACCTATTTTGGATTTGTGGATCTCCCAAATCACTTTTCAATTTCAACTTTTCAAAGTTATAAGTCATTTTTAGTTCATTTTTGACCAATCATGGAATCTTGTGCTATGAGCTTTTTCAACAATTTGTGACCTTCTTTCTAGACTTAAAATCACATTTTGAGCAACTTTCATGTTTTGAGTTTTTCCATTTGAGGCTTGGAAATAGGAGTTTTAGGCATTGGCTAAAATGACCTATAACTGACAAATGACCAAAGTACCCCTGCCTTGTTCAAACCATAAGTTGAGTTCCACAAATCCAATCAAGGACTTCTACCACTCAAATTAAAGCTTAGAAGATCCTCTTCAACATTCATGTTGACCAAGAAACCATAGGAGTCATCCTACTAGGGCAAGAGTTGTCTGCAAGTTGGGTGACTTTCAAGGACCCAGATTCACACACCTCTGCTGACCTGTAATTTGTCAAAACCATAACTTGAGCTCTGTAACTCCTATCAAGGACTTCCACCACTCAAATTAAAGCTTAGAACAAGCTCTACAACATTCATGTTGTGGGGAAGATGAGATATCAATCACATCTAGAGCTAAAACTGCCTGGAAGATAGGGATCAAATTAGGGTTTTTTCACTGACAATCCTTGGAAACCCTCACTCAAAACTTCTCAAACTCTTCAATCATGATGAGTTGGTCTAGGAATCATCTTTATAACATCTCTATACATCATTCCATGATCTTATGGACCTTGGATTAGGTCTCAACCTCTCCAAATTTTCAGTTATCCTAGGGTTGACCCAGTCAAAACCCTAATTCTACCATTCATGGTTGAATCCTCTGAACTCTTGCATAATGACCTCTCTGGGCTTCATGATGGCTATCAAGACATCTCATAAGCTTTCTCAACACATCAAGTTCATTCTCAAAGTCTCAGAATCATCTGAGGAGCACCCACAACTCTCAAACTGTGAAGCACACGACCCTGGTTTCAAACCACTCCTCTGAGGATCTCTTGAACTTTATGGTGAAGGTATCAACTTTCAAACACTCAATGGATGAATAATTGTTGGTCAAATTTTGGGGTGCAACACTAACGTGTAAGTTATTTGAAATAAAATTATTCACATCCCTTAGGTGTTGATGATAACAAAGTATTTAAAGAACAATTGGGTATACTAACATATGTTCAAGTATGCAGGATCACAAGCTTAAAATTCAACTAAGAATTGACCCTGATGAAATCATATGTAGAGAAGCTAAAAGACTCAAATTCCGAAAGATCAGAATCTGATGAATCTGAATATGATATATCAGTTTCTAAAGGATTAGAATCTAATTAAGGTATCCCTACTTCTGATGATAGCTCAGACTCTTAAGACCTCAATTAAAGGCGTTCAACTTCTAATTTGTACTCTATCTCCAAAGCAGACTAGTCTTGTTAATTTACAGATTATGGAAAAAATCAACTAGGGTTTTATTGTGCAAGGCTTAAGGAAAGGTGATGTGACCTCTTAAGTCTTCCCCAACCTTTTGGTAGATACCTAGTATGAGAAAGACGACATGAATAAACCTATTACTCAATGATCAATGATCTTAACCAAATTCATATTCTAACGTCTCTCTTGAAATGCTTTTCAACAAAGAACTCTTATGCAAGTCACCTTCCAACGAATATTTTTTTGCCTCTATAAAAGGGAGTTCAATATTTGAAAGAAGATTACAACACTACAACAAAATAACACTAAGCATTACTTTGAGCTAAAGTTTTTATAACTGTTTATTGCATAAGTTCTTAAGATTTATTATCTTTGTATATCTTAGAAATCTTAAGTGTTAAGAACCTTTGTGGTTGTTGTATTACTTATATACATCTGATTGAATATCAAGTATATTTAAACTTTTTATTAAAATATATGAAGTCTCTTGCTAGTTTGCTTGAGCAGTGGAAGTCTTTTGCTAGGTTGCTTAAGCAGAAGTCTCTTTCTAGGTTGCTTGAGCTGAAGTTTCTTTCTAGTGTGATTGAGCAGTTGAAGTCTCTTACTAGTTTGCTTGAGCAAAGTGTAATAAATTTGATTATAGTGAAACTCTCTTGTTAGACTAGGGGACTGGACTACTCTCAGTTTTGGAGAGGAACCAGTATAACTATGTGTGTTACTTTACTTCTTGCTTCTGATGTTACTCTTTCCACTGCTAACTTTTTTGATTAAACTTCAAACTTGTTCAAATTTTGAAGTTGATATTCAGAAGTTAAAAATAATTAACATACACAATTCAACCCCCTTCTTTTGTATTTTTCTCACCTTCAGTTGGAATTAAATCACAATTTGTGTTAAACACTTTACAGTGGTACAATAAAATATCCTGAGAAAAACAATTTTTTCATTATGCCTGATAGTCCTGAAGTGACTAGACCTGATGGTGGTACTATTCATGGTAATAATAACCATGATAAAAGTACATATGGTAAAAAACAAATAAATTTCTAAACCACCAACATTCAGTGGTAACTCCATTGAGTTTGGTTGGTGGAAAATCAAAATATACACCTACATCATAGGACTTGATGATGAGTTATGGGATATTCTTAAAGATGGAATCAATGTTGAAATTGATAGAGTAGGTATGATGACTAATAGAAAAAATATCACACCTTCTTAGGAAAAGGTCTATAGAAAGCATCATAGAGTGAGTGGTATTTTTGTGGAATCTCTACCTCACTCAGAGTACATAAAGTTCATTGAAAAATCAACTGCCAAAACCATCTTTTAATCTTTATGTGCCATTTATGAAGGAAATCAGGAAGTTAAAGAAGCTAAGGTTAATTTGTTGGTTCAACAATATGAAATGTTCAAAATGGAAAATGATGAGAGTATTAAAATCATGTTTTCAAAGTTTCAGATACTTGTGTATGGGCTTCATGTTCTGAACAAAGATACACCACCTCTGATCATGTCAAGTTCTTAGGAGTCTTCCTGTCAGATACAAACCAAAGGTGACAACTATTCAAGAAGTAAAGACCTGAACAAAATCAGTATTGAAATTTTGATAAGTAATCTCCAAAGTCATGAGTTAGAAATAAATGAAGATGAAAATCCAATTAAGAAATCAAAGTCTATGGCTTTGAAATCTATTGGAAGGTCTAAGAAATATTCTTAGACTAATAAGCACAAAGAAGCCACTCATGATGAAGCTTCTGATGAAGATTTTGATGATGATGAAATGAAATTCATCATAAAAATATTTAAGTATATTACTAACAAAAACATGAGGTTTTCTGGTAAAAAAGATGGTTTCAAAGGAGAAAGCTCTAGAGAAAAAAAAGATGATCAAAAAGGCTAATTCAACTATTAGAAGCCTGATCATTTCATTGTTGATTGTCCCGATCTTCAGAAGGGCATACCCAAGAAGGAAAAATTCAAAAGTAAATTCAAGAAAATTCTCATGACAACATAGGATGAGCTTGATGACAAAGAAGAAGCTGAAGAAGCCAACCTAGCCTTGGTTGCTTCAACATTCTCAAATTCAGAATCAGAAGTTAGCTCTGACTCAGATTCATAGGGTACATAAGAGGTATTCTCTAAACTCTCTAAAAATGTCAGCAGAAAGCTAGACATATGAAGATTATAAAGAGGAAATATGGTCTTATAAGAGACGAAGTAAACTTCTCTAAAGTCAAGATTGAAAAGTTTGAAAGAGATCAAATTGCCTTAATAAAAGATATGTCTAACAAACCTCCTGATAAGTATAAATTAGCTTTTCAAGAGTTTGTCATATCTGGCTTCAACAGAACCAAACTTGCATCCATGATCTATGGTGTAAGTAGGAACAAAGGAGAAGGTCTAGGTTTTCATAAAAAACCCTATAACCCAAGGACTAAAATCTTGATGAAACCATCAATACCAGCTTCTTCAAGCTCTACTAAAAAATGGCTAAACTCCCATTTTGTGCCTGCTAGTAATGCAAAGGGCTCAAACTAAACAGAACCTATAGCTGAAAAGTCAAAGGTTCTAAAAGAATCAGAACCTAAAACATTCAATTCAAAGGTTCTAAAGAAGCTAGAACCTAAGACCTCAAGTTACATGGTGATGAAAGGTTCAGAACCTAAGACTATGGATAATTTAAGCCAACAGACTTCAAAACCTAAAGTCTTGAATGATCCAAAGCCTTATTACAAAGCTAAGCCCCAAAATAAAAGAAAGCTTTTCAGAACTAACAAATGATCCATAAAAGTATGGGTACCAAAGAATGAGATCATTTTTTTTACAGATATGCTGAAGAACAAAGCAACAATCTCAATTCCAGAATAGTGGTTGGTTACAACTTACAACAAGAAAAAGGCCTATATTCCAAATCCCAACTATGAAGGAGGAAGGAAATGTGGAATTTGGAAGAAACCAATAAGGCAGGATTACTACTACCGAGAAGACTAATGTTTTCCTATAATGTGTCGGTGCTCCAGACTCTCTGTTAAAAATATCTGAAGCTTATCCAGTTTCTTTGAAGTCTGGCTCCTGGTGGTTTTCAAAAGAGCATTGTTGGAACAATATTGTTCCTCAAGAACAATCTCAATAACATAGTAGAAACTGCACAAAGAAAGGTATGACTATCTTTGTGTTTTTATGCAGCAGTTTCTAATCCTAACATTTTAAATGTTTGTCATAAGAGTTTCGTTATTATGAAAGAAGAATTACACTTCACTATGATAATTCTAATTCTATAAGAATAGAAAAGAATCTTTTTCTATATCAGAGTCTAATGATGTCCAAAAGTTACTATGATAAGAAGTTCTGAACCAACTTCTGATGAATAATAGTCTATGGAGCATCTCAGCCTCTAAAACTCATAATAAGATTAACTACTTCTAATACGCACATGTTCTCTCACGTGTCATAAATCTGAAAAATCTTCTAACACGTGGATTATAACATGTTGGTAAAAACTCCCTAGTTCTTAGTTATTTGTCTTAACTCTTTGCTTCTCGCCTCTTTTTGTCTTTATGTTCTGTTTTGATCAAAATTCCTTTGTCACTCAAAACACTCTATTTATATCAGACGTGCACACATCACTCTGTTACTTCCCACACTTTTGTTTTCTCAAACCTCCTATAAAAACACCCATTTCAAAAAAAGAAAACCCTAGAAACCCTAAAGCTCCATCTACAATGGCGTTTTCATCATTTGCTCAACATGCACACATGATTGTCGAATCAGACAAAAGTATAACTATCAAACCCAAGACCATGAATATCAATAAGGAGGATCTAAAGTTGTTAGTGGAATAAATTGTTGACTTCGACTCTTTCAATCAGAATGAGCGTGATCTATGTAGTTTCTTCACAACCCAAAAATGGTATTTTTTTATATGCTAATAGATCAACTTAACCTCATCTGGTAAGAGATTTCTAAGTTAGGGCTGAAGTTTATTACAAAATTTTTGCGCCTATGGAACATGATTTGATGGTATGGAATGAAAAATCCTCGAAAGGGAAAAGTAGAGAGGAAATGGGTTCGAAGAAGTTTGAAGAAGAAGTTTAGATTAGGTCAGATGTGATGGGTATTGATGTAACCATCACTCAGAACATTATTGCCAAGCTTCTGAAAGCTACGAACTAAGGAAGATTCATCTTGAACATAAAAGAGAACAATACAGAAGTTGAAGCCACTAAAAGTCATCTATTTGAGTGCTCTGGAGATTTGTGTTCTTCAGACTTTAGAAAGGTCAAGAACATGAAAAGGAATTTCAAACTTCTATTTGAAATTCTTATTGGTTGTCTAATACCTAGAGAAGGCAACACTGATAAAATCTCATGCGACCACAAGCACTTCATTTTTTTACTTAGAAAACGAAGATAAAATAAATCTTCATACCTAAATCTTTCATCATCTATTTGAGGCCATTAAGGATAACATAAATCACCATAAGAAGAATGTACCTTATGCTAGACTTTTGCCTGAGTTATTTTATCAAAGTCTTCTGATTGATGCCCTCAAAACTGCTCCTAATAATGAGGAATTTGAGGAAATACATGGGAACATCCTATATGTTTTTATGCAAACATGAAGATTTCGAATTAAATTGAAATGGTGGCATCTAAAGAGCCTTTCAAAGTTAGATGTACTAATACTGATTATCTTGAGGATTATTTTGTCATTACCAAGCAAGATAATCATGAAGTAATCAGAATCTACATTCAGATGGCAAGAGGAGAAAGTGTGGACATGAGATATAAAAACTTGCCAAATGAACCTACTAATGTGTACAAATCTTCTAAGAAGATAAAGAAGGTTGCTTCAAATACTTAGAAGGAAGTCCGGAAGCCTTCTAAAAATAAAGTTATGCAACAAAAAGATATTGAGAAAGAGGTTGAAGAGGTATTTGCATCCAATGTCTTAATGCCCTATAATATAAGAAGTGGAAGTACTCCTCATAAGGTATCTTCTTTTCTGTCTCATCTGATGTACATTTAAGGAAGAAGAAGTTAAGTAAGCTGTGTGAAATTGAAGAGGAAGAGGAAGACGAGGATGTTGAGGTATCTTTGATCAGAAGGAAGAAGTTTGTAGATGTTGTTGCTCAAAAGAATGTTATATAACCTACTTTCACAGGAGCTCAAATTTTAGCCTCTATTTTGTTGGATCAAGCACTAAAGCATCCTACAACTTTTGATGGTATGTAGAAGAAGCTGTCATTGAAAGACTTGTTTTGGAGACTGCTAAGGTCCAAGCTGTGGAAGTCATTGTTGGGTTAAAAACTACTGAAACTGAAGCTTCTAGTATACTTGTAGAATTTGCATCAGAAGCTATTGCTGAAGAAATTCAAGCTACTTCAGATGCTTTGGAAACTGATATGACATGTATAAATGTAAACTCTATCCCAAAGAGATGGTTTTTATTATTCCACCCTAAATCACATGTCACCAACACCCTCACCAAATCCTTCATCCAATCGATCTCCAAAACACAATTCATCTCCTGCTGGTGAATCCATTGATGTTCAGAATCAGTTAACTCTACTTTATGCTTCTAAACAAACCACCACCTCTAAACACCATGTCTGAACCACCCATAGATGTTTCTATTAGGAAAACTTCTAGCTTTGAGTCAAAAGTTGATGAAGTTAAGTTCATTGCCCGTCTTGGCCTCAAAATTGTGACCCCTCACTTGTTGTTATCAAACCCATCCAAGCCATCCCTCTTCAAACCTATCCCCTCAAGACCTATCAAACAACCAAGCATGCTCTACTTCTAAACAAAATAACTTATTTTTTCAAGATAAAGCTCAACATGTAACCATCATTCAACCTGAACCTATATCTCCACCAGAAACTCAATCTACAGCTCAACCATCACCTAAAATTACTCTTCAGAAAGAACCTAGTCCTGTTCAGACACAATTCCAAGTTCAAGTTGCATCTGAACCTAAGATTGAGACTGCACAAATTTGTCATGATCAATCTCATGTTCAAACTACTTATGAACCTCAAATTGAATCTGAACAAATCTCTTTAGACTTACTTCATCCAGAAACTTCTTTGACAATGACTATCCAATATAATCCACCTTCTGGCTATTCATCTACCCATTTGCAGACAATCACTTCACCTATTCCACCTTTTATCCAAGCCAACATGGAAGAAATCAAAATTATTTTTATTGATAAAGTGTAGAATTTGGTTGATGAGATAACCATTACTTCTGACCTAGTAGATTATGCTGATAAGTGGGACTCTCTCACAACTCTGTAGTATCAGCCCTTCAAGAGCTAACGAATGTTTCTTCTAAGTTCGTTACATCTACCGGTGTGAGACAAAATTGTATGGAGGCAAAGCTGGCCTCTGTTGCTGCTAATCAACAAGCCATGGCTCTCAAGCAAATAGAAATGGATGAAAGGATGTAGTCTAGGAATGCCAGACAATACAATATGGGTTTTAATCTAAAAGCTATTCTGGATCTTTTAAAGAAACCATAGGCTTAAGATTTAGAACCTATTTTGTTTTTTCTTTATTCATCTTTTTAACTGATTTTATTTTATTTCAATTTTTCCTTGAAATTTTATCTATTCTACTTGGTATCTATTATGCTTGAAGTTTTATTTTTTTTATGTGTTTTATACTCTAAGTTATACTCTTTCGGAATTTTTATATCTTCTGGTAAGATTAAAAACATTTTTGTTTTACTTTGAGCTTAATTGGTTGGATTGTTTTTTAAACTTATCTGACGATTGAATCATTCAAATGACATTAAGAGACTATATATAGTGTATCATTTCATATAAAGAGAAAGTGAAATTTCATTAATTTTAGAAGAAGAATACAGGAGGATTGATATACATGTTTTATCTAAATCATCACAATATCCTCGAACATTAAAGGTTGTCTCCCATCCTATATTTGGCTCCTCCTCATCTTCATTAAAGTCAAAATATACAATTTTCTTTGGCACCTTCTTCTTATTCTTTTTCTTGAGTGTCTTATTCTTCTTCGAAGCCTTCCTCACCTTGAGAGCTTCCATGACAATGTTTCATCTAGAATGTTGGGCTTTTCCACTTGTCAGCTGCTAGTGCTCCACCATGGTGTTGGTCTCCTTCACCAATGTAGTCTTTGTTGAGACGATGACCTTGGTATTTTAAAAATGAGTATTGATGTTGTCGAAAAGAAAAAGGGTTGGTTGAAGATGAAGGAATTCAGACTTTGGAGTTGTGCTTTTATAGAGGAACTTGAGTGTCTCTTACGTTTCTTATAGAAGATTAAGCATATCTAATCTTTAATACGTGATACTCTAGCTTTTTATTACAATGATTACTTAAGATGGTTGCAACTCCTGAAAGACGTATGTCTGACCGTCTTGAGAAGCGAAGAAATGTTTCACCGAATCAAGCCATTTCTCTTTCCTTTGAAAAACATGTTTTTATTTTCTAGGAAGTGCAAAAGTTGTTTTTATCTATTTTAATCAGAATCCAAATTTTCCCCAAAAAAATTATCCCAAATATTTTTTTCTCTATGCTGACATGTCTTAATTCACTTTCTGTTGATGACAAAAGGGGAAGAAATTTATGGGAGTACTTAAGAGGATAAAAGTATTTTGAATACTTTTATTTACCTAAACCCAATTTATTATTGCTTTTGTTTGAATTTTTTTATTATACTTTCAAGATAAGTTTAATTAAATTGGATAGGACTTAGGGGAGCTTACAAAACTCAACATTTGGCCTATTAGACTCAGGGGGAGCTTACAAACCCCAGACTGTGATATTGTCAAGCTAGTTAAACTGACCAACCATTGTTCTTAAATACCTTTGTTTGTCATCATCAATAAGCGGAAGATTGTTAGAAAAATTGGTCATATCCCTTAGGTTGTAATGATAACAAAGTAATTAACGAACAATTGGGTATACTAACATATGTTCAAGTATGCAAGATCATAAGCTTAAAATTCAACTCAGAATTGACCCTGATGAAAGCATATGTAGATAAGCTAAAAGACTCAAATTCTAAAGGATTAGAATCTGATGACTCTGAATGTGATATATCAACTTCTAAAGGATCATAATCTGATCAAGGCATCCCTAATTCTAGTGGCAGGTCAAACTCTGAAGATCTCAGTTAAAGTCAATCAACTTCTTATTCATACTCTGTTTCTAGAGCAGACCAATCTTGTTAATTGCCAGATTATGGAAAAAGTCAAATAGGGTTTTGTTATGCAAGGCTCAAAGAAAGGTGATTTGACCTTTTAAGCTTGTCCCAACCTTTTAGTAGATACCTAGTATGATAAAGACACTATGGACAAAGTTATTACTCAATGGTCAATTATCTTAACCGAATTCATATTCTAACATCTCTCTTAAACTGCTTTTCAACAAAAAACTCTTATGCAAGTCACTTTCCAACGACTCTTTTTCTACCTCTATAAAAGGGAGTTGAAGATTTGAAAGAAGGTTACAACACTACAATAGAACAACACTAAGCATTACTTTGAGCTAAAGTTTTGTAACTATTTATGGCATAAGTTCTTAAGATTTCTTATCTTTTTATATCTTAGAAATCTTAAGTGCTAAGAACCTTTGTGGTTGTTGTATTACTTTTATACTTCTGATTGAACATCAAGTATAGTTGTTATCTTTTCTGCTAAACTGTTTGTTTAAAGTATAGGAAGTCTCTTGCTGGTTTGCTTGAGCAATGGAAGTCTCTTGTTAGGTTGAATGAGTAGAAGTCTCTTGCTAGATTGCTTGAGCAAAAGTCTCTTTCTAGTGTGATTGAGCAATTAAAGTCTCTTGTTAGTTTTATTAAGCAAAGTGTAATCAGTTTGATTATAGTGAAACTCTCTTGTTGGACAAGGGGAATGAACTACTCTCAGTTTTAGAGGGGAACTAGTCTAATTCTATGTGTTATTTAGTTCTTACTTCTGATTGCTACTCTTTATGCTACTAACTTTTATGATCAGACTCTGAACTAGTTCAAATTCTAATGTTGATATTCAAAATTTAAAAAGAATTAACACACACAATTCAACCCCTCTTCTTGTGTATTTTTCGCACCTTCAGGTTAGAGTCATTCAAGCAGACCAAGAAGTTGCCAAGAAATGTTACGTGAAAAGTCTAAAGCTGAAAAAAGTCTGAACCCTAGACATGAACGCCAAAAGTGTGGACCAGAGGATCAAGCCACTGGAAGCGGCTCTGAAATAAGGAGAGGCTTCCCTCAGAAGGTGTAGAAGATAGGAGGATGAAATCCCAACTGAAAGTTTCCTAAGTACTTTATTTTTATTGTCGTTTGTTTTGTTTGTTACTCCCTCTAGCCCTATATATATGAAGAAGAAAAATTACTCTTTAGGTTAATTGAAAATTTATTATATTTGGACTGTATAATAGACCAAATACACTGATTACTCAATGAATTTAAAAATTTAATTTTTTTTATTATAAATAGGATTAGAGGTAGTACTATTTTGGTTTAAGGTGAGTATCATACATCTACTATTTGTAAGTCCTGGAAGACTCCTTTAGTGAATATATGTTCTTATTATGGATTTGTTGAAGTTTGTATTTGCACATTCTTGTAGAATTGTCTCCCTTGAAGTGTTTATGGGAGTATAGGATGAGAATCTGAATCGAGGTCCTCTATCACCATTGTTTCGAAGATGATTGTTGTTTTTCTCCAAAATCAAATTGTTTCTTAGGTTTCTTGTTCCCTTACCATTCTTCACCTTTTCGTCCAGGAGTTCTTCTCCATAATTAATGTTGAGATGGGCCCTAGTTAAGAAATTTCTTAAGCTACATTTTTTTATAACCTTGTCTTCTCGCGAAACATTCAGTATGGTCTCAATCTCCTTTTGAATATCCAACATTTTAACTCGTCCTTCGTTCCTATACTTCTACCACTACTTTGGTAAAATAATTAGTGTACTCTCACACGACCTCTTTCTTCTTTTGATGAATCCCACTGAGTACAACTATCGTAACATGATTTCACTTTAGAGCAACAAACCGGTCGACAAAAGAGTAACAAAGTTCCTTCCATAAGTTTATGCTCATATGGGGAAGGCTTTGAACCACGCCATTGTGGCTCCTTTGAGTATTAACACGAATAGTTTTTAATTCATACCCCTTGGATGTGGTAGTAAACGGGTCAAAAACGAGTTGTATCGGAAGGACTCATGGCAAAATTAGATCCGCTATCGCACACGGGTCAAAAATGAGTTTAGAAAAATGTAGTAAATGAGAAACGATACCTCATGTCGTATCACAAGGACTCTTGGAAAAATTAACCAAATAAGAAAAAAAAGGGGGGGGGGGTCTTAGATTCAATTGAGAGTAAGGGATTATAAACGTTGATTTTGAAATAAGTGATTATGAAATCAGTTGATCTACTAATTTAGTTTCCTAATTTATAATTGGTTAATATAACTTTCATGCCCTAAGCGGATTCTAATCCATTTTCGAATACAACATCATTTAACAAGCGTAATCGACATTATGCAATTTACACTCTTATTTTCCGAACTAACCAAACGAAATAAAGATTGCATGAATTAACATGAAAGATATGGTAACACGCGATGAAGATTAGTAAATGTAAATCAAATGAAATTAATCAACACATATTCTATAGAACTTGAATAAAGCATAGAAGACATAGAACAAAATATTGAAAGGGAAAGGAAATTTGATTGAAAATTATAAAACCTCAAAGTATCGGCGGAAACCAATTACAATAGATCAACCGTGCGAGCTTTAGTTCTCCATGAAATTCATATCCTAGCCTCAAATTTACGTGAATGCAGAATATGGTTACTGTAGCAGCAAAAATCCTAATATAACAAAAGGAAAATTTGCACCCTTATGGAAATCGACCCGAAGATTACAAAAACCGGCCCAAACTAACTATTTTAATTAAGTCTAGACATTCAACGAATTATTTGGCCCTACTTCACTCCTAATCAGCTTTTAACTTCAATACAAAACTTGTAGCTCTTTCTCTTAGCTTTCTAACGCATATCAAAATACACAAAACGACATCTTATAGCTCAAGTTATGGTCTGCACAGTGAACAAGTATCAAATAACTACTAATGCTAGAAATGAAATATGAATTAAAATAAAGGAAAAAGTAAACTTAGATCTAAAAACACAATTGAAATTCTGGTAACATATATGAGATGTCGAAAGAGATGTCACGACATTAATATTTGAACTTCACACAACTTAGATACAAGGTAATATAATAAAATTGCATAAAGTAAATAACACACTTAGTTGTTAACCCAGTTCAGTGCAACATCACCTACATCTGAGGGGATCTAAGCTAGGAAGGAAATCCACTAAAATAGAATTAGTTTGAATATTTTTAGCAAACAGCCTCTGGTTTACAATCTTCTCACCTAATCTCTACCCGTGCTATTTCTATCTAAGACTCTTCTAGATATGAGACCCCTCTCACTTACCTTCAATCACACATTGTGATATGAACAAAATAATTAAAGTTTAGAAGACACATAATCATACTTGCTTAAAAGCTTATAGATGATTAACAACTTACAACTCAAAACACAGTCCTACTCTGATATCATATAGATATAAGAGAGGCTCGCAAAATACAAAGAACACCAAACCCTAATGAAAAACTAAAAGCAACAACACACACAATAAATCATTGCATTAGGTCATCAGTGATCTTCTTAAATAGCTTTTTGGAGAGCGTGGGCTTTGGCTTAATTCAGCAGAAAATCCAGTCAGTTAAGCTTCACAAATCATGCAGAATATATTTTCATTAAAATAGGAACAAATTTGATTTGCCTTTTAAATCTTGTTAAAAAAAATTTCAATCCAATCAAATCTTCTAGCGAAATCAACTCCTTGTACCAAAAGCTACGTGTTATAAACTTCAGAAAATCTCCAGATGTTCAAACAAATCTTTCAATAAGTGAATAGGAAAAAAATTCTGAAAAGAAAAAAAATCCTGCAAAGATGTCTGGTCAACATGTCAGAATATCTTGCTCAACATATTATTGAAGAACATGTTTTACCAAAATTAATGTCAATCATAAAAAATAGAGACTTAACAATCTCCCTCTTTGGCAAATTTTGGTTAAAACAAATTAAGCAACCTTCACACCCCAACCAACAGAGACAAATGAAGCAGAAGACTAAGAGAAAAAAAATTCTCTGATTATGTCAAGACATGAAGTCTGACATTACAACACATCAACAAGCCAAAGCCAAGGCATAAAACATTCTACTCCCCCTCAACACCAGACTAGAGAAAAATGAATTCTCTGTATCTGTACACTTCAGGCTTCAGCAAATATACAAACACTACTAATACTGCACCCCTTTTAGCCACAATATGATAAAGGTAGTAAATATTAAAGATAACAAAAGTACAAACCATGCACTCAAGGTGCCAAAATAATCATGGGCAAAGCCCCAAAACTAAACAACAAAACAAACATAAACAATCACCAGTTTCTAGAAGAACTATCTGAACTAACAGAAGTTAGGCTTGCATCATCATCATCATCTCCATTTTCCTCCTCATCATCATGAACACTTTCTTCCTCATCATTATTAACAGCAATATGGTCTTCTTCAGTCAGAGATTTGATCATCCTTTCAAACTTGAGTGTCCTTTATGTGCTTTCACGAATAACATCATCCAACTTCTTGCATGCTTTTTTCATCTAAGTTATAATCCCAACCTTTGAAGTTGAATGCCCAACCTTCTTAGTAGATGTCAGAAAAATGTCTGGGACATGTGTTCCTAAAAATAGCTTATAGTGGAGAGACAAAGAAGACTCTCGTTTGCAAGCACTATCATTACTAGTCAAGATACCAGGATGCTGATTTAAAACGATACCACAGATAAGAGATGGAAAGGCTATTGGCATTTTCATAGCACAAGTTTCAGCATGCTTTAAGGTTTGATAAAAAAAATATAGGCACCATAATCAAAATTGGTTTTGGTTCCAACAACATAGATGAACCTACCCAATCCAGTTGAGATAGTTGAGGTGTGGTTAGTAGGCACCCAATTAGCAGCTCATATTTTATGTAGAATTGCATATTTGACACTAAGTTTCCCAACATAGAGTTTCCCTTTCCTAGGCCAATGCTCAACCTGATTTGCAGTTATCTCCTTGCAAATCTTGTTATCTGATTCTTCAAGCTCAGCCTAGGGGTATTCACTTCTTCCTAAGTACCTATTGATTATGGAGGGAGATAACTCTACACACTTTCCTCTAACAAACACTTTTATGAAGTCTTTACTTCTCTTGTCAGCACACTTAGAAGGGACATTCACCACAAACTCTTTCACCAGAACCTCGTAGAATTTTGTAAGACTAGTTACAAATTTGATCAGCCTAGCATGTTTCATAAGCTTCATAACTTCCTTGCATTCCAAGGCATCCTGTCATAACTCTTGTTTCAGAGTTATCCTCTTTTGTTACACATTCTTCCATCTTTCCACATTTTCAACGGCGTGAAAGAAGATGTTATCCAAAGATGCATCAGACACATTCACAGAGATTTTCTTGATCATAGATTTCTTCACAGGAGTGATGTTCTGGACATCATCTTCAACATCATATTTTGAATCACTAGCAGAGATAACCTTTCTCTTTCTAGAGGGAGTAGCTACTTTGCTCCAAGATTTTGTAGGGCCAACAACGTACTTCTTCTTAAAACTCCTTAGAGGTGTGTTTTCAACAACGACAACTTTACCTTTCCTACTCTTAAGCCTCTTAGTGATACCAGGAGCAAGATTTTTAGTAATGGCTTCTTCATCAGATAACATTTCATCAATGTTGACAACATCAGCAGGAACATCCTTCCTCCTACTTGGAATCTTCTCTTTTTTAGACACCTTGATCCTTAACATATTCTGGGGCATGGTTTTTAGTAGAACCAGACACATCACCAGTAGGACTAATGATGGTGGTAACAAGAGTAGCATTTTCTTGTGCCCAAGATGTTCCAACATCTAGCGCATCTTCTAAACTAACTTCTTTCAACACAAAATCCATAAATCTACGAATGTTTCTATCAATAGCCTTTTTCTCAAATTCATTTAGATTAGGGTTTTTAGTCACAGGTTCAGAGTTTTTCTTAGCATCAGGCTTAATGGTACTAATTTTAATGGGATCAATATATAGGCTAGACATGGTGTGAACCTTCTTAACATCAGAGGAAGATTTAGAAGACTTACTCTTTGCATGGGTCTTCATAGTCTTGGAAGGGGGTTCTATCTTTCTTTTGCATGTTCTCAGACCAAGGCACCATTGACAATGACATGACATCAAGCACTTCCTCGTTGGTAGTTCCCATAGCAGAGAGAGGATTAACCCTATCCTTTGAAGGAAATAATCAACATTCTCTTTAGGAGAATTTGTTGGAGATGAAACGGATGTTGAGACATCTTGAAAAATAGTTGAAAGAAGATGTTGTGGAAGGGATAGAAAAAGATAACCTTGTTGAGTTGGAAGATGAGCAGACTAGTGAGTAGAAATGCAGATGAGAGATAACAAAGAGAAGAACAAATTTGGAATGTTTGAAATGATTTCTCTTTATAAACGTGTGCCACTTGATTGAAGAAAGAGAAAACTTTATTGGCACGCTTGATCAACATTAATTGCTATAGATCTTGAAACATGCATATTCCTAATTTGCCCCTCAATTTTTCAAACTGATTAGCATCCAACACTTTAGTGAAAATGTTTGTCAGTTGCTGATCAGTAGCCACATGTTCAAGGGAAACAAACTTGTTATTTATAAGTTCTCTTATGAAATGATGACGAATATCAATATGTTTAGTTCTGCTGTGCTGAATGGGATTTTTGGAGATGTTTATGGCACTCGGACTGTCATTATATTCAGTCAACATCTTGCTTGACATTATATTCAGTCAACATCTGCTTCATCCATACCAGCTGAGAGCAATTGCTTCCTACTGCTATGTACTCAACTTCAGGAGTGGACAAAGAGACACAATTTTGCTTCTTGTTGAACCAAGATATAAGATTATTCCTCAAAAATAAACAGCCTCCTAATGTACTCTTCCTATCATTAGCACTACATGCCCAATCTACATGACAACATCCTACCAGCAAGGAGCCAGATTCGTCAGAGTATAACATGCCATAGTTATTAAGTACCATTGACATACTTCAATATCCTCTTCACTTTATTGATGTGACTCATCTTAGGTTCAGCTTGATATCTTGCACAAACACCTACTACAAATGTAATGTCAAATCTACTGGTTGTAAGGTACAATATACTGCCTATCATACTCCTGTAAAGACTTTGATCCATACTCACCCCATTTTCATCCTTGGATAACTTCAAATGAGTAGGTGCAGGAGTCCTCTTCTGGCTTTCCTTTTCCATACCAAACTTCTTCATAATGTTCTTGGTATACTTATTTTGAGATATGAAGATAGAATCTTCCATTTATTTATCTTGTAGCCCAAGAAAGTAAGTTAATTCACCCACAAGTCTCATCTCAAATTCAGATTGCATTTGCTTGACAAAATGTTGAACCATCTCATCAGACATTCCTCCAAACACAATGTCATCAACATAAATTTGAGCAATCATGAGCTTTCCATCCTTCTCTTTAACAAAAAAAGTCTTGTCTATTTCACGTTTTCTGTAACCATTTTCAACAAGGAACTCTGTCAACCTTTCATACTATGCTCTTGGAGCTTACTTCAACCCATAAAGAGCTTTCTTCAATTTGAACACATGATTAGGAAAAGTTGGATCAATAAAGCCCTTTGGTTTTTCAACATATACCTCCTCATTTAAGTATCCATTTAAGAAGGCACTTTTCACATCCATCTGAAATAGTTTAAACTTCATAATACATGCCACTCCTAACAACAATATGATAGATTCAAGATGAGCTACAGGAGAAAAAGTCTCATCAAAATCTACTCCTTCAATTTGAGTATATCCTTGAGCAACAAGCCTTGCCTTATTTCTAATGACAACATCTTGCTCATCAGATTTATTTTTGTACACCCATCTAATTCCAATCACTTTTGTTCCTTCAGGCCTAGGGACTAAATCCCTTCATTCAATCCTCTTGAATTGACCTAGCTCATCTTGCATATCTTTAAGCCAAAATTTACTAGTTAGAGCCTCCTTAACATTTTTAGGTTCAACTTTTGACACAAAGTAAGAATTTGACACAATATCCCTTGATCTAGTAGTTACTCCTTCATTAAGATTCCATATGGTGAGCTCTTGAGGATGATCTTTCTGAATTCTAACAAAGGGTCCCTTGTTGACTTGATTTATTCCAGAATCAGCACCTACAAATTCACAACCTGTGTTCATGTCTTTGGCCTCTTCTGAAGCATCAATCATTTGAATAAATGTTCCAACATCTTCTATGACATTTGCTTCCACATTTATAGTTGAGTCATTAATTACAACATTAATGGACTTCATCATCACCTTATTTTTGTTGTTAAAAACCATATAAGCTATGCTGTTAGTAGAGTAGCCCAAAAATATTCCCTCAACACTCTCTGGATCCAATTTCCTTCTTTGTTCACGATCTGCCAAGATATATCATTTACTACCAAACACATGAAAGTATTTGACTACAGGTTTCATTCCTTTCCAAAGCTCATATAGGGTGATTGAAGTACCTGATCTCAAGGTCACTCTGTTGTGAATCAAGTTGTATTCATAGCTTCAGCTCAAAAGTGATAGGGTAGATTGTTAGACGATGGCACTGATCTAGAAGGGGGGTTGAATAGATAACTAATTTTTAATAACTTGCACTTAAAAAATTGTTATAAAAATATGCTAAAGCGGCCTCAGATCAAATTTATCAATATGTAAATATTTGGCGGGAAAAACGGTTTATCAAACAGTTTGTATGTTATCAATATGTCAAACATTTGGCGTGCAAAACACACCAAGTCAAATTCCCTTTGAATTTGTAGTGCATAGTTTTTCTCACTTGTAATCAAAGTGATTGCAATGGTTTTACATAATTGTTTGAAACACTATAAATCAATCGAAATATTGCTAATAATTGATTCCACACAAACTTCAACAATGTATAAGTAAAGAGATAGATGAGAGAAAGAAAGAAGCCCAATTTGTTTATGCAGTTCCCCTTTTGGTCTCGCTTCGAGTACGTTTGCCATCAATTCTAAAATAGAATTAAGATATGTATAATAATCTGTGTGCAATATTCAGTATGAGAGAAGTCATGGCTAACAAACAATCTAACCCAATTATTGAGGTTGAATCTAACCACTTCTCTCCTCTTGATTCCAGCTGAATCAAGTGCATCAAACACTTTGGACAAACCTCTGGTTACTACTACTCACTTGACCAAACCTTCTGTGCTTCAAGTTTTTCACTCGGCTGATTTTGATCACAAGATGCTTTACCTAAAATCTTCTAAAACAATCCTCCGGTTACCCTTACCCCCTTGATCAAACCCACCGTTCTTAAAGGCTTTCACTCAGCTGAATTTGTGATTTAAATATTTGTACAAAAACCCCCCAATTCTTTCAAGATCTTGAAGGATAAAACCCCAATGGTTTTATCGAAGAAAATCCCACTGAATCTCTACCCAAACTTGATATACAAATCCTACGTTTGGACGTAATCACTCTTGACTAAGCAGAATCAATAAAGATGATTATGTGTGATTATTGATGAATGCAATTATGAGAGTGAATATGAAGTGTAAGACAATGTATATTTCAATTTTCTTCTAGTTTTTCAAAGTGACGCATATGAGTATATATGTATGTACATGAATGAGTAAAGAAAAACTTAGTTTGGGAACACAAAGACAGAGAAAAATGGGTAAACACGCACGAGAGGTTGACCTCTGGCGTCTATGAGTCGACCTAAACAAGGCAGTGGCCAAAACTGCACAAAAACTGTCCTATGCGTCGACCTACAAGAGGCCATGTGTGGACGCATGCAAGGTACAAAAGTTTCAAACAGAATCTCCTACATCATGATTCCCCCTGTAGGTGCCCATACACTGGCCCGAGGTAGGCGCATGCAAGGCAGGAAGTTTCAAAAACTTTTCCCTTCAGTGTGAGTCGACCTATGACTCTAAAAATGACTCAAAAACTCGTTTTTGACATTGTGTACGATCCTATATGTCTAATACATTTATAAGGATCTTTATGCACGTTTGTAAGAGATGAATGCATGGCTTAGACACGGTGATACCGTCTAAAATACACAAATAATTAATATCCTAGTTTTGACATCATTAAAACATAGTAAAAAGGAACCTTGCCCTCACATACTCCCCCTTTTTTATGATGGAAAAACCTTCCCAAAACATTGAGTACCCGAAGAACATTCTCCCTTTGACAATATGCACTTCCATAGAATTCTGAACTTTATGAACTCGCTTTTGCTTTCTCCCCCTTTGACAACATCAAAAAGAGTAAAGCAACCAGTAATTTGTAAACAGAACACACATGACAACACTAATATATGATATTGCAACAGATACATTAATAATCATCCACATATAATGTTGTCAATGCAAACAATAAAGATAAATAACTCAAGAACCATAGAGCAATAGTGAGGAAATGCATTACACAAAACACATAGCTTAACATAATTCTTGAGAGAAACAAAAACAAAATAAAACAAAATGCAAAATGATACGCAAGACACAACAACAACACAATGCAATTAACTATGGTCTTCAATCCCGATAAGGTTGACCTCTCCCTTAGAATGTTTGATCTTGATTTTCTCCTTGAGTGTCTAGACGGTCACACATATCAAGGACACTTCAGTTGAGAGTGTTGATGCCAATGAGAGTGCACAATATTGATTTGTCGAGGTTTCAACAATTTGGTCAAACCGACCCAAGACCCTTGATGCAAATATATCAAAGTTTTCATTTTTGAGCACGAATTTCCCCTGCACTATTTTGTAGCATTGTTCTTGAAGAGCTGCAAAGTTTTGGTTCTCAAGTTGCATACTTCGGAGCATTTCAAGAACGACTGAATTGTATGTTAGAGAATTATTTGGAGAAGGAAGCACATATGAGGTGCCTTGCTCAGACCAAACATTTTGATGACATGTACCACATTCTTGGTTATCGTTAGTGTCCTGAACCGGAGAGTCACCCAACCAAGCATGATAATCATGACTTTCATAGGGAACCTTGGTTTCCATGGGATGAGTTTCCTCATATTTGTCTTGCTATTCCTCTTCAGCTTTATTACGGATGTGTCGACTTGAACCTTAGGATTAAGCACATAATTTTCTAGTTGCTTGTCCCAAATATATCCCATAAGAATCATAGCCTTTGGCTAAAATCTTGGTCAGCAGTAAGAGAGATGTAAAGGATGTCAGGCACAGAAATTTCGACATGATCTAATATAGTTTGGATCAATAATGCATAGCATAAAGATGAACCTCTGCCTCTTTCTTTCAACGCATAAAAGCAACTTGCGAAATAGTAAAGCCAGTTTACCTTCTTCTTGTTCTTGAGGAGATAAACCAAATGAAATTCATCTTGATTAAACCTTGAGTAATCACCTTTCTTCGGATGTAAAATGTGGAAGACAATCCACTGCAGAATGTGATCCTCCCATTTCAAAAGACCAGTTATGACAGACTTAGGGAAGTTATCACCCGCGACTACTTCTGCAAGATAAGGATCCTTAAGCATGGAGTTTAACCCGGTCTTAAAATCATATTATGAAGACAACTTGGTATCATTTATATGAAGATTAGGAGAAAGGCGAGGACACATGTCAAACAAGTCATGCCACATAGTGCTACCAACATTGTAGCTTTTGCCCCCATCTTGAAAGCAAACTCATCCCTAGTAAATTTATCCTTTAAACTCGCATAAAACATTTTAACAGTATCTTTATTATAGTTTGTACTACATTCCAAAAAGTCATTGATCTTTTGATGGTTCAGAACATTTACAATTTCAGGAATATTCATCTTGTCCGCTACCTTAGAGTAATATACATGTTGCTTAACAATAGACCTTTTTCTAAAATCTTTCTCATACACTTCAGCAAGTTCAGAAGAAAGTAATGATAAAGCAGTTATCGGAGTTTAAGAGGATGTTTCCCTACCGGACCTTTTTCTCGTTACTCTTGAAGTACCCATTTGAGAAAACCTCCTTTGTTGATGAAGATACTTAGTTGCAGCAGTAGAAGTGAGTGTAGAAAGGGGAAATTCTTCACCAATTCAGGTTTGGAACCCTAGTTTTTGGAGAATCATTGAAGGGGTTTATAGGGTTTGGAAGGGTTAAGATAGATGATGAACATGCAAGAGACACAAATGAGAAATGCAAGACAAAACACAAGCTTGAAAGGTATTTATTTTTAAAAAAATTCAGAAAATACGAGCGATGCGTCGACCTCCAGATGCTATGCGTCGATGCATGAGTATTAATTTTTTGAAAAATTTAAAGTTCCAGTATGAGTCGATGTAAGGGGGGCCCTCAAGTTGATGCATGACAGGTAGTGACTTTCAAGCTTGAGTTTTGATGATCATAGGTCGACCTATAGACAGACAGGTCGACACATGCTATTAAAAAAACACAAAAACACGATATGAATGGTGCAAAGAAAGATAAATAACAAGCTTATACTATTTCAAACATCAATATGGAAGAAGATTGAAAACTAAAGCTATCATTTAAGCATCAAAATTACAAGCCACGCATAATAGAGAACATCTATTTAGCCAAGATAAAGAGTAAAAGCAATTAGATAGGAACGACATTACCTCCAATAGTGATGAAAAAAGAATGCCCTCACATAACTTAAACTTTCAAACATGGTTAAGCAATATATAAACATGTATAAATAGAGAGTATGCAACAATTCATTAGACACGATCCGAGATATTGAAAACACCAAGTTCATTATGAATGTTAAAGAAAGGTTTCATCGTGAGAGGTTTTATAAAAATATCGGCAAGTTGATTTTTACTATTAACATGCTCGAATACGACATCTCCTTTTTCAACATGATCCCTAAGGAAGTGGTCACAAATCTTAATGTGTTTTGTGCAAGAATGTAGCACTGGATTCTTTGTTAGATTGATGGCACTTGTGTTATCACAAAGAATAGGAATACAATGAAGTTTAACATCAAAATTGATTAGTTGTTGTTTAAGCCACAAAACTCAGGCACAACAACTACCAGTTGCAATGTATTTCGCCTCGGCAGTTGACAAAGCAATGGAAACTTGCTTTTTTCTATGCCAACTTACTAAAGATTTTGAAATAAATGACAAGTGCCACTAGTGCTCTTCCTATCCGATTTGCAACTAGAAAAATCGGAATCGGAATAACCAACCAAATTACAATCACTCCTCTTGGAAAACTAAAGCCCAAACTTGAATGTACCATAAAGCTATCTAAGCATGCGCTTTATCGCTTTCAAATGTGATTCCTTGTGACATGATTGATGTCTAGCACACATACAAACACTAAACATGATATCTGGTCGAGATATAGTGAGATATTAAAGAGAACCTATCATACCTCTATACTTTTTCACGTCCACGACCTTACCGTTTTCATCTCTATCTAAATTCACATTTGTTAGCATTTGAGTGTCAATAGATTTTGCATTTGCTATATCAAATTGCTTGAGTAGATCATAGAAAAACTTTGTTTAGCTCACAAAAGTTCCTTCTTTGAGTTGTTTGATTTGAAGTCCAAGGAAGTAAGTCAACTCCCCTATCATACTCATCTCAAACTCACCCTGCATTAGTTTTGAAAATTCCTTGACCAAGTGCATATTAGTAGATCCAAAAATAATGTCATCTACATAAACTTGGACTAGAATAGAGTGATTTCCTTGACACTTAATAAAGAGTGTAGTATCAACCTTCCCTCTTGAGTATACTTGATCAAGTAAAAATATACTAAGTTGCTCATACCAAGCCCTAGGGGTTTTGCTTGAGACCATACAAAGCACATTTAAGTTTATAAACATAATTTGGATACTCATGACTTTCAAAGCCAGAAGGTTGAGATACATAAACTTCTTCATTAATATATCCATTTAAGAAAGCACTTTTCACATCCATTTGATATAATTTGAAATCTTTTCAACAAGCATAGGCTAGCAAAAGGCGTATAGCCTCAAGGAGGGAAACCAGAGCATAAGTATCCTCATGGTAAATTCCCTCCTCTTGGTGATAACCTTGAGCCACTAGTCGGGCTTTATTAGGAGTTATTACTCCATTTTCATCTAGTTTGTTCCTAAATACCCATTTTGTACCAATTACTCGATGGCCTTGCAGAGGGGGGAAAATGTCCCATTCCTCATTTTTCTTGAATTGATCTAATTTCTCTTGCATTTTTAAAAATCAATGTTCATCAGGTAAGGTCTCTTTGGAGTTTTTAGGCTCAATTTGAGAGACGAAAGCAAAATGATGACAAAAGTTACTTTTCTTAGACCGTGTAGTTACTCCTTTTGTGATATCTATGAGAATATTGTCGATTGGATGATCCTTAGAGGATTTCCATGCCAAAGGAAGGTCATCGTTGCTAATTGGATGAACCTCCTTAATCTTTTCTGAGTTGTGATATTCCTCCTCCTCAGCTTTCTCTGATTTGGGTTGATCAATCCTTTCTTCAGAGTCTTTGAGTATGTCTTCCAAGAAACACCTGCACCATGAAAAGAAATATCTTTCCCGACAGTTTTTAGACAAGATTCATCAAAAGTAACATGCAAAGATTTTTCCATAATAAGTAATATTTTATTGTACACTCTATATGCTTTGCTCGATTGAGAGTATCCGAGAAAGATGCCTTCATCGGCTTTGAGTCAAATTTGCCAAGATTTTATTTTCTATTATTTAAAACAAAACATTTACATCTGAAAACATGAAGATGTGATACATTTGGCTTCCTACCTTTTAAAGTTTCATAGGGAGTTTTTTTGAGAATATGGCATATAAGTACCCTATTTAACATATAACACGCTGTACTAATAGCATCGGCCCAAAAATATTTAGGAAGACCACTTTCATTGATCATAGTTCTTCCTAGCTCTTCTAAAATATGATTTTTACATTCCATCCCTCCATTTTGTTGAGGAGTTCTTGGAGTGGAAATATCATGGTCAATGCCATGTTTATTACAAAATTCCTCAAAGATGTGGTTTTCAAATTCACCTATGTGATTGCTTCGGATAGTAACACGGCAAGAATTTAGTTTATTTGGAGATACATTGGCAAACTTTTCAAAAGCTGAAAAAGTTTCACTTTTACTAGCCAAGAAAATAGTCCAACAAAACCATAGTAATTTCCACCCGAGATTTTAGTTCTAGACGTTCCAAAAAGGCCCATATGAAAAAGTTCAAAAGGTTTCGATGTAGAAACAATGTTTTTAGATTTGAATGAGATCCTAATTTGCTTCCTCATTTGGCATGCGTTACATAAGTGATCTTTTGAAATTTTAATCTTGGGTAGACCGACAACTAGATCTTTTGAAACTACTTTATTTAGCATGTCAAAATTGACATGCACTAAGCGCCTATGCCATAGCCAAGAGTCTCCACTCATGGTGACAAGACATTTAGTGTTAGTCAATGATACTTCATTCAAGTCAAGTATATAGACATTATTTACCCTCAAGCCCTTAAACATATCATCTTTCTTATCATTATGTTCAATCATGCAACATTCTTTTGAAAAAGAAACTTTATATCCTTTGTCGCGCATCTGACTAATGCTAATAAGATTGGGCTTAAGACCTTCAACTAAAAGGACATCTGAGATATTAGTAGAAGAGAGATTACCTATACTACCTTTTCTGAGTAACGTTCCCTTGTTGTTATCACCATAGGTTACAAATACTTTCTTCTTTGCCACAAAGTCAATGAATAAGGAAATGTCACCAGTCATATTCCTTGAACATGCACTGTCGAGAAACCATCTTCTCTCTATAGATTCAAGGCATTTCACCTACAAAATTAAGCAAGGGAAATAGGTACCCTATTTTCATTGGGTTATTGTATGTGAATGAAACTTTGGTTTCATTTGGGAACCCATTGGAAAATACCTTTAGGAACCAAGAATCTCCTAAATCGGCATTTTGCAATGGTGTGTCCCTTCTTGCAACAATATAGACAAGTTAAGTTTAAATTCAAGTTACTTTTGCTACTTTGATCTCTTATCACATATGTATATTACTGATAAGGATTATTCATACTACTTATAAAATGTGAGCGATCAACAACAAATGTAACTTTAGGTTCTAAAGCTTTGTCTAATTTGGCTTTAAGAGTTCTAACTTCATTTTGCCAATTGTGACAAGTTTCACAACCCGCCCAATTAAACCAAGAGAATTTGTCATCCTCAGATTTAGATTTTGTAGCATCTACCATTGATTTCTTAAGATCTTCTAATTCTCTTTCGGAATCAAAAACCTTTTTCTCTAAATGTAAGAAAATTTTCTTATTTGAGGCTAAGAGTTTGAAAGCATTTTTAGCCTCATGGTGTAGAGCTTCAAAAGCATTTTGCAAATCAGAATAAAACATTTTATCAATGTGTTCATATTTAGAATGACTTACATTCTTTTTCTTCTTTTAATGAGCCATGAGACAATGATTGACCGATTCGTCTTCATCACTTGGTTCACTTTCACTTGAGGATTCACTATCACTCTCCTATGTGATGTATGCCCTTCTAGGCTTACTCGATTTCTTTTGTTGACGGTGTTTGTCTTTTCCCTTGTCTTTTTTTATCAAGGGACAGTCCGGCTTGTAGTTACCGACCTTTCTGCAATTATAGCATGAACACTTTGACTTTGTATTTTTATTTCCTTCTTGCTTTAAGGATTTTGATTAACGTCTAAAGTTAATGAGATTTTTGTTTGAATGTTGTATTTCATTCTTCCTGATGTATCTATTATACCTTCTTATGAACAACCCCATATCATCATTCAAATCTCCATCATCATCACTTTAGTCACTTTCACTAAGCTCTTTGGTGGAGGACTTCGAGCTAGAAGCCTTTATAGCAATAGACTTCTTATCCGTGTCTTTTGATTTCGCTTTCTTTTCTCTCTTTTCATGTTGCTCAAGACTTATGAGCTCTTGCTCATGTTTTTCAAGCTTACAAAATAATGTTGTGGTGTCCAATGTCATGAGATCGTTAGCTTCCTTGATCATTATGACCTTAGGTTATCATTCCCTATTAAGACATCTTAAAATTTTGTTAGTATCAATATCATTGGAAACGGGTCTACCAGGTGAGTTTAAATGATTAATTAGGTGAGTGAATCTCTTTTGCATTTCCGCAATGGTTTCACCATGCTTCATGTGAAAAAAGATCAAACTCTTGAGTTAAAGTATTGATTATAACTAGATTAACATCATTTATTCCCTCATGGGCAACTTGTAATACATCCCGCATAGCCTTAGCAGTTGTACAATAAGAAACCCTATAGTATTTATAAACTCCCAAAGAGGATATGAAAATATTATTGGCTTTCTAATCATAATTGTGCTTTTTCTCATCATCATCGTTCCATTGTGCTTTTGGTTTAGATACAACAACATTATTCGCATTGGTCATGGTTATTTCAATAGGACCGTTTTGAACAACGTTCTATACCTTTCTATCAATAGAATTGATATGCACCCGCAAACAGTCTTTCCAATAACTGTAATTTCTGCCATTAAAACTCGACGCTCTATTATACGCCCCTTTAGGTTCGTTAGCCATTTTCTAATAAGCTATATGCGAAGCACTAGATGGATCGGTGCTCGTGATACCACTTGTTAGACGATGACACTAATATAGAAGTGAGGTTGAATAAATCACTAAATTTTAATGTTTTAGACTTAAAAAATTATTCTAAAAATAGGGGAAAACGGCCTCGGATTAAAACTCGTCTAAATGAACCTTTATTGGAAAGATCGAATATGCAAAGCTGAATGAAATGATCTTGATAAGAGAGTAGAATCAATAAGGTTCCCAATCAATTATTCAAATAAAAGACACTTAAGATGAACCAGTTTCTAATTCTTAATTAAGGATAAAATTTGAATTGACAATTTATCAAACAGTTTGTATGTTATCAATATATCAAACACTTGGCGTGTGAAACACACCAAGTTAAATTTCCTTTGAATTTGTAGTGCAAATTTTTTTCTCACCTGCAATCAAAGTGATTACAATGGTTTTACACAACTGTTTAAAACACTACAAATCAATCAAAATATTGCTAACAATTGATTCCACATAAACTTCAACAATGTAAAAGTAAAGAGATAGAGAAAGAAAGAAAGAAAGACACCCAATTTGTTTAGGCAGTTCCCCTTTCGTCCTGGCTTCGGGTACGTCTGCCCTCAATTCTAAAATAGAATTGAGATATGTATAATATTTGTGAGCAATATTTAGTACAAGATAATTCCTAGGTAACCAACAATCTAACCCAATTATTGAGGTTGAATCTAACCACTTCTCTCCCCTTGATTCCAGCTAAATCAAGTGCATCAAACACTTCGAACAAACCTCTGATTACCGTTACTCACTTGACCAAACCGTCATATAACATACGATCTTGAGTTTCGATGATGACAAATTACAATCATGGATGAATCGACATTATCGGTTCCGCCTCTACAAAGACAAATGCAAATATTCCATCCACCATATCCTTCCTATATCATTTAAAGTGCTTTACTTTATACAATATATACGTATGATATGTGGTTATGACTAAATGCATAAAAAACCAAATAAATAACAATTTTCTGCAAATTTTCAGGCCATGAGTCGACCATTGGGTCAGCGCATGCATCTGCGCTTTTCTCACGGGTCAACGCAGGCAGGTATGAGTCGACGCATGAAGCTATCACTTTACTCACGGGTTAGCGCACGCCGACCTATGGTCGATGCACACTGGTGTCTCTTCAAATATGCCCAACTCTGCAGTCTATGCGTCGACGCATAGCTCTGCTATGGTCGACGCTTCGCGCGTTTGTGTTGTTTTTTTTGGAGGCTTCCCACTATGTTTGAAAAGCTGTTAAGTTTGGTGTTTGGTTGGTTACTATATATAGTAACTTTGTTCTGTTTTATCAACAAAAATTGTGAATTTGAGTCAATTGTCACAAATCAAGAAAAGTGAAAGAGGTGCCATCAAAGTTCATCAATCTTCATCTTTTACAACCCACAACACAATAATTACACACAATAATTCTTGGGGTGATTGTGATCTTGTTCAAGGTGATAAGGTCCGAAGCCGTGATCGGAAATCAGATTCGGGGTGATTTTGAAGGCAGGTTTTTCTTGGATAAAACCTTGAAGGTTTTACCTTCCAAGATTTGTACATTTTGGAGGTTTTTCTGTATGGTTTATCTCTACCTACTTCAGCTTAGTGAAGGTGATTGAGAAGCGGTAGTCTTCATCAATCTAGTAGCGGAAATCAGTGAAGAGTTCAAGAGTGTTCCGGGTTCGATTTTGTTCGTGCGTAAGATCAGTCGGGCCGAGGGTTTGAAGAATGGAAGGTGATTCAACAAAGGGGCTGGAATCGGAGGTCTACCCAGAACAATCAGAGAACTTGATTCAACTCGAATCAAGGAGCAAGAAGCGATAGCATCATCAATTTCAAGAGGGCTTGATTGTACATTTTGCTTATCAATTCTTGTATAAACATTTCTACATTACAGGTGATATCTAATATATTGATATCAATTCTATTATTAGAATTGAGGGCAGACGTACCCCGAAGCAAGGACGGCGGGGGAACTGCCTCAACAAATCTTTGTCTCCTTTTACTTTTCAGCACTTTCAATTTTAGTTTAAAATTTAAGTGATTTTAGTATAAGCAATTATATCATAAGTTCGGTTGAATTGAGTAAGTATCTAGTACTGTTTTGAACCTTAGTGTAACAATACATTGCACAAGGAAATTAAAGTATCTTACTCAAGCCAAACCACACTTGGAGTGTATTGCACACCAAGTGTTTGATAAATTGCCTACACCAAAGTTTACTTAGTCCATTTGCCTACTTTGTGGGCATTGTAGATCATTGGTGCTAACTTTACTAATAAGTGATAAAATCAACTATAGTGTGACTAGTGTGTTGAATCAAATTTTGCTCATTATCATATCTGTAAGGCTAGACACATATCCGGTCTTCTAATAACAGTTCGTTCTTAGACGTAATTTTTCCACGGCTGCTTCCGCAAATTTAAAAACAAATATTTTGAAAACCAATTTTTAATTGGTAGCGCCAACTGATTTTAATTGGGATCTATTCAACCCCCCCCCCCCTTCTAGATCCAAGCCATCGTCTAACAAGTGGTATCAGGAGCACCGGTTCACTCCGTGCTTCGAGTATAACTTTGATAGAAAATGGCGAACGAACCTAAAGGGGCTTATAATAGAGCTCCCGTTTTTAATGGAGAAAATTATAGTTATTGGAAGGAATGTATGCGGGTGCACATAAATTCCATAGATAGAAAAGTATGGAATGTTATTATCAATGGTCCAATGGAAATAACCATGACCAATGCAAATAATGAGATTGTGCCTAAGCCCGAAGCACAATGGACGGATGATGATGAAAAGAAATACAACTATGATTGGAAAGCCAAGAATATTCGGATCTCCCCGTTAGGAGTTGATGAATATTATCGGGTTTCCCATTGTCTTACGGAAAAGGCTATGTGGGATTCACTTCAAGTCGCCCATGAGGGGACAAATGATGTGAAGCTTGCTAGAATCAACACACTAACACAAGAGTTTGATCTCTTTTACATAGAGCAAGGGGAAACCATTACGGACATGCTAAAGAGATTTACTTATCTTATCAATAGATTGCATTCACTTGGTAGGCCAGTGGCCAATGATGTTGCTACTAACAAAATTTTGAGATGTCTTAACAGGGAATGGCAACCGAAAGTAACCGCCATCAAAGAAGCAAATGACCTCACAATTTTGGACTTAACAACATTATTCGAAAAGCTACAAGAGCACGAACAAGTGCTCCTAAGCCTCGACCAACATGAAAAGAAAGAAAAGAAGGACAAAACAAAGACTGTTGAGAAGAAATCCATTGCTCTCAAGACTTCCTCCTCGAAGTCTCAATCTAAGGAGCACAATGATTATTCATCAAGTGACGATGAAGAAGATGACAAGAATGAGAATATGGGGTTGTTCGTAAAGCGCTACAATCGGTATGTGAGAAAGAACGACATTCAACACTCATAAAAGAACCTTGTCAACTTCAGAAAGCAATCAAGGAACTCTTGAAATAATGACACCAAAGGAAGTAAAACCAGAGGATCGTGCTACAAATGCGGAAAGCCCGGTCATTACAAACCGGATTGTCCTTTAAACAAAAAGGGCAAAGAAAAGGAATCTAGTGAATCACATAAGAAGTCATCAAAGCCGAGAAGAGCATATATAGCTTGGGAAAGCGATAGCGAGTCCTCCTCTGATGATGAAAGCTCAAGTGATGAAGAAGAATCCATGAACTTATGTTTTTCCGCTCACCAAAAGAATAAGAAAAAATAGGTACGTTACTCTAAATATGAAAACTCCTCAAAAATGTCACATTTCGAATTACAAGCCGCATTTAATACTTTACACGATGAAGCAAAAGAAGACTTTAAGAGACTTGCCTCTAATAAAAGAATTTTTACTTACCTAGAGCACAAAATTAAAGAGTCCGAAAGGAAACTTGAGGAACTTAAGGCTTCCATGGTGGAAAGTAATAAATCAGATTGTGAGGACCATAGAAAATTCCTCGACTTTGGATGCGATACTTGTTATATTTGGCAAGGTGAAGTTAGAAACCTAAAGGCCAAACTTAACAAGGCTCTTGAGCCCAAAATTACATTTTCTATCGATAAGGCTGATTTTAGAAAAAGTATGGTGAATCCATATAAAAAATATACATATGTAATAAGGGATTGAAAATTCTGGCCAGCCCACGATGGATGCTCTAACAAAAGTTATAACATCCACTGTGACATTCACTACAGACCTACTATTATGCAGTAATAACAAAGCAGTAAATAACACAGTTGGTTGTTGACCCAGTTCAGTGCAACACACTTACATCTGAGGGCTACCAAGCCAGAGAGAAATTTCACTATCAGTAGAATTAATTCAGAGTCAAACCTCTAGTTTGCACTCCTCACTTAAAACCTACCCAATGACAATTTAACCTAGAGACACTCTAGACCTGAGTATACCCACTCACTCCCTACAATCACACACTAGTGATATCAATCAGTTACAAATTAAACAGTAGAATGAAGAGACATTTCAACTGCACACACCTTGATCTTGCTTCAAAGCTTTGATCAAGTGACACACACTCTTGCTTAACAGCTTCGAGTGGTACACATCCTAGAAACTACCCAACCAATGCAATCAACAATTGCTTGGATTACAAGTATTCCTAAGACACAATCGTGAAGAGAAACGTCTTCACTTCTAAACCACTATGGTGATTTCTCTGCTTCTCTATCTCCAGCAGCTGCCTTCTAGGATTGCTTCTCCTGTTATTTATAGTAGATCAGCCATTGGGCCAGGGCGCATACTTTAGGTTTTATCCATCATAAAACCTCTCTTTATTATTCTGCACGTTTTCCACTTTAATCAGGTACATATTAGTTCCCCCAAGGCGTCTAAAATGTCTCCTGCATTCCAGCTTGAGCTTCTGAGTTGTTTCATGAGTTCTAGCTACCAGAATAACAAACTTCTGCTTGATGTCATACGACCTATGTCATAAAATTGAGTATGACATCCAACTTAACTTATAGTTAGCTTAGTTAACTTACCCTCCACAATCCATATTATGAATGTAACAACATCAGACATGACATTCATACATGAACTAATATTTTGCCACAAAATGCAGCCAATCAAGAGCACTTACAAACTCCCCCTTTGGAAATCTTTTGGCTAAAACACTCTGTACTTACATCAGAGATTTCCTACACAGCAGAAGACTTAACATTGGTCCTGTCATGCAGGTAAGTCAATTGCTGCTCAAGCTCTCAAAATCCTCACAGTTGGCTTTCAGCCCTGTTAACACTCATTTTGTTAACTCTTTGTAGACTTCTACTACAAATGTCACCCTTTGCTAGTTAAGTAATATAGTTACTCCCCCTCAACTGATGCACTTATCAGTTGGGCAATATCCAGTCTGAACTGGATGCTATAACATTCAGCATAACCTTCTGATGTCACACATTTGTGCTTCTCCCCCTGCAGGGATGCATTCTGCTCCCTGCTGACATACACAGAACTCTTAAGCATCTTGTTAGGATCACCCGTGTTAGTACCTAGTTCTAGCATACATGGCATACATATCATATCAGTAAACGCCCAAACAACTGTTATCACACACACATCTCATCAGCATCACCTGCAGTTACTCATGTACACTAATATCATAAGCAATATGGTGCATATGCTCAAGCACAATCACTACTCATGGCATTCTTGTTCTTCCACCTGCATTTGTTGTACCTGCTGTGACAAACTGTTATCTATCACACTCTCCCCCTTTTTAGCCACAAATTAAGATCCAACTAACAACTATCATATATCATACATGTGTTTGGAGTTACGTAACCTGCTCATATAGATCATAAAAAAAAACAAATTGTCTTAACAGTTCTGACACAAGCCTAACAAAATAAATCAAACCAATACAACAGCAACACTTCTTCTTGCACCACCTCAGCTAGCAGTGGTTTGAGCTATAAGACATTAGTCTTCTTCTGCAGCTGAGCTGGACCTGTCCTCCTCAGTCTCTCCAGAGCCTTCTTCCTCAGCATCAGTGCCTTCCTCAACAACATCTTCTGAGCCAACTTCCTGACTTCCCTCTTCCCTAGTACCATCATCTTCCTTTGTAGCACCTTCTTCCCTTGTAGCATCCTCTGAGCTGTCAGTATCCTCATCTTGCTCAAGAGATTGTAGTAATTTTTCAAGTGTGTGTTTTTTTGCATCCAGCTCCTTGCATGTTTCTTTAATGATGGTCATCACTTCAGCTTTCCTGGCTTTGGGACCCCTTTTTGATGTCTCAGTGGATGCCATGGCAATGTCTGAAACATGGGTTCCTTGGAACAGTTTGTGATGAAAGGCTAAGGGAGTTTCTCTTTTGCTTGCTACGTAACTGGTCTTGAAGATATTTGGAAACTGTGTTAACATGATTCCACAAATGAGGGAAGGAAATGCTATAGGTCCTTTGATGCTATAACTGCCAGCATGCTTCATTGTTTGATCAAAGATGTATGTACCATAATCCATTTTGGTCTTGGTTCCCACAGCATAGATGACCCTCCCCAAGATGGTGGCCACTGACGATTTGTGATTGGTTGGCACCCAGTTTGCAACACCAATCTTGTGCAGCAAGGCATATTTCATGCTCAGCTTGCTGGTAGCAAGCTTCCCTTTTGATGGCCACTTCCTGACTTGATTCCCAGTTATCACTTGACATATTTTGTTGTCAGAGATAGTTAACTCAGGCACAACCTCATTTTTTCTTTCAAGGAAGTTGTTGATGATGGTGGGAGTGAAGACAACACCATTTCCCCTGACAAAAACTTTCCCAAACTCAGAAGATTTTCTATCAGCATATTTATCAGATAAATTAACTATAAATTCTTTGACCAGAATTTCATAGCATTGGGAGAACTGAGTGACAGTTTTCATCAAGCCAGCTTAACATATGAGGGTCACGATCTCCTTGTTTTCCAGAGCATTTTGAGCAAGCTCTATCTCCAGGGCCAACCTCTTTTGGTATACATACTTCCACCTGATGGCACCTGAGGGATAGTGAAAGGAGATGTTGTCAAGGGGCACCTCAGGAACATTTTCATCCAGCTTGCTGTAAGCAGGTTTCCTCTTTGCTTGGGTGTTAGTGACATCCATATCAACATCAGAATCTGTTTCTTGTTCTGGTCTTGATTCAATCTTTCTCTTCTTGATGGTTACCTTGCTCCACCCTTTGGAGGGTCCAACCTGAGTCCTCTTAGTTCCAACCTTCTTGGTGGTATCTTCTTGCTCAGTAGTCTTCTCAACATCCCTTTTCTTGGTTGAGCTTTGGTCAGCTACCTTTTTCCCTTTTCTTTTCATCAATCTTTTGGCAATGCCTGGATTGATCGTTGCTATGAGATCATTGTCAGAGTACTCATCTAGGTTTACTACCTCAGCATCTTTGGCTTCATGCAAATCATCATCCCTTTTATCAGACCTTTCATCCTTATTTTTCTCTTCTAGAGAGTTGTTTCCTAATGCTTTGACATTGTGTGGGACATTACTTTGATCACTTTGATTAGGCTCAGTCCCCTTAATGGTAGATGATGTGGGAATGTTGAGGGCACTAGCAACCATCACAGTAATTTCAAGGTGCGTTCGTCTTGCTTCTTCTGTATTAAGGTCATCAGATGTAGTCGTAGGATGAGCTTGACCTGAGCCAAAGATTTTTTATTGTCTTGCATGCATCCTTTTAGGTTTCTTTACCAGCAATCCTTCAGGAGTCATCATACGTAGTGGAGCAATCTCTAGAGCCTCATTAGGGTTCTTTTCAGCGGGGTTGGTGTTCATCCTAGAGGTTGGTTGTGCCATAGTTGTTGACGTTAATGAAGATGAGGGAACCTTTTTGTGCTTGTTTGAGACGGTATGGAAGCTGGAGCATTTGTGAAGAAACCAAGAGTAAAGAGAGTGTGTTATATACGTGGGAGTGAGGTATGATTACCCACTCGGAGGGAACGTACCATTTGACTCATCATTAAATGACTTAGTGTCAAAATGTAATTCCCCATTTCTTTTAATTGTTATAACTCATCAGCACTAAAGGAACTTAATTTTTTAAATTTAGGTTCCTTGATGCTTCTTGACTCCTTGTCAGCAATATTTAGGATATAGCCACCAGGTGTTGCACACACTTTTTTCCCTTTCCACATGTTACCCCCAAGCCTGTCTCCCTTGAACTCAACAGATCTTGTTAGAATGGTGCCCTTAATGTCACAGAACAAAGTCATGACATTAGGAATGACATTGCTTCTTTTCTGCAGAGTATCCTCCATGGACTCCATCAGGTTCCAAAATAGTCTATCTAGTTTTACCTGATGCCTAATCTTTACGTATCTCGTCTTGTATACCCTTCCTACCTGACTTTTCTTACACCCTGGTCTTCTTTCTGAAGCATATTTTGAGTATCCTTTTGCTGATGCTTTGGACCTGGTTCTTTTCTCCAGCCCTAGGTGGTCCTTCTTTTCCTTATTAACCAATCTATTTATGTTACTTCTGGGCTCCCATAGGTAACAGTTATTCTTGGATCTAGATCCCCTCATTACTTCCTTACCCTCTTCATTGATCACCACACACTTGTCTTTGGAAAAGTGTACCTTTAAACCTTGATCACATAGCTGACTTATGCTTATTAGGTTAACAGTTAGTCCTTTAACTAACAGGACATCCTTCAATTCTGGAGCTTTAGGACTGTCAAGTTGTCCAGCACCTGTGATTTCTCCTCTAGCTCCATCCCCAAAGGTTACATGGCTAGATGAATGAGGTTTAAGTTTGATCAACAGATCCTCAATTCCAGTCATATGCCTGGAGCAGCCACTGTCAAAGTACCAATCCTCATTGGTTGGCATTCTCAGGGAAATGTTAGCTGTTAGGGAAACAGTCTTGACAGCCCATTATTCTTGCTTCTTAGGCACTTCCTTCTTCTTGGGTTTGGCTTGATGCTGCCTCCAGCTCTGGTTGGCATGATGATGCCTTTGTCCATGATGCTGTCTTTTTCCATGCTTACCCTGGTTATCACTTCTTTGGCTAGGAAATCCATGCAACCAGAAGCACACAGCTCGAATATGCCCATGTTTTCCACAGTGGTAGCATCTATGCCTTTGGAATTGTCTCTTGACTTGATTTCAATTTCTGTGTGAAGGATGTTGTGACTTTGAATGTGACATCCTTTGTACCTTTTGAATCTCAGGTTGCACCCTCTTAAGTTTCAAGACAGGATTTTGTTTTTCAACAAATCCTAGACCAGACCTATTTCCTGCAGTCTGACCACTCTGAAGAATCTCCTCTAGGGTGTCAGATCCAGAGTTGAGCATCCTTATGGATTTTGTCATTTGCTCCTTTTCTCCTTTCAACTCCTTTACCTTTCCTTGGAGTGAGTTTATAGTAACTAGATGCTCTCTCTTTTCAGCTTCTAGCTCTTTGATGAGCTTCTTCTGATGCTCTCCTTGCTGGTACAGTTATGTGCTTCTGATGGACAACTTCTTATATGATTCAGCTAGTTCATCATACGTTGGCTCCTCTTCACTTGATTCTCCATCAGATACACACACATTGTTGAGAACAGTTACATGTTTAGATGATTCTCCTTCTGATCCACTGTCAGAATCTTCATCAGACCAAGTGACTGTTAGACCTTTTCCCTTCTTTTTGAGGTATGTGGGACATTCCTTTCTAACATGTCCATATCCCTCACACTCATGGCACTGTACTCCTCTGCTTTGGTTGGCTTTATCTTCAGCTTTTTCTTTGTCAACAGGCAAGCTTTTGAAATAAGGTTTAGACTTAGCATCTATTCTTTTGGCCAGTTTGTTGAACTGTATTCCAAGCATGGCTATTGCCTCTGATAAATCTTCCTCTTTTTCATGATCTGAGGCCTCTGTAGAGTTTGAGACAAGAGTTATACTTTTGCTTTTTTTCTCCACAGCCTGATCACACATCCCCATCTCAAAAGTTTGAAGAGATCCAATGAGTTCATCCACTTTCATGTGGCATATGTCTTGAGATTCTTCAATGGTTATTACCTTCATTGCAAACCTTTTAGGTAGTGACCATAGTATCTTCCTTACAAGCTTTTCTTCAGCCATCTTTTCTCCCAAAGCTCCTGAGGTGTTAGCTAGTTTAAGAACATTCATGTAAAAGTCATGAATGGTTTCATCTTCCTTCATTCTTAGACTTTTAAATTTTGTGGTCAGCATTTGAAGTCTTGACATTTTGACCTTGGAGGTTCCTTCATGAGTGGTTCTGAGAGTGTCCCAAACATCCTTTGCTAGTTCACAGTGGTGGACCAGTCTAAAGATGTTTTTGTCTATACCATTGAAGAGTGCGTTCAATGCTTTAGAGTTTCCAAGAGCCAATGCCTCTTGCTCTTTGGTCCATTCCTCTTCAGGAATTTGCACAAATGCTCCATCCTTGTCAGTCTTCACAGGATGTTCCCAGCCAGAGTTTGCAGCTCTCCAAGCCTTGTTGTCTAAGGACCTTAGGAAGGCAATCATCCTAGGCTTCCAATAGTCATAATTAGAACCATCCAGAATTGGAGGTCTATTTGTGAATCTAATATCTTTATCTATAGTACCAGAATTTTGTTTCCCTAGATCTCACCCAGTAATAAACATGCAGGGTGTCTGCTTTGATGCCAATTGAAAATTCTGGCCAGCCCACGATGGATGCTCTAACAGAAGTTATAACATCCACTGTGACATTCACTACAGACCTACTATTATGCAGTAATAACAAATCAGTAAATAACACAGTTGGTTGTTGACCCAGTTCAATGCAACACACTTACATCTGGGGGCTACCAAGCCAGGGAGAAATTTCACTATCAGTAGAATTAATTCAGAGTCAAACCTCTAGTTTGAACTCCTCACTTAAAACCTACCCAATGACAATTTAACCTAGAGACACTTTAGACCTGAGTATACCCACTCACTCCCTACAATCACACACCAGTGATATCAACCAGTTACAAATTAAACAGTAGAATGAAGAGACACTTCAATTACACACACCTTGATCTTGCTTCAAAGCTTTGATCAAGTGATACACACTCTTGCTTAACAACTTCGAGTGGTACACAGCCTAGAAACTACCCAACCAATGCAATCAATAGTTGCTTGGATTACAAGTATTCCTAAGACACAATCATGAAGAACAACCACTTCACTTCTAAACCACTATGGTGATTTCTCTGCTTCTCTATCTCCAACAGCTGCCTTCTAGGATTGCTTCTCCTATTATTTATAGTAGATCATTCCTTGGGCATGGGCGCATACTTTAGGTTTTATCCATCATAAAACCTCTCTTTAGTATTCTGCACATTTGCCACTTTAATCAGGTACATATTAGTTCCCCTAGGGCGTCTAAAATGTCTCCTGCATTCCAGCTTGAGCTTCTGAGTTGTTTCCTGAGTTCTAGCTACCAGAATAACAAACTTTCGCTTGATGTCATACGACCTATGTCATAACATTGAGTATGACATCCATCTTAACTTATAGTTAGCTTAGTTAACTTACCCTGCACAGTCCATATTATGAATGTAACAACATCAGACATGACATTCATACATGAACTAATATTTTGCCACAAAATGCAGCCAATCAAGAGCACTTACAGGGATCAAGAGAGCAAAGGCAATTCTAAAGTTGACTTTTCATGCTTATATTGTTGCAAGAAAGGTCATTCCATTGCTAAATGCCGATTTAGGAGATTTTTGGTTCCTAAAGGCATCTATCAATGGTTGCCCAAATGCAATCACTTTGTCACTAATAAATTAGGACCCAATATTCCATTGGGTACCTCCTCTTGTTGATTATTCTTTCATAGGTACAATGTGTCGAGACCACCGAGAGAAGATGGGTTCTTGACAGTGATTGTTCAAGACACATGTCTGGAGACATATCCCTATTCATAGACTTTGTGGCAAAGAAGAAAGGGTATGTAACCTATGGTGATAACAATCGTGGAGCAATACTTGGTAAAGGTAGTGTAGGTAACCCTTCTTCCACTACTATATCCGATGTGTTGCTTGTCGAGGGTCTCAAACATAATCTGCTTAGCATTAGCCAATTATGCGACAAAGGATACAATGTATCGTTTTCAAAAGAGTGTTGCAAAATTGTGCATAATAATGACAAGAAGAATATGTTTAATGGCCTAAGAGTGAACAACGTCTATATGCTAGACTTGAATGAGGTATCGTTAACCAGTGACAAATGTCTCATGACAATGAGTGAAGACTCATGGTTATGGCATAGGCGTTTAGCACATGTTAACTTTGACTTGCTAAATAAAGTAGATTCAAAAGATCTAGTCTTAGGTCTCCCCAAAATAAAGTTTACCAAGGATCACCTTTGTGATGCTTGTCAAATGGGAAAGCAAACGAGGATCTCTTTTAAATCCAAAAATATTGTCTCAACTACGAGACCTCTCGAGCTTCTCCATATGGATTTATTTGGGTCATCTAGAATTAAAAGCCTAGGTGGAAACTATTATGGGTTTGTAATAGTGGATGACTTCTCTAGATTTTGTTGGACTATCTTTTTGACTAGCAAGAGCGATACATTCGCCGCCTTTGAAAAATTTGCCAAACTTTCCCAAAATAAATTAAGCACAAACATTGTGTCAATTAGAAGCGACCATGGAGGTGAATTTGAAAACCATTTATTTGAAGAATATTGCGGTAACTACGATATTGATCATAACTTCTCCGCTCCACGGACTCCTCAACAAAATGGGGTGGTGGAGCGCAAAAATTGCATTTTAGAAGAGTTGGGAAGGACAATAATCAATGAAAGTGGACTACCGGAATATTTTTGGGCTGACGCCATAAGTACAGCTTGTTATGTTTTGAATAGGGTGCTCATCCGCCCCATTCTAAACAAAACACCTTACGAGCTTTTAAAAGGGCACAAGCCAAACGTGTCTCACCTACATGTTTTCGGTTGCAAATCTTTTGTCTTAAATAATGGAAAGAAAAATTTGGGTAAATTTGACTCTAAGGCTGACGAAGGTATTTTCCTTGGATACTCTCAATCGAGTAAATCCTATAGGATCTACAATAAAAGATTACTTATTGTCGAAGAATCGGTACATGTAACATTTGATGAATCTTATCCGAGAAATGTCGGAAAAGGTAGTGTGTTTCATGGCGCAGGTACATCTACAGAAGACATACTCAAAGATGCCGAGCCAGGAATTGATCAGCCTGACCAAGCTAAAATTGAGAAGGAAAAAGATGTCCACCATGAAGAAACCGAGGAAGTTCATCCGCCTCCAAAAGATGATCTCTCTCAAGCTTGGAAGTCTTCAAAAGACCATCCAATTGACAACATTCTCGGAGACATATCTAAGGGTGTTACAACCCGATCTAAGATAAGTAATTTTTGTTATCACTTCGCTTTCATTTCACAAATGGAACCTAAAAACCCTAAAGAAGCCCTACTCGATGAAAACTGGTTTTTGTCAATGCAAGATGAACTTAATTAGTTCACGAGAAATGAGGTATGGGACCTTGTCCCTCCTCCACGAGGACATCGAGTAATCGGCACCCGATGGGTGTTTAGGAATAAGTTGGACGAAAACGGAGTAATAACCCGTAACAAGGCGCGTTTAGTCGCGCAAGGGTATAACCAAGAGGAAGGCATCAACTATGAGGAAACTTATGCGCCGGTTGCCCGACTCAAGGCTATACGCCTTTTACTTGCCTTCACGTATGTGAAAAACTTCAAGCTATTCCAAATGGATGTTAAGAGTGCATTCCTTAACAGTTTCATTAATGAAGAAGTGTATGTTGCTCAACCTCCGGGTTTTGAGTCGCACGAATATCCTGATCATGTTTACAAACTAAAAAGAGCCTTGTATGGACTCAAACAAGCTCATAGAGCTTGGTATGAGCGTCTGAGCAAATTCTTACTTGATCAAGGGTATTCGAGAGGCAAAGTGGACACCACTCTCTTTATTAAGCGTAAAGGAAAACACTTGATATTGGTACAAATTTATGTGGATGATATCATTTTTGGGTCTACTAACATGAATCTTGTGAGAGAGTTTTCTGACCTTATGCAGGGTGAGTTCGAGATGAGTATGATGGGGGAGCTCACATACTTTCTTGGATTGCAAATTAAACAACTTGAGGAAGGAACTTTCGTGAGTCAAACTAAGTATTGTTTGGAATTGCTCAAGAGATTTGACATGGCAAACTCCAAAGCCATAGACACACCTATGCCTACATGCACAAACTTGAATAAAGATGAAAAAGGTAAAGACGTAGAGGTAAAAAGGTATACAGGTATGATTGGCTCACTTCTTTATCTTACTGCTTCTAGACTCGACATTATGTTTAGCGTGTGTATGTGCGCAAGATGCCAATCATGTCCCAAGGAATCCCATCTAAAAGCTGTCAAACGAATACTTCGATACCTATCTGGTACTCCGAAGTATGGACTATAGTATTCCAAAGGTAATGATTACTCTTTGGTAGGATTCTCTGATTTCGATTTTGTCGGTTGCAAATTGGATAGGAAAAGCACTAGTGGTACATGTCACTTGTTTTCAAACTCCTTGGTCAGTTGGCATAGCAAGAAATAAGTATCAATTGCTTTGTCAATCGTCAAAGCGTAATACGTTGCCGCCGGTAGTTGTTGCGCTCAAGTCCTATGGCTTAAGCAACAACTATTGGATTTTAACCTCAAACTTGAACGTATCCCCATCTTTTGTGATACCACTAGTGCCATTAATCTCACCAAAAATCCTGTGTTACATTCTCGCACCAAACATATCGAGATTCGCCATCACTTTCTTAGGGATCATGTAGAGAAAGGTGATGTTGTTTTTGAACATGTGGACACTAAAGAACAACTAGCGGATATTTTCACTAAGCCGCTAACGACTGAACCTTTCTTTCATATCCGTCAAGAATTAGGCATTCTCAATATTTTGGATCGGGTGTCGTAAGTGTTTTATTCATCTTATTTTCGTTACAATTATGTTGTTGAACAACTAACGAGTTGAAACTATTGCAAGCACAATTGTCTAATATCTCAACCAAACTTGGTATAGAGGTGATATCGTTTCTCTCTCTCTCTCTCTACAAATTTCATTCTCAAAAAGTGGTATTGTCTGACAAATACTATGTATGTATGAAATTTCGTATGTATTATATCTGTTTGGATGCTTTTTATGGTGTGGCAGTCTATTTATGCATCAAATGTATGCTCATTTATGCATAAACATGAAAATCTGCATTTTTTTGCCTGCATGAGTCGACCATAATAGGGGACTGGTCGACGCATGCTTCTGGGTTTTTGAATCTGCCAAAATTTAACAAGTATGCGTCGATGCATGTATATATATGGTTGACACATCGCGCGAAAATCAAGTTTTTCTGCAAATCATTTCATATTCCTGCGTATTTAATACAACTTTATAAGCATGCTCTGCACATTTACTCTATTTCTTAGTGACTTGAACCTACCATGCCTATTGTCTCTTGACCTTCCCTCTTCTCAAAAACAAAACCCTAAGAGTTTCATCTATAAAAGGAGAAATCATCCTTCTCTACAATCACACTCATACCTTCTCTGCAATCACCCTCCTTCTCTCTACAAACCCAAATCCTCTCCAACCACCATCAATGGCTTCCTCTTCCCGTAGAATCACCGGCAAGCGATCACGAGCACCCTCATCATCAGCTTTTATATCGGTCACTGCTGCATCCCTTGTTCCTATAACTCTTGCTGAGAAATTCAACACAGACATTGGAAAACAAGGGGTAGTTAAGCAACATGCATTCTACATGCTCACTGCAGAACACATTCATCTCACCGAAGTTTTATCCCTGCTACAGTTTCAAGGCATTATCAACTTCTTGGAATGCAACTCTAAATATAGTGAAGATTTGGTTCGAGTATTCTACACCGGCATCCATGGCAGGTTTGGCGGCCAGTTCTTTCATTCTCAGGTAGGCAACACCAAGGTAAATCTAAACTCCCCTGTGTGGAGCAAATATTTCAATCTGCAAGTAGCGGCAGGTGAAAATCCTCTTCCTGAGGTAACAGATTCTCAAACTGTGGATGGTTATGAATTCAAATCAGCTTTAAATTCCATGTTAAAAAGGTCGTATCCAGCAAACATTGTGAATAGTGATTCCTTCCCTAGAACCGTCACTGCAGGGCAATTACGTATAGGTGAGCGCATTCTTCAGTGGATTGTGGCGCGCATTCTGCGGCCAAAGAAGGATGGGCTTTCCAGAGTTGAACAGGCTGAGGTTCATCTCATTTACATTCTGAAAAATCAAATCAGAATTAACTGGCCTTACTATATCGCCAGTCGCATGTTCGCATTACGGGACTCCGCCAGAGGAACCGCTCTCGTATATGGGTCATTCATTCAGGAAGTTCTAACTGATGCAAATGTTGTCTATCCAACATTTCCATACACATCAATCTCCTCCGATAAGGAATTTGGCACTAAGACCCTTTCAATGATGGGATACTATTGGTGCCAAGAACGAAGAATGTATGGTTTTGTTCGCAAAGCAACTACACCTAGAGTGGTTGAAGCGTCTGAAGAAAGTGAGGAAAGGGAAGACAGTGCTGAAGAGGAACAAGAAGCATCTGAAGAGGCAGAAGAAGATGAAGAAGAAGAAGAACAACCCATGCATGAGGCATATGACAATTATCATCTAACTGAGTCACCTGGGTACACAAATACTGATTGGGTTCCATACACAACCCAACCTGAGGACGACGAAGACTACAACAATCAAGGCTGGGGGGAGTGGTAGCACACTGGCTGGACCACTCTAGGGAAATACTATGATCCGTACCATGGATACACTGAAGCGCCTTCATCTCCTCCGCAATCCAACACGTCTAACATTCTAAACCTGATGCAGTCCATGCAACTCGAACAACAGAACTTTATGCGTACTCAAGATGATCGATTCGCTCAAATTCAAAACCAACTACAAACACAAAATGAACGTCTCAACAACTTCTCCACCAGAATGGACGCCCGGTTTGAAGCTCTTGTTTCGTCCCATGAAGCTTCGGAAAGGGATATTACCAACAGTTTGAATTACCTGAACAGCATCACGGTGGAATTCATTGACTTGGCATATCCTTACCGTCATCCACATTACTATAACAGGGGACGAGGGCGTGGCCGTGGGCATTACATTTCTATGTTCACTTTATGTTATTTTGTTGTTGTTGTTATGATGTTTCATCTTTAACTTGTTTTGATTGTCATGAACTATTATGGCTTTCTAAATGCAGTTTCTTTTCGTTATTTATCCTTTAAGTATTCATTGCATTACTGCTTTTCATTGTCAATATTATGTGTGAATATTGGTTATGCTGAGATATTTCCTGTTAATAATCTTGTTGATTTGAACACTTCTCTCTTAATCATTCTCTTTCTCTTTTTGATGTTGTCAAAGAGGGAGAAGAGATCAAAGCCAAGAAGACCACACCAGTACAGGATTGAAAAAGAAAGGGGGAGCTTATGCTACCTTAGGTGTAATATTGCATTTGAGTCTTATTGGTTTCGCACAGGTTGTCATCATCAAAAAGGGGGAGTATGTGAGGGCAAACCGTCATACAACATATGATCTTGAGTTTCGATGATGACAAATTACAATCATGGATGAATCGACATTATCGGTTCCGCCTCTACAAAGACAAATGCAAATATTCCATCCACCATATCCTTCCTATATCATTTAAAGTGTTTTACTTTATACAATATATAAATATGATATGTGGTTATGACTAAATGCATAAAAAACCAAATAAATAACAATTTTCTGCAGATTTTCAGGCCATGAGTCGACCATTGGGTCAGCGCATGCATCTGCGCTTTTCTCACGGGTCAGCGCAGGCAGGTATGAGTCGACGCATGAAGACCATGAGTCGATGCATGAAGCTATCACTTTACTCACGGGTCAGCGCACGCCGACCTATGGTCGACGCACACTGGTGTCTCTTCAAATCTGCCCAACTTTGCAGTCTATACAGCATAGCCCTGCTATGGTCGACGCTTCGCGCGTTTGTGTTTTTTTTTTTTTAGGCTTCCCACTATGTTTGAAAAGCTGTTAAGTTTGGTGTTTGGTTGGTTACTATATATAGTAACTTTGTTCTGTTTTATCAAACAATTGTGAATTTGAGTCAATTGTCACAAATCAAGAAAAGTGAAAGAGGTGCCATCAAAATTCATCAATCTTCATCTTTTACAACCCACAACACAATAATTACACACAATAATTCTTGGGGTGATTGTGATCTTGTTCAAGGTGATAAGGTTCGAAGCCGTGATCGGAAATCCGATTCGGGGTGATTTTGAAGGCAGGTTTTTCTTGGATAAAACCTTGAAGGTTTTACCTTCCAAGATTTGGAGATTTTAGAGGTTTTTCTGTATGGTTTATCTCTACCTACTTCAGCTGAGTGAAGGTGATTGAGAAGCGGTAGTCTTCATCAATCTAGTAGCGGAAATCAGTGAAGAGTTCAAGAGTGTTTCGGGTTCGATTTTGTTCGTGCGTAAGATCAGTCGGGCCGAGGGTTTGAAGAACGGAAGGTGATTCAACAAAGGGGCTGGAATCGGAGATCTACCCACAACAATCAGAGAACTTGATTCGACTTAAATCAAGGAGCAAAAAGCGATAGCGTCATCAATTTCAAGAGGGCTTGATTGTACATTTTGCTTATCAATTCTTGTATAAACATTTCTACATTACAGGTAATATCTAATATATTAATCTCAATTCTATTATTAGAATTGAGGGCAGACGTACCCCGAAGCGAGGACGGCGAGGGAACTGCCTCAACAAATCTTTGTCTCCTTTTACTTTTCAGCACTTTCAATTTTAGTTTAAAATTTAAGTGATTTTAGTATAAGCAAATTATATCATAAGTTCGGTTGAATTGAGTAAGTATCTAGTACTGTTTTGAACCTTAGTGTAACAATACATTGCACAAGGAAATTAAAGTATCTTACTCAAGCCAAACCACACTTGGAGTGTATTGCACACCAAGTGTTTGATAAATTGCCTACACCAAAGTTTACTTAGTCCATTTGCCTACTTTGTGGGCATTGTAGATCATTGTTGCTAGCTTTACTAATAAGTGATAAAATCAACTGATAGTGTGACTAGTGTGTTGAATCAAATTTTGCTCATTATCATATCCATAAAGCTAGACGCATATACGGTCTTCTAATAACAGTTCGTTCTTAGACGTAATTTTTCCACGGCTGCTTCCGCAAATTTAAAAACAAATATTTTGAAAACCAATTTTTAATTGGTAGCGCCGACTGATTTTAATTGGGATCTATTCAACCCCCCTTCTAGATCCAAGCCATCGTCTAACAAACCTTCTGTTCTTCAAGTCTTTCACTCGGCTGATTTCGATTGCAAATGCTTGACCCAAAATATTCCAAAACAATCCTCCGGTTACCGTTACTCCCGTGACTGAACCCACCGTTCTTCAAGGCTTTCACTCGGCTGAATTTGTGATGCAAAGATTTGTATAAAAAAAAACCCCAATTCTTTCAAGATCTTTGAGGATAAAACCCCAATGGTTTTATTGAAGAAAATCCCACTGAATCTCTACCCAAACTTGATTTACAAATCCTACATTTGGATGTTATCACTCTTGACTAAGCACAGTCAATAAAGATAACTATACAATCAATAATCATGACTATGTGTGATTATTGATAAATGCAATTGTGAGGGTGAAGATGAAGAGCAAGACAACGTAACTTTCAAATTTCTTCTAGTTTTTCAAAATGATGCGTATTAGTATATATATATATATATATATATATATATATATATATATATATATATATATATATATATATATATATATATATATATATATATATATATATATATATATATATATATATATATATGTACATGAATGAGTAAATAAAACTGAGTTTAGGAACACAAAGACACAGAAAAATGGGTAAACACGCGCAAGAGGTCGACCTCTGGTGTCTATGAGTTAACCTGAACAAGGCAGTGGCCAAAACTGCACAAAAATTAGCCCATGCGTCTGTTAGCTCTCATTTTCGACGCCAGCAAAATCAAGAGTCATCTCAAGTCAAAAACAAGTGTGTTCAAGCATAAGAAGGCTTCGACCCAGTTTTTAGTAAAGCCTTAGTTGAAGAGAGGTTGTGAAAACTTCTGAAAATTTGCTAAGTGTTGGATAGTTCTTCGACCATGAGGGGAATGAAAGAAGCACGCTGCAGTCACCACTAAGGCTGGAGGGAAAGTCCTGATATTTGAATTTCAAAAGAGCAGTTGGCAAAGTGGGAAAAGTTGAAGTCAAGAAAAGCGCCAAAAGACACGTTTGAAGCAACAACCGTCACTTAGTAGTTATTCTCTAGCATTATAAATAAGGGTTATTTCCATAGAATAAGGGTGTTCATTTGTCTTGTACAAGTTACTCCAAATAACTCAAAGTACCCGCGTGTAGAGAAATGAGTTAGAGAGAATGTATGTGATGCAACACCATTTCTTTTCATCAATGCAATTTATGTACCTTTATCATTTTATCTTGCATGTTCTCCATTATCCTTTACCTTTCATGTCCTTCCTTGAAACTTTATTTTTCATCTGTACTTCATGCTATTTAACTTTCTGCACTTTATCTTAACTTGCCATTTAACCTTCTGCGTTTTCTCTTAAACTTGTCATTTTCAAAGTCTTTTTAATTGCTTTCGACTGTTACTTTCCTGCACTTTTACATTATTGCTTTTACTTTCAACGTCTTACACACTTACTTTCTTGCATTGTTATCAAACTCAAAGTCTTTTACATTCTTGCCTTTATTTTCAAAATCTTTTACATCTTGCTTTTTACTTTCAACGCTTTAAGAATTGCACTCTTTATTTTACAGCCTTGCTAATTTCCAAGTTGTTTTTGCTTTACAAAGTTTTACAGTCGAACATGGAGTTCAATTTAGATTTTCTTTTAAACTTAGCACATGTCCTAGGATTTGTATGGTCGATCCTGCAAGTTACTCAATTTTACCCAAAATTGATAGACCAGAGGTTGTTTACCAAATTTCACAGTAAACAACATCGACCTATAGGAAGCCATGCGTCGAAGCATGCAAGGCAAAAAAGTTTCAAACAGAATCTCCTACAATATGAGTCGACATGTAGGTGCCCATGCGCTAACCCAGGGTAGGCGCATGCAAGGCAGAAAGTTTCAAAAACTTTTCCCTTCAGTGTGAGTCGACCTATGGCTCAAAAAATGACCCAAAAACTAAATTTTGACATTGTGTATAATCCTATATGTGTAATACATGTATAAGGATCTTTATGCTTATTTGTAAGAGATGAATACATGGATTAGACATGGTGATACCGTCCAAAATACACAAGTACTTAATATCCTAGTTTTGACATCATTAAAACATAGTAAAAAGGAACCTTGCCCTCACATAGATGTTTAGCATGAAGCATAGCTCTAGCATATTCCTGGAGAGTTATGTTCTTGCGCTCAACAACTCCATTTTTCTGTGGTGTAATGGGAGAAGAGAATTCATGACCAATTCCTTCAGATGAGCAAAATTATGCAAATTTGCTATTTTCAAATTCCTTCCCATGGTCACTTCTGATTCTAATAATGCGACTTTCATTCTCTCTTTGAAGTCTTTGATATAGATCTTTGAAGACTTAAAACACTTATGATTTTTCTCTGATGAAATTTACCCAGGTGAATCTTGAAAAATCATCAACAACCACATAGGCATACTTCTTTCCACCAAGGCTTTCAACCTGTATAGGTCCCATTAAATCCATATGAAGAAATACCATGACTTTTGAAGTAGTCAGATGTTGGATCTTTAGAATGCCTCTGATAGCTTCCTTATAGATGATCTTCTTTATGCCTTTCAGATGCAGGTGGCCAAGTTTTTAGTGACACAGTTTAACTTCATCTTCTTTGGTTAGAAGACACGTGGAGGGACAACTTGCTTCTTGACGAACCCACAAGTAACAGTTGTCCTTAGATCTGACTCCCTTCATAAGCACTTCATTCTTCTCATTGGTGACCAAGCATTCAAATTTAGTAAAGTGGACTTTAAGACCTTGATCACATAGTTGACTGATGCAAATCAGATTGGCTGTAAAACCTTTTACAAGAAGGACTTCATCAAGGTTAGGAATCCCTGAGTCATTCAGCTTTCTAACTCCTTTGATCTCCCATTCAGCCTCATCACCAAAAGTGACATATCTAGTAGATTATAATCTAATGTCCACCAAAATTTTCTTGACACCTGTCATATGCCTGAAGCACCCACTATCAAAGTACCGGTCTTCTTTGGCTGAGACTCTGAGAGAAGTGTGAGCTATGATACCATTAGTAGCAGCCTTAGGAATTTGCTGCTTTTTAACATTAGCAGTAGCCTGATTAGGTCTTAATTGAGGAGCAAGCTTAGGATATCCATACAACTTAAAGTAGAAGGGCTTTATATGTCCAAATCGACCATAGTAATAACATCTCCAGCGATGGAGTATGCCTCTAGAGTGATTATGCTGATTTCTGCCATGTTGTTGAGACATTTGATTCAACATCATCAGTTCAGGTTTAGAGAGAATGAAGGTTGTAGTAAGAGCTTTTCCTTTGTTGTTCTGGGCTTTATCATTAAAACCTATTCCACTCACGTGCCCAACCACTTTTCCAGCCTGAAGAATTTCATCTAATGTGTCAGAACCAGTGTTCAACGTTCTAATAGACTTGGTCATGTTGTCAAGTTTTGAAGTTAGCAGGGTCACTTCATTTTCCAACTCAGAAATAGTTGATAGGTGCTCTTCCTTTTTAGTCTGCAATTTGGATATGGTTTTATTTTGTCTCTCTACCATTTGACAAACTTTTTCACTTCTGATACACAATTCCTTGTAGGAAGCAACTAACTCATCATAAGTCACTTCTCCACAAGAGTCTTCATCAGAATCACATCTTCCAGTCAAGGCATTTTACATGCTTAGCAGACTCTTCATCAAACACACTCTCAGATTCATCATCAAACCAAGATACAGATAACCCCTTCTTTTGTTTCTTGAGATATGTAGGGCATTCAGCTCTAATGTGACCAAATCCTTCACATCCATGACATTGAACCCCTTTGCCTTGAGTGGATTTTTCCTCAGTTCTTGTCTTTTTCCCAAAGTCATTATACTTGCTGATGTCATATGAGGTGTTTTTGACATTAGGTCTTGACTTCCCGCCCATCCTTTTCAGAACCTTGTTAAATTGCCTCCCAAGAAGCACAATGGAATTTGATATTCCTTCATTAGTATCCAGATCACATTCATCCTCTTCATCTGCAGTATTGGACATAAAGGCCATGCTTTTGTTCTTCTTTTCAAATCTGTCATTAATACATAATTCAAAGGTTTGAAGAGATCCAACAAGTTCGTCCACTCTCATGCTGCTGATGTCTTGAGCTTCTTCAATAGCTGTGACCTTCATGTCAAATCTCTTAGGAAAATACTTGAGTATCTTTCTAACCAGCTTTTCTTATGACATCTTTTCTCCCAAGGCACTGGATGAGTTTGTTATCTAAGGATATTCATGTGGAAGTCATGAATGCTCATATCATCTTTAATTCTTAGGTTTTCAAACTTGGTAGTGAGAAGCTGAAGTCTTGACATCTTCACTTTGGCTGTGCCTTCATGAGTAGTTATTAGAATTTCCCAAGCATCTTTGGTCACTGTACAAGTGTTAATCAACCTAAAAATGTTTTAATCAACTCCATTGAATAGAGCATTCAAAGCTTTGGAGATTCCAAGAGCAGTCTCATCTTCTTCCTTAGTCCAGTCCTCTTTAGGCTTCAGAGTTTCCTTCCCTTCGAATGGGGTGTGACTTCCTCCTTTTCCCCCTGACTCACGTGGTGGGGTATGATGTTCTCAATGACTGGTGCAATCCGAGGATCTAGGGACCACATTGCATGGAGATATGAGATCAACAAAGGATGGTTCTGGTTCAACTCCTCGACTGTCGTGTGAGGTTGGCTTGCGTATATAATGCTCATTAGGAGGAGTATGTTGCTTCGAGGTTTGGCCTTGGAGTGGTTGTTGAAAATACAAGAAAAATGAAAGGACTTGGAATGTGCCTTGGCCGATTGTTAGAGGGAGTGGATTTTATAGTGGTTGAGAAGATGAAGAAGTTACCAGGACATGATCATCCTCAACCATAATAGGAGCAGAGTCTCCCTTGAGAGATCGAGTGCATCAATTGTTGTAGCTTTCAATGTCTCTATTATTTTAACATTTTTATGGGTAATTCGATCAGGAAAAGAATCACATGTTTGCCAAATTGCGATGAAGAGGTAATGGTTTTCTCATAGAATTTTACGGGAATTATAAGTCAGATTCTCATAGATGACACCATCTTTTTATTCAAGAGGTAGTAATAATTGATGACAAAGTGATATAGGGTTCAGGTCGGTGGAATGTGCTTCAGATGTGGCAGAACAGAAATAAACCTATAAGATAGCACTCCAACGTCCAATTCAGTGAATGAGTTAAAGTAGTTTGAATGTAGGAATGAATAAAATATTAGTGTTTAACACGCGCACAACTTTATATAGTTCAAGAGATTAAAAATACTTCCATTTAATCAGGTGTTTTGCATAGATCACCGTCCGATTAAATTTAATAGGGAGAAGCAGGCATTAGGCCAAAATTACATGTTTCGTGCTTGAGTAGGGTCACACATATTCCTCACGTGTTTCTTCGATGTGCTTGTGATTGAACTTGATACGTGAGTCTTGCGAGACCTCCAAAAATTGCCACCATATAATTGTACACATCATAAATACATATAGAAAATAAATCGTTTCAATTACTTAATTTTAATATTAAAATTATAAATTATGTGCAAGTGTCACATGTAAACTAATAGATAATTAAACTTGACCCACACAATTTTTTTAAAAGAGTTTAAAAATAGTGTAGGTTAGTATAAAGTAATATTGTTTACGCATCTAATCAAAAATTTAAAATTTATTAAATCATATCACCATTTAAGAAAAAAAAACATAATTTAGTTGTTGGTGTAAAAATATTTTAAGTTGAAAATGGATATTGTTTTTTCTTTTTTTAACTAGAAAATTTAAAACTCTTTAAGAGCTAATGGACGTGATACAACCACGTAAAGAGACAAAAAAAAACAATTAGTATTTCACTATATTTAAGAGAATCCAGAAGAGAAAAAAAAAAAAAAAAACACTCCCTAAAAAGATTGTTGATTTGGAATATAGCGCGAGACCGTCTTGATATATATTGATCTATTCGGCGAATACACTCTCGTCTGGTCCAATTCGGGCTGAACCTCCTTTCACCATCATCAACATGGGTAGTTCGGAACCCGGTTTCGATGATTTTCTTCAAGACAAGAAACGCGCTAGGAACCCATTTGTCCCCGTTGGTAACTAATTCTTCTCTTTAATTTCACGCTTTCAACTTCAATTCATCATGTCTCTGAGTAGTTCTATTGATTTAGATATTGGAATTAGGGTTAAAATCGTTTCCCCCAAATTTGCTTACTGTGAAATTAATGACGAGGGTAGGGGTATAAAAGAGTTTAGAAGGTTTGTAATTAGGGAAATGCTATGAGAAAGATAATTGTGATATGCTATTTTGAAATTGTGCATTGTCAGAGGAAATGGGAAACAGTTATAATTTGGAAATTCTAGTTGACTTGAAAAACAGGTAGTAATAAGGATATGTGAGCCCTAAATTGAGAAGCTTGGTTTTGCTTGTTTAAGTTGGCATCTTGATGTGAATGATTTTCATTGTTTGCTTGATACCCACTCTGAGCCAATGAGATTATTTGCCTTTATCATTATTTTGTGAACAATGAGATATTATTGCTAGAAGTTTATTGTGGTGGTTTGATTTCTACTTTGGATGTGATCCATCAAGTTGCAAGATTGCAGCTGTTGTTGCCTACTATGTCACACCCACACCGTAGGCTTTCTCTTAGTGTCTGACACTCAGGGCCGTCTGAAGGAGTGTAAGGCGAGCTACTCCACGAAGCTCAAAATTTGACACGGTTAATCTGTATCTAAATAGGGCCTTTTGAAATATTTGTCACAGTAAAACTTTGGAAAAATAGGATCCTGTTTGTTTCGTCACATTTAAACTGTGATCTACTTACATAGGGTCTTTAAAACTTAAAACGGCCCTGCTGACAATGATACTGATATGAGGTTGAAACTTGTGATTAATCGATTATTTTATCAAATTATTTTCTGTGTCCATATCGTGTTTGTGTCAGAGCTTCATAAGTTGCTTACCATTGAATGCTGATGGATTTAGGAAATGATTTCCATAACTTAGATATTGAAATTTTCACTCCTTTTTCTCTGTTTTGGGAACTAGGAGTTTGTTCCGTTTGTCATGATTGAAAATAATGTGAAGGACATTAGATGCAGTGATAAAATTCTTGTATGGGTTTGTCTCTCTTAAGAATGCTACCTTTCACCATGTGTGCCAATTTGGAAATAATATTGGGTCAGTTTGCATTTATATATGCAATGAGTTGTGAATTGGAAATGGTAGAACATTAATTTTACATTGCCCAATGGTTGGAGACTGTTGAACATAACATTTTTCTTTTCTTGTGTGATTCAATCGTATGTTCATCTCGTCTTTTCATTTAACTTTGTTAGTTAGTGTTGTTCTTTGATTAACTTGTTGCTTTAATTTCAGGCGCATTTATTACTGCCGGTGTACTAACAGCTGGCTTAATCAGTTTTAGACAAGGTAATTCTCAGTTAGGCCAGAAGCTAATGAGGGCTCGTGTGGTTGTCCAAGGTGCTACAGTGGCACTCATGGTTGGTACTACCTATTATTATGGAGACAATCCTTGGCAAAAGAAATAGACTTTAAATAGATAACAAACACTCAAAGATAAACTTTGTAATTGCTTGATTTCTTGTTGGTCTTAGTTTTGTTTACGTGAAGTGAAATTTGTTCATTTGAGAATGATTTCTTTACGCTTAGTGAATTTGTTCATTTGAGAATGATTTCTTTTGTCCGCGTCTTATTTTTGAATTATTTTATTTCAATACATAAGAATTGAATTCTTATGGATGTGCTGTATTTTGATATGTACTATAGTTTTTTTTCCTTCAATAAAGTAAAACTCTCAGTTTCAGTTTCATGTTGATGTCTTGAGGAAGCAGAAAGGAATTGGATGCCATGTTTGAACCACATGATAACCGTGACCTTTAGTTATCAAGATTTATAATCTCTATCTCCATTCACGTTTCTAGAGTTTATGTAGTATATTATGAAGGAACCTAATTCATAAATACCCTACCAGATATTGAAAAGTGATTAAGTTTGCCCGTTTTGTAAAGTAGTGGTGCCGAAACGGGTCACCAGCTAGCTCTTCGTCACATGTTGTCAGGTTGTTCCACCAATAATTAAAAGGTTTAATTAATCAGTAGGCTTTAAAAGTATTCGAAAAATTTTCATTAAATTTTAATCTAAAAATATTGTAATTAGATCATTATACTAATTATTTTAGTTACTTCATTATAAAGAAGTAAAAGTCAATAATTAATTAATGTCCAGGTGTCATATTATTTAATTATGATCTAATTTGTAATTTAAAATATCTCTGAATTAATTTAAAAACAATTTTATTATATTCTTTTTCATATATAAATCCTTATGTATTAAGAAAAGCAAAAAGATTGAAAAGAGGGGACTAAACATAACTCTCGAAAAGAGAACCACAAATTAGAAGAACCTAAAGTTAGGCATATCAAACTTGTTTTTTATTGCTTGTTTTTTATTGACTCACTCCAAATGACTAATGGAGGAGTGTTCCACTAAGTGAAATCAAGTAAAGATAGATCAAAATTAGCAATAATATCAACACAGTGATTCTCTTTCATATATATTTCATGTCAATTACTCCATCTGATACTTGGGAAAGCATTGATATTTGGGAAAGCATTCAGTAACTTTGAAAAATGGTGATTTTGGTAACTTACATGTAATTTAAATCATAAACATTCAGATATCTTATTTTAATCATTTACATATCTCTCATTAACACTAAAGTCACAAAAGTTACCACATTTGAAAGTCAGCCAAATCCAGTCCCTGATACTTAGCTCTCAAGGAACAATGTAATGTCAATGTAGCCAATTAAGATTATGTCTCAATCTAGAGAGAGTTTTATCCTCTATTAGTTGCCTGCTCAATTGCCTAGATAATGCACATTAGCACAACATAGAGAAAGTTGTGACCATTAAGGTTTGTGGCAAATCCTCCTATAAAGTCTCCAGATGCAGACTTGAATATCCTTCTACGAGATGCACACCCAAGTGTTCCAAGTGCGGATCCATATGTGTTGCACTTGATCTAAGACATACTAGGAGGACACCATATTACTTATTTGATTTGAGTAGCCTTAGGATGATGAGTTTTGAACTTGAAAGCTTTGAGGATAATGAAGTCATCAATGGAAGGGTCAATAATGAGGTTTGTTGTATTATATGTCAAGGAGGTTGAAGCAATGATTATTGCAATAACAGGGTTGATGGAGATATCTTTGTTTTCAAACCATATATTGTTTCTACAATGCCAAATGACCTTGAAAGTGGCAATAATAGCAACATAGATAACTATGGAGCATTGAAGGCTCCGTTTTTTCTTGGATGCTTTAAAGGTAGAAGAAAAAGATGAAAGCTCTATAAGATGGTTTAGGGAATTCTGCAATCAGTTTCATAATTCGACAAGAAAGGACATTTTAAAAACAGATGTATGTCATTTTCTATGGATTTATTGCAGGGGCTGCGCATGGATGGAACCAGACACCCTCTAAAGGATAGTTTGACATCTGTTGGCATTTTATGGTGAAAGGTTCTCCAAATGAGAGTTGAACTGGAAGGAAGCATAACATGATTTCAGACGAGCTTTGCCCAATCTTTGTTTGGTTGAGGGTTTGTCATGAAAGAGTATGCATCATTGAGGGTGATACATCCTAATGTAGAGTGTATTTATAGTAGACTATCATTTTTTGGATTCAAAGGGATTGTTGTGTTTCAGATAGTGGCATGCAGGTTTGGAAAAATATAATCCAGGTCATTAGGTAAATGCCATGTGGTATTGATAATGTAGTCATGCACCTTGGATCTGAGGTTTTCAAAGATGTGACCAGGGATGTTTAGAAACTCATATAGAACTCCAACCTTAGACCAATTATCAGTCCAAAAGTGGATTTTTCCTACCATTTCCTATTTGCCAATGTGTGTTGGTTATAATAGTATTGAAATGAGATTTGGTACCACTCCAAATTGAAGAAAAAATATGCTACCTGATGTGAGTTTCTCCTCTAAGCACTCTACTCCTAATAAAGATAGACCATTGGCCATTAGAATTAAGCATTTCCCAACATAGCTTGAGATTGGGAGCTTCTTTTAGACAAATCAAAGATTTCAATCCAAGACCCCTATAAGAGATACGAGTGAAGATGGTTTTCCAAGAAACAATTACCAGTTTCTTGCCATGCAAGTCACCAGTCCAAGTAAAATTTCTGAACATGTTTTCCAGATTTTTTAGTAAAGAAATTAGCCAAGAGTAAATAGTGATAGAGTATATAAGCATACTTTGGAGGACACTTTTGATCAACTAAATTCTACATAAAAAGAAGAGCATATTGGCCTTCCAACTAGCTACCTTGATTCTAAATTTGTCTATGATTGGATCAAATTGTATTCCCTTAAGCTCCCCCTTGAAAATTGGAACTCTTAAGTAGGTGAAAGGCAGGGTTCCAGTGTTGAAACCAACTGAAGCTGCAATATGAGTCAGTCTGTTTTGGGATATGTATCCTTCATATATGGTAGATTTGTGAGGACTGGTGACTTGACATGAAGCTTCAACATATTTGTTAAAGAACTTGGTGAGAACCTGAATGTTGTTAAGATAACATATGCATAAAAGTATAACACCATTTGCATAAAAAGAATGAAATGGTATATGATTTTTCCTTGTGCTCTTGATAAGCTCAAGATGTTTATTGTCAACAAGATTGGATATGCCTCTACTTACCATTTCTTCAGCAATACAAAAAATAAGGGGTGAGAGAGGATCTCCCTGCCTGACTCCCCTAAAACGAGAAAAGAAACCTTCCATCTTGACATTAATTGAGATTGAGAGCTTTGCAGAGTTTAGAGTTGTTTGAATCCAATTGCAAAATGTGGAACAAAACCCAAATCTTTTGAGGACCTTGATCAGGCAGCTCCAATGCAAAGTGTCAAAAGCTTGATCTATGTTAATCTTGATTTCTAAGATGACATAGAGATATTTGTTATCTAACATGTTTATTGCTTTTGAGGTGAGACATACGCAGTCTTAGATGCTCCTGTTATGAATAAAACCTCTTTGTTCCTTGGAAATAAGATTAGGCATGATTTGGACTAGTATATCGGCTAGAACTTTGGAGATGATTTTGTATTTGAAGTTGGCCATATCAATTGGTCTATATTTTGCCCAAAGTATTAACATTGGCGGTTTTTGGAAGGAGGGTCACATTATTGAAATTCATGTTCGGAGAGAGCCAATTGTGAGTGAAAAAATCACTGACAACTTTACGCACATATAAAGACTAATGATAGACCTATACTCCTGAAAGAAAAATCCTCAAGAAAATCAAGTGTAGAAGATATCTCTATATTGAGGTTGAAAACTACAACTTTTATTCTATTTAATTTATTATTATTATTTTATTTTTCAAAAATAGTTATTACACACACATAATATAATCAGCGGTCGGGCTAGGTGTCGTCAAAACCATTAGCGATGATTCTGATACATTAGGTAGTGGAATGTATGTTGTTAGATTAGCTTATATAGATGGATAACTTGCGCATGGCTAGATAACTTACGCATGGCTAATTAATCAAATAATTTACAACTTGTTTTTGAATTTTTGTTCTTGTACCGAATGCGTGTCCTTTAACATGAAACTTGTTATTCTCAAGCATAGTGTTCCCATAAGATGATATTTGCGACATACTAATATGTCATATTTTTTTAGATAGTCTCATTGTCATATGAACCTATTTAAATTGAAGATTAGTATAATTATACATATTAATAGCCACTCATTGTTCCATACGATTGGCCACAACAAAAGTATTAGGTCGGAAATTACAAAGAGTAAAAGGTACTTATTATATAGGAATCAACTAGGTTTGGAAAAATCATATTGTCATATTTATCAGCTAGTTTTCAATAGTAATGCATGTTTGACCTTGGTTTTTTAAAACTTTTTGAGTAGTAGACGTGACTGAAATGTCAGTTAAATTAGTTCTTTTAGTCTCTATCTCCCTTGCCTGTTTAACCTTGTTACAAATCATATGTATTACAATCTTAATAAATTGTTGAGAAACCTGATACACAATGTTATGTATTCCTAGATCTAAATATTGTCTAATGAAAGATATTGAAATTATCATTGATTCCGCAAGTGGAGAAACTGATGGAACTCCATAAGTAGTGGTCGTTGGCATTCCCACTATTTGTGAATGTTTATTCGATCGTTGTTGGTTTGGCCTCCTCATAGGTGGTTGATCCGTGTTGTTGAGACACTTTTCAAACTGCAGATGCATACACCAAGTGTATCTGTGACTTGATGATTGAAAGTTGTTAGTGGTATTGACCATAGTTTCTAATTGATCATGACAAATTTGTTTTTAAACTATGAAAGTTAGTTGAGAATCGGATCGTAGATCTTAATAGTGATTTCCTTGTCTTCAAGATATTGCATTTAGGAAAGAACTGATAATTCCTTAAGTAGTGTCAAGTACGAGTGTGAGAATGTTGAACTACTAACCAAAAAAATTGTTAAATATAATTCATTGTGTAAACAGATTTGATTTGATATGATTAGATATCATATGATTAGATTAGATTTGATATCATATGATTAGATTTGATATCATATGATTAATTTGATATGATTAGATTTGATATCATATGATTAGATTTGATTTAGAATATTTTAGGCCTTTTATGTTTTGGGCTAGTGTAAACCTAAAACTATAAATAGGGTGCCTTGCTTTGTATTCTACATCACAACAGAACAGATTTCACAGTTGCAGTTAGCAAGTGAAAGTTCAATAAGAAATCCCACGGTTGTGGGTAACACATTCTCTCCAAATACTTCTTCTCTCATTCTTCTCTTTCTTGTTTGTTATTCTTCTTCTCTTTTGTTGTTCTTGATAATTACTTGTTATTATCATCATTATCATATTGTGAGTTTGTTCATCAATCTTGAGATCAAGATTGAAGGGAATTCTTCATAGGGTGTGAGGTGAATTTCCAACATCTGGTATCTAGAGCTCCGGTTAAGAGATTCAAGGAAGGAAGATAGTGATGGCGATGAACTATCCAAACGACAACTTTCCGGCGACCCTGCCAATTCTCAAGAAAGACAATTATGAGAATTGGTGCAAGCAGGTTAAGGTGATCTTCTGTTATCAAGATCTTTGGGATCTTGTGAAGGACGGAGTAACATCGCTGGTGGAGAACGCAACGGAGGCGGAAAAGGCTGCGCACAAAGAATTGAAGAAGAAGGATTATAAAGCACTCTTTATAATTCATCAGTGTGTTGATCCTGATAACTTTGAAAAGGTTAGTGATGTTGATTCAGTAAAAGAAGCATGGGAGATTCTTGAAAAGTCGTTTGGAGGCGCAGAGAAGGTGAAAGAGGTGAGGTTACAAACTCACAAGAGAACCTATGAGTTGCTTCAGATGGAAGACAACGAAAGCATTACAGATTTCTTCACCAGAGTTACAAGGTTAGTGAATCAAATCAAAGTATGTGGAGAAACGCTGACGAAGAAAGCAGTTGTCTCAAAGATTTTGAGATCGTTGGCTCCAAAATTCGACCACGTGGTAGTTGTCATAGAAGAGTCGAAAGATCTGTCAGTGTTGACGAAGGAAGAGCTTCAAGGGACTCTTGAGTCTCATGAACAGAGGATGGCTGAGAGAGCTGCAGGAAAGTCGAAAGACATGGCTTTGCAGGCACAGACGGAAAAGGAGAGAAAAGGCAAAGGTAGCTGGAATGGCAACAAAGGAGGAAACCAGTCGAATCAAAAGAAACCTTGGAACCAAGGCAACCAAAGAGGTGGTGCTGCAGGTAAAGGAAGAGGTGGTGATCGAAAGACAGACAAAAGCCACATTCAACGTTTCAATTGCCAGAAGTATGGTCATTATGTTAGTGATTGTCCAGAAAAGAAGAGAAATCAAGAGACTGATGCAAAGCTGGCGAAACATGAAGAAGAAGAAACGTTGCTAATGGTCACAACAAACGATGAAGAAAGATTTCAAGATCAGTGGTACTTGGACTCAGGATGCTCATCACACATGACTGGAAGGAAAGATTGGTTTATCAACATGAAACCCTCGTCGAAGAATACAGTGAAGTTTGCAAATGACAACACTCTAGCAGCTGAAGGTGTTGGTGATGTTCTGATTATGAGGAAAGATGGCAAAAGGTCAACAATTTCCAATGTGTTGTACATACCAGGCATGAAGAGTAATTTGCTCAGTATAGGGCAGCTTGTCGAAAAGAACTACAAGGTAGTTGTCGAAGACAAGATGATGAGAGTCCTCGACGCAGGTGGTAGACTAATCTTGAAGGCTCTAATGTCTCAGAATAGGACCTTCAAGATTGGACTCAATGTGATGGAGCACAAGTGTTTAGCAACTGCAGCCACTGAAGTCGAAATAGAAGTTCGACAGGAACCAGTTGCAGATGAAGCAGGTTCAAGTAGACCTCGACGAACAAGACACATGCCTGCAAGGTTGCAAGAATGTGTAATCACATCAGATGATGTAGTCGATGAAGAGGGTGAGCTGGTACATTATGCTTTCTACGCAGATGTCGAACCAGTCAATGCAGCTGAGGCATTGAAAGATTCGAAGTGGGTGAAAGCAATGATTGAAGAGTTAGAGTCCATCGAAGTCAATGATACTTGGTCACTTGTCGAATTGCCGCAAGGAAAGAAGGCAATTGATGTGAGGTGGGTTTACAAGGTGAAGGTAAATCCTAAAGGAGAAGTAACTCGACACAAAGCGAGACTTGTGGCGAAAGGATTTCTTCAGAAGGAAGGAATCGACTTCGATGAAGTATTCGCACCTGTTGCTAGAATCGAAACAATTAGGTTGGTTGTTGGTCTAGCAAATATGAACAACTGGCACACATGTCAGATGGACGTGAAGTGGGCCATGATGAATGTAGACAGTTTAGACACAATGAATTAGGTGGTGTGTTAAATATAATTCATTGTGTAAACAGATTTGATTTGATATGATTAGATATCATATGATTAGATTAGATTTGATATCATATGATTAGATTTGATATCATATGATTAATTTGATATGATATGATTAGATATCATATGATTAGATTTGATATCATATGATTAGATTTGATATCATATGATTAGATTTGATTTAGAATATTTTGGGCCTTTTATGTTTTGGGCTAGTGTAAACCTAAAACTATAAATAGGGTGCCTTGCTTTGTATTCTACATCACAACAGAACAGATTTCACAGTTGCAGTTAGCAAGTGAAAGTTCAATAAGAAATCCCACAGTTGTGGGTAACACATTCTCTCCAAATACTTCTTCTCTCATTCTTCTCTTTCTTGTTTGTTATTCTTCTTCTCTTTTGTTGTTCTTGATAATTACTTGTTATTACCATCATTATCATATTGTGGGTTTGTTCATCAATCTTGAGATCAAGATTGAAGGGAATTCTTCATAGGGTGTGAGGTGAATTTCCAACAGAAATGTATACAAGTAAAGTAAAGAAAATAAAGTCCATAAAACAATTTGATTGATTGAATATTTTACATAATTTATAAGACGCAATCTTTATAGAGGAAACTTTTTTAATGACCATAAAATTGTGACCTGCACAAAATATTGTCTCATTTATCTATTTATACGGGTAATACATAGACGTTTCCTTTTCTTTGGGATGTATGTTGCCCTATGTTCGGCTTCGTGTTGTCTATTTCTTGCGGATTTCGTTAACCATATTCTTATGTGCGCAAAGTTTCTGAGCCATGGTTCCATAAAATTATCTCTTTCGGTTAGTGGTGTTATTAACACAAAACATGGTAATAAAGTCCAAAAATGTAACCCTATTGTGGTTCCAACTAAGTCTAGACTCTAATAGACTTGTGAAACATTTAGTTGAATCATGTTTGATGTGTTTATACTTGCTTCATCTTACTTCAGTTAATAAACCTTCATTTAACCCTAAAATCGTCTACTGATTTTAACTAACACTTTAATTTTTTTTAGGTGTTAAAAGCAATTTTGAAACCTAGGATACAAGAAAAAATATTATTCAAGCCATACTGACCTTGATTAGAATGATATTGGTTAGTTTAGACATAAAAAGTTCTTAAACATGTAATTGTTATTGTGTTGGTATAACATATTTCTTAAGATGCAATGACATGAAATACTTGATTATATGGATATTTACAACAAAAAATCAGATAATAATTTTTTTGACATCATTCAAAAACAAATTATTCCTAAAATTAAGAGAGGACCATGTACTTAAATTTATAAGGAAAAAAAGTACTTAATGTATATAATTTGGTTGGACTTGTGAAGGACCGTAATTAAGATGATTGTCGACACCCCATACTTTAACCTAACACTCTTATATACTCTATGCATTTACCATATTGACTTTGAACAATATTAAAATTCATTTTGCAAAATTATTGGGAGATTTCGAGTGTTTTTGAAAAGCTCTTGTGGTTGCCGTATTTTTCAATGACACTGCCACATTTATGACCAGTAATCATGCATTTTACCGCAATTTTGGAAATATTCGTTAAAAGCATATGTTTTGATGTTTTTTTACATGTTTTTTTTAAATGTCTGCAAAAATGCATATATTTTTCCAGATTTTTTTTAAAAAGTCGGTAAAAACGCATATGTTATACCAAATTTTCTAAAATGATCGATAATAATTTATAAGTGCTAAATTGTACTGATTTTGAATGTGAATAATTGACACTTATTGTCTCGATTCGTTGGTTTTCCGTTAATAATCCCCCATTTTTGTGTATATTTTGTATAATTTACATTATAGTGTGTAATATACGTTTTTGTGTACATATTGTTGAGTTTGACAGTTTTTCATCTGTTTTTATAGGTAATAATGCATGGTTGAAGTATGGACCCATTTGAACCAAGAGAGATGCTTCAAATGCAGAATTTTGGAGTCAAAATACTGTCATTTGTGCTAAGTGCAATTTTAAGCGCGATGGGAGCTGGATGGTAGTAGCTGGAGTATTTTTGTTTTCCTAACCGCGATTAGCACACTTTAAGGCAGTTTAAGGGTATTTTAAGTGAGATCGCGCTTAGCGCGGTTGTAATAAATATCATTCTTTCTAATTTTAATTTATCTTACTTTTGTAGGTGTTCAAGCAAGGATACTTTTTCATTATCATATAAAACATTGAATTAGCTTTCCAATGCTTCCGACCGTGCATCAATCGGTGTTACGGTTTGAAAGTTATGAAGAAAATAAAAATTATGATTTTGCTGATGGCGCTAAGCATTCTTATAGCGCGCTTAGCGCGGTTCGCATTATTTCATCCCCTATTTAAGTCACTTTTCATCATTTTTTTTGGATCTTTTAACCCAACTTCATCAAACACATTTTTGGAGTTTATAGAGCTTTAACAACATCAATGGATGTTTCAACTCGATCATCCGGGATTTAAGCTTCTTTAATCGTGATTGACACTGCAAGAGATTTTGATTCTTCTTCTTTCTTTCCTTTGTAGTTTCTATTTGTGGGGTTGTATGTAAGCTTACTCTGATTTTATGTATATGTATTAATCATGGCATTATATACGAGTTATTCTACAAATCTTTATCGGTGTTATCCTTGTTTTACCTCGCTTTATGTTTGGATTTGAATTGTGGTAGACATATCCTCTTCTGAATCTGAATCTAGGATGAACATTTGTTAGGCTCTGAACTCTAGAGATAGATTTAGATCTAACATTCATCGTGGGTATCGATTCTTAATGCTTTGTATTGTTGAGTTGCATGAGACATCATCGATGAGGCGATGTGGTTGTTCTCTCAACTTTGCGTTAGACATAACCTTTGTTATGAGTAATACGTTGGGGTATTGACGAATGATTTAGGTTGTATACAACTGGTTGGTAGATTGTGTATTTTATGGGTATAAGGAAATACAACTCGTGTCGAGTTTTCTCCTCTCTAAAGAATGTATTTATTTTCTTGTTCATATGTTTTCCTTTTTCATTTTACTCCCATACCATTTAAAACCAAACTTAGATATGTAGAGATTGTCGAACGATATTCTTTCCCTCAAACTGATCCCTGTGGAGACGACAAAACTGGATGCTAAATTAATTTTTGCTTGCCGTTGTACCGCTTCAACAAAATGTCGTCATTTCCAAGGATTGGTTTTGATATTGAATTGCATTGCGATAGTTTCTATGTTTTTAAGCTTTGTACATACTTTTCCATAGTTGTTTTCCATATGTGATTGTACATATTTGTTTCTGTTTCGTTTGTTCACTTATCGTATATATATGTTGCCTATCATGTTTGTGTATGTGTTTGTGCATTTTTTTCCGTTTACGTTTGCTCAAAATGTTGTGTAGGTTTATTTGATAGTAGTCGGTGAACCAAGCAACGTGGAGGAGCTTGTATGTAAATAAGGCATCAAGCTTACGACCTGAAACAAGCGATTGTTAGGAAGCAACCCAACGTGTTTGAGTTTGTACAATTTTATATTTAGTATTATAGTTAAAATAAGGTGAGAGTGGATGAATTGAATGAGAGAAAGAACTTGAAAAACTTAGCAAGCCTGTGCGTGCTACGCTTAGCGCGCCTTGTTTCTTGTGAAAAAAATCTCTTATTCTCTTATCCACTTTCACCCATTTTATTAGTATATGTTTATTACTTTTTATTTGACTTTGTTAATTTTAGAAATTTTTGTGTTTTTTCTCAAGTTTTGTTTTTGATTAGCTTGAGCATGCATTGTGATTTTTCAATTTTTATTGTTTCAACAAGAAAATGTTACGGTAGTGTGAAAAGTTTAAAGAAATTTTCATTGTTATGGTTTGTGTTTATTGCTTTTCTCGAACATAATATGTTTATGAACCTTAGGCTTTGCAAAACTTACATGTCATTCATTCTCTTGCATTTTTTGTTCATTTATGAATCATTTTAGTTCATAGCCCATTGTGAGAAACCTCTATTATTTACTAAATGCTTGGATGACTAATAACTTTGTTAATTCGTTTGATTCATGCTTAATCTTTTGATTATTGTGATTTTATAGAAGCATTAGAAATGATCAAGGCATTTGTTTATATTGAGCATAACCATATCCAAAAGTAACTTACCCATGAGTAATGAGTATTCGTTAATCCCTTTGAGCCTTAATAGATTAGATCTTAATTTGGTGATGAACTTGGTGTATGTACATAAATTAAAAGTTAAGTTCATCATTGAATTTTGTGGGATTCTAAAAAAAATTCTTGAAGCCTTTGTACAATGTTTTGAATTGATTTCCTTGCTATAAAAAGTAAGGAGCATTTACTTGAGATTTGATGGTATTCAAGTTGGGGAGAATGAAAGGAAATGGTAGGTTACTAAAAAATTTGAAAAATTTTGAACAAGCATAAGAAAATTGTGAATATGATGAATGTGAAAAACAAAAGAAAAAATGTTTGTTTGAAAAGAAAAAAAATAGAGAAGGAAAAATAATTGTGCATAGGTGTCGCTACTGCGAAAATCGGCGCCGGCTGACAGAAGAGTCGCCACCGTGCGTTATTTATCCCAACGGAGGGAAAGGAAACGCTCGAAGTAAACCTCGCAAAAAACGGGGAAAAGGTATGGTCATCGCAACCAAAACCTGGGTTCGGGAGTCGGTTACGCAAGGGGAAGGTATTAGCACCCCTCACGTCCGTCGTACTCGATGGGATCCACGCTTGCTTGGGTTGTCTAAAGGATGCAAAAACAATCTATCTACGGCTGCTAAATCTAAACAGAAGGGAATTGACTCGATAGAGCGTCGCACTCTATGCATACGTATTCTCAAGAGAGAAAGTCAGAGTCAACGTAGTTTGGGACTACAGGGAAAATTGGCTCGCCAAGACCTCGCGTCTTGTGCCTACGTACTTCCACACTGCATGGAAGATCAGAGTTTTACGTAGTTCAGGCTAACTACGGCTAAACAGGGGGTTCTCACACAGCAGTGAGAAATCAACTGGTTTCAAAGGTACGGGAACCTATGGGCAAAACTACGGCTTTGGTCTCAAATGCACGCGGGCAAGAGAGAAAAAGGGTAACAATTAGTCGTCAGCGGGAAAGACTCGATCGCACAGCAGCGAGAGAACAAAAGGTCAGTTGTTAGTGTGCTTGCTAGGATATCGCATCCTATGCCTACATATCCTCGTCTGGTACGAGGAATCAGAGCAGCTGTAGTTCGGCTACTTTCGGGACCACAGCTCAAATCTCGTTTTATTAACATTCTGAAAAATGGTTACAATGATTGAATACTGAAGATAAACTCCTAGGAAATACTATCCTATCCTATCCTGGAAAAAAAATCAACTGGAAAATAGTCCCCTAACAAGTGGACGTCTAATTCTATCCCTAAAAGGAAAATAAACTCCTATGAAGAAAATACACTCTAAAAAATATTACATCTAATATTTTCTCTTTTTCATACATCTACTTTCAACTATTTTCTTCTTTTTCTTTCAAAATATCTTTTCATATTTTTTCTGTATTTTTCTATATATTTTTCTCCTTTTTCTTTATTCTTTTTCTATTTTATTTTTTCTTTTCACATTCTTTTCTTTCCCTTTTTCTTTATTCTTTTTCTTTTCTCTTTTTCTTTATTCTTTAAACAAAGAAATGATGCCAAAGTAAAGATACAAAAAAAAAGGGGGGTTCAACCTGCTACAGGGGTGATTAAGTAGCAAAAAAAAAATAAAGGTCAAACTGGGCCCAGCCCAACAGACAAGGCTGCAAAAAACAAACAGGGGGGGAAAATACTGAAACTGGGGGGTGATACCAACAAAAACTCGTTGGGCTTGAGGCCCAATGCTAACCCAAAAACACAGACATGGGGAGTGGATGCCAAAAACTGGGGGGTGAATGTGCAAGACATTGGGCTTCAGAGACCCAAACTCAACCTCGTCCATCTCCTTCTTCGTTCACCATCAGGTAACCCTAGTTCCTCTAACATCTTCCTCACCAGCTTCCGCCGCCGTCATTCTCAATCCCTCCGTCTCACCTCCGTTCTCGTTCATCTGTCAACGAAACCATCTCCAACAAACATCTCTCTAACCTCCCAAACACACTCGCGAATCACCTCTCCAGCTCTCAAATTTCTCCCCGATCTCATACGCTCCTTCTTTTTCTTCTGTTATGAAACTCAACCAGATGGATAATAAACAAGCTTGACCGAAACTGGGACGCTATGTCGATCGTCTATTCATGGTGACTTTGCATCTTGATGATACGAGTTCAGATCTGGAAGAACAGTTCGAAGATTATGAAAGAACGGAAGTGGATCTGGATTTGGTTCATGCTTCTGAAGAATCTCGATCTTGATTCAGATTTGGAGATTGGAGTTTCATGGTGACGATGGCGATTCTTGGATGTTTGAAGATTGGATGAGGATTGTTGTTGATGTGTTGATGTTGAACACTTGAGGAATGTTGATCGGTTGAATTTCTGGAGTTAATCGGAGATTTGATCTTGAGGATGAACATGATGATGATGATGATGAAGTTGGTAGTTTCTGGAAAAAACAAAACAGACGAGCGATCTGATGATTTGTTGGTGAAGATCCATGGTGAATATTTCTGGACTTGAGGTGAAGATTGAAGGAGGATGAAGATTGATCGGAGCAAACTTCTGTGCCACAATTTCCGGTGATTGAAGATCGTGGATGGATGATGAAGATTAGGGGAGGAAGATGAATGTTGGTGATTTCTGGGTTTTTTGAGCTTTCCGGTGAAATTCACGGTGGCCGGAAGTGGTTGGGTGAGTAGTTACGGTGGTCGCCGGCCATGCATGCCGGCCGGTGAGAAGGACGGTGAGGTGATACGTGGCAGCGTGGGTGGATGAGTGTAACGCATGCAGGACGCGTGTCCTGCGCGTGGCAGAGAGAGAGGAAGTGTGTTTGTGATGTGGCGTGGTGATAGTGTGTAACGTGGGGTCCCTCTCGAAGCTACACGTGGTGCTGAAGGATTTATATGGACTGAGATTTCTGGATCTTTCTGAATTTCGCTGGAAAATTCTGGACTAATTTTGGGCTGAACTGGGCCTTACGAATTGAAATGGGGCCCAAACGAAAAATTGATAAGAACCCCCAAAAAAACTGAAATGAAATAAAATGATTAAAATTTGGATTAATGGATTGATTAATGAAAATAAAATGGATTAGATGAAAAACAAAAATCAATTAAACCTAATTAACTAACACCTAATTAATATCTAATATTCTAAAACTCTATTAAAATTCTATAATATCTATTAAAACTATTAAAAGAAAAATCTATCCATTTATTAAAATGAAAAATGCTATTAAATTCTATACTATCTAAAAGAAAATTTATTATATTCTATAAATCCAAAATAAAAATCTATAATATTTCTATATCTAAAAAAAACTATATGCTTCTATCAAAACCATTTAATATCTAATATATTCTAAAAACTATTAAAAATATTAAAACCTATTAATATTTTATATCTAAAAATATATTCAAAAATTCAATTAATATTCTAAAAGAAAAATCTATTAATATTCTATAAAATTCTATATTATCCTAAAATGATTAAAAATCTATTTAAACCCTAAAAATGGCCAATAAAATCCAGAAAAATCACAATAATTCCCAGAGGAACAAAATAAGCACCGAACGACACATAACACCGCGAGAGCGCACCAAAATAGCCGGTAAAAATCCATAGACACCGAAACGTCCTCAAAAACACGATTCTATCTATCTAAACTGATCAAAAACCACCTGAGACGCGAGACGAGAGCTGTGATCCCGATAAAATCAAAACAAATGAAAAATGCACTGTATGCAATACGCGAATGCGAATGTGGTCATGCATCGAAACATCGAGCCAGATACGAGACCCGGTTGGTCAAATTTTAGGGTGCAACAGCTGCCCCTATTCAAGCGGCTTCGACCTGAATGGGTGAAGAGCGCTTAGCCTTCAAACATTCAAAGGTAGATGACGGTTAAATACAAATGGAACCCTGAAATTTGCCAACCGCAGAAATAAACTGCGAAGCTGCTTGAGGAATAGCCTTCAATAAACTGAAGTTCGGTTGTCACGGCAACAACTGGTCAATTTTCTGATAAATTTTCTTCTCCTTGTCAACACCAATCACCTGTGTGACGCCACAAGTATTGGAATAATGCTTCGAAAAGCAAACGACTTGATTCCCATCTCTCTCATGGGATCAAATCCGGTCAACTCACAGTTCACTGCGAACTTGAGGACAATTCTCCTGGGGAATTTTGAATCGACTGCTTGGCACCCATTCTGTCAACAGGCTGCAGCTTCAGAAACTTGATATATGTCAATCTCTTTTGTTGTTTTTTTTTTCCAGTGCTGACGTAACAACCAAATATGAAGAATCACTCCGCTGGGGGAGACGAGAAGCTTAACCACACAACTCTGCGGGGGAACAAATTCGAAATCCAATAGGTAACCAACCTGGTCCATATTTCGACATGCGTATGCTTGAGAATGATGCAATGCCCTATATGACATATGAATGTTATGCATTCTGTTTGAAAATGCGATGCCCAGACGGCATGGATATGCTATGTATTTGTAAATGCAATGCCTATATATGTAAATGCTAATGCAGGCTCGAGCTGCCAGAGAACACCAGGTCTGAACACCGCTTGGCAAAATAAATGCCGAAGGCAACGTCAACCCTACTGGGGATGACCCGAAGTCACAGAACCATCTCAGCAAAATAAATGCTGGAAAAGGGAAACCAAATCCGCTGGGGATAACTGTCTTGCTGGAGAAATGGAAAGGCAACCCTGCTTGGCGACTTCACTGATTGCTCTGCGGTGATTGACCCAAACTGAGTTTGATTGCGCGCAGCACTCTGCTGGAAATGCCCCTACTGTCAAGGATATCAATCTTTTGATTTGCTGAAGATACTCCTGATCCTACTCTGATGCGGGATAACAATACAATCTCGACTCTTCCGGGGATAATACGCAACTTTCATCTGCTGAAGAGTAGCAATTCTGATTTAACAACATCCACAAGGAATTCAAACATTAATTGGAGCACTAGTATCCGTCGAGCTTCGTATCGGGGAACATGACAACATGCGAGTCATTGGGAACTACTGTGTCAGATACCTTTAGGTTTTTATTTTTTTCTGGTTTAGGATAAACATGGACTATGTACACAGTGGAAGATGTGAAAAATACTAGACGAGAACTAGCACTCAGAGGTAGACTACCAGACGAGAACTGATAGGAAAATAGATTATCGAACGAGAACTGATTTGGTTTGGACATCAGACAGGGCTGACTGGATAACAGACTGAGGCATAGACAACCAGGCGAGAACTGGCTGAAAGCTGACATACACCAGACGAGAACTGGTGTAACACATAGGTTAAAACACACGATGATCAGACGAGAACTGATTACGCGACGACATGTACCAGACGAGAACTGATACAACACTTGAAGAAACGGTGACCAGACGAGAACTGGTTACAATAAACTACACCAGACGGGAACTGATGCTTACAATAAACTACACCAGACGGGAACTGATGCTTACGGAACGGTAGGCCAGACGAGAACTGGTTACCAGTTTGCCAGGCGAGAACTGGACTTTGGAAACAACTGGTTACTGACGCGCAACAGGTTTAAACTGCGGGATAATGATCCAACGACAGCAAGGCCTCTTTCGAAATGTTAAGGTTTTTGATAAGGGTATTGATATGATTCCCCGATACTCAACTCTGGTTGGGGATAAACAGGCTGGTCTGAATAACTTGCCCCGGTACCATCAACTTGCCCCACTCTAACTCTTGGGAACACCTGCTCTGAACAGCTTGCTACGAGACGACCTCAAGATTACTTGCCCCGGTATCTATACGACAACAGAATTCAATCTCCATTAACACTTCTGCAGTGACTTGCCCCTGAATGAGCGTTCTAGCGACTTAACCTGATCTGATTATCCACCTGAAGTATCTGCTTTCAAATCTCCACTCTCTGCATAATTGCCCCCGATTGGGTCTCGAGAAGATTCATTTCTGATCAACTGCTTCTCAAATATACTGCCCCTGATCAACTGAAGCTTCGGGACTTGTCCTCAGACTAACTGATTCTGAACTTACTGGAATATAATGCCCCTGATTCACAGGTCTCACAACATACACCCTTCTGGTTCAGACTACTGAATTACTCAGTACTGCTCGATTCTCTGTTGGAATTTCCTTCATGCCAACTACTAACCTGCAAATAAAAATCGTCTGTCTACAAATGGTAATCTTAATGCAGTGTTTATGCAGATTCTGAAAAATTTTGAGCTGTCACTCATTTACATGCTATGATTGTGAGTGACGAACGAACCAAAGTCCAAACGTAGTGCTTACGTGATCGGTGAAAAAAATACAACAAGGATGTGACTAGCAAGTCAAGAAGGAGTCAGGTTACTCAACCTTATCGTAATGCGCTTCAGAATAAACCCTACCTCAATTAGGTCTTTTAAGGGTTGTATCGTGGTCGGGTTCACGGTTCGTGAAACAAAGGATATTCGGCTCAAATTTTGATTTATACCCACCCCTTCTACGTGATGATCTCCGATCCTAAGGTTCAGTTAACCTGGCACAAGCGCTCGCCTCTTCGAGAGGTATGTTGAGTGGTAAGAACCACAATTAAGGAATTCACAAGAATTTCGGATTGATAGTTACTCCTTCTTCGCTTTCGGTGTCTGTGTACACGACTTTGTGACTTGCTGGGGAAAAAAATTTATTGATCCCTTTCTTTTTCATTCTTTTGATTCCCTAATTTTTGCCTGGACTGACTCCTTTTGAGTTCTTTTCGTTTTTCGATTTCTTTTGAAGTCCAGCGGGATGCCCTTATTTTTGCCTAAGTATTAGCTTTCCCAGCTTTTTCCTTCTTTTTACTTAGCGGGCTTTCTTATTCTTTCTTTTGGAACAAAGTCGTGTGACACCGGTTGTCTTGATTACTCCGAAAGGATTGTAACTGTCTCACTCCTGATTGGTGAGGTCTATCCTCTGAAAGGTATAAACTGATTGGTCCTCGAAAAACAACACTCCTCTGCAAGACTTGAACGCTTGGTCAAGCTAACTGACAACTACCCTGCCCCGGGTTAAGATGTGAGGGTTTAAAAAGTCCGAAAAAACTTCTACTTCCTGGCTCGAAGTGGTTAACAAGGGACTAACTCCTTATATCTCCAGTGTTTGGGGATTTGAAACAATGCCTTGTACGTCATCGGTACGGTCTTATCTGAAAGCATAAGATCATCGGTTATGAGTTTCAGTTTCATCATCCTCCCTCCAATCTTTGCTAGTCACAGTGATAAAGTGGAGTGAATAAAATGCAAGTGTCAGTGCAATGCAATAAATGAGCGACAGCGACATGATTAATTCAGAAAAATGCATAGTCACTTTATTATTATCATCATTCGAAACATACAATGTTTAAAAGCAAGTAGTAACTAACAGAAAAGAAACTACAAATGCAAATGATATAAAGGTCTGAGGACTGCCAATGCTGAGGCGCCTGCCTGTCTGGACCACTGGCTTTTGCTGGGGAATACCTTCCGAATCTACGAGCTTAGACAGCTGAGCGGTTGGGATGAACAAACAGAAATCCTTCTCGAAAGGAAATGCAACCCTGGTCGATCAACTGCTGTACTTTCGCCTGAAATGCTTTACAATCTTCTGTCGAATGCCCTGGAGAGCCACCATGATAACCACACTGAACGTGGGGATTATACCCAGGAGGGTAAGGTTCCAGAATTGGCTTAAGAGCTTTCGGCTCCACCAAAGAACTCTAGATCAAAGATGGTAGCAGCTGGCTATACGGCATAGGCACTGGGTGAGAAGGAGCTTTCCTTCATTCCAAGTTGTTGCGAGGTCGATTCTGATTCTGACGCTGATTTTGATAACCTCGGCCACGAGTTCGCTGCTTTGCAATGGAAGCGACGTAAGATTCCTGATAGGGTGTCCCAGGCACGGCTGTCTATCCAGTATAACAAGCCACAGGAGGTACTGATCTCTGGTAAGATGAAGAACCGACAAAATTCACTGATTCGCTTTGAGGATATTCAACCTTTGGCACGACTGCGTTGATCACAAATTCTTCTTCATCCTGATAGTCACAAGGATATTCAGTTTCACCAGCTTGATCATTTGAAGTAATCTGAATTTTCCCAATTCTTATGGCATACTCAAGGCGTTCTCCTAATGCTACCACGTCAGAGAAACTTGACGGAAGTCCGAGCAATCTTTCGAAGTACGGATCTTGTAGGGAATCTACAAACATGCTTGTTAGCTCTTGGTCTAACAGCGGTGGACGCACTCTAGCAGCAAATTCTCTCCATCTCTGAGCATACTTCCTGATAGGTTCATTGTCTTCTTGAGACAATTCTTGCAACTGCATGCGATAGGGAGCTATGTCCATATTGTAATCGTACTGCTTCAGAAAAGCTCTGGCTAAATCCATCCATGACTGAATCTGATTTCTCTCTAACTGCATATACCACCTCAAAGATGCCCCAGTCAGACTATCTTGAAAGCAATGGATCATCAATTTGTCATATCGCACAAACGCAGTCATTCTTCGACAGAACATCATCAAATGCAGCTTCGGACAGCTATCTCCCGTGTACTTCTCAAATTTCGGCACTTTGAACTTATAAGGCAACACCAGGTCAGGAACCAAACACATGTCTACAGCATCCAGGTTAACAGCATCTTTGACTTTTAAAGCTTTCATTCCTTCTTCCAACGCTCGGAGTCTTCTGTCCTTTTCAAGAGCTCTTGGATCTACAGTCCTGGCTATCGGGATATCTCTTCGGTAATTCATCATAAGGAAATCAACACCTTGATTGTTAGCAGGAGGAGGACGTTCATTCCGGGCAACAAACTGCTCATGTCGATCTCGGTTCTCAACAGAAGGCTGTACAACTTGGCCTGCAGCAACGTTGTTCACTTGCGGGAAGTCTTCCATAGAATCATACAGAGGGTTGGACGCCATAGTGAACCCTGTCAAGGTATTAGGAGACTGGAAATTGCCTTCAGACATAACTACTAGTAATCTTCAGCTGACTTCAATGCTCGACTCTGCTCAAATCTACTCAACCCCTCGATCGGCTTCTGACAATCAACAGTTGCTCAGTCCAAACTCTGGGTAATCACCTTCAGGAAATAAAGGCTGGATCAGAACTCTGGCTAACTGGAGGATGATATGCAATATGATGCAACACTGTTATGCACATGATATGCAAGATGCAGCAAACAACGGGATCACAGCCCCCACACAATCTGAATACTGCTGCGCTGCTGACGGAGTACGGTTGCTCTGAAGAGAAGACCAGAATAACGGGTAGGTTGGAAGTCAAGTTTCCTGCAAAAAACCCCTCACTCACAGGTATGGACCTATATCTGACAAGGTACGGCATCCTATGCGGTCGTCAGCGTCACAGACTTTCAAGACTGACGATACGATTCCCAGAAGGAGTGGCATCATCAAGTCTTGAAGAGGCCTCACTTAGCTAACTTCCAAATGATCGGTTCCCAGAGTCGACAATCCAACTAACCAGCAACCCACGCCAACCAAAGGAAGGGGCAGGAGGCCAACTAGAGGAACCTCGTCTGAGTGTAGATTTCGCGGGACACCAAGGCAAGCAAAGCAAGCGAGCGCCCACTACTTTCTACTCTAAGTCTAAGGTGCACTCAAGCCCAGGTCCGACTTCTCTCTCAATCATAGAACACCCGTAACACCCCAACAGCAACAGATAATATCAATAAATAAACCCCAATAGACAAACGAACAAGCGCTAGGATTGACTCTCCTTTAGGGGACGTTGGATCCCACATGCATAAGGACTATCGCAGTCCTTAGCAGCCAGGGGACGTTGGATCCCCAGCAGACTCACATAGGGAACTATCGCAGTCCCCAGCAGAGTCGCCAGTTGTCGCTACTGCGAAAATCGGCACCGGCTGACAGAAGAGTCGCCACCGTGCGTTATTTATCCCAACGGAGGGAAAGGAAACGCTCGAAGTAAACCTCGCAAAAAACGGGGAAAAGGTATGGTCATCGCAACCAAAACCTGGGTTCGGGAGTCGGTTACGCAAGGGGAAGGTATTAGCACCCCTCACGTCCGTCGTACTCGACGGGATCCACGCTTGCTTGGGTTGTCTAAAGGATGCAAAAACAATCTATCTACGGCTGCTAAATCTAAACAGAAGGGAATTGACTCGATAGAGCGTCGCACTCTATGCCTACGTATTCTCAAGAGAGAAAGTCAGAGTCAATGTAGTTCGGGACTACAGAGAAAATTGGCTCGCCAAGACCTCGCGTCTTGTGCCTACGTACTTCCACACTGCATGGAAGATCAGAGCTTTACGTAGTTCAGGCTAACTACGGCTAAACAGGGGGTTCTCACACAGCAGTGAGAAATCAACTGGTTTCAAAGGTACGAGAACCTATGGGCAAAACTACGGCTTTGGTCTCAAATGCACGCGGGCAAGAGAGAAAAAGGGTAACAATTAGTCGTCAGCGGGAAAGACTCGATCGCACAGCAGCGAGAGAACAAAAGGTCAGTTGTTAGTGTGCTCGCTAGGATATCGCATCCTATGCCTACATATCCTCGTCTGGTACGAGGAATCAGAGCAGCTGTAGTTCGGCTACTTTCGGGACCACAGCTCAAATCTCGTTTTATTAACATTCTGAAAAATGGTTACAATGATTGAATACTGAAGATAAACTCCTAGGAAATACTATCTTATCCTATCCTGGAAAAAAAAATCAACTGGAAAATAGTCCCCTAACAAGTGGACGTCTAATTCTATCCCTAAAAGGAAAATAAACTCCTATGAAGAAAATACACTCTAAAAAATATTACATCTAATATTTTCTCTTTTTCATACATCTACTTTCAACTATTTTCTTCTTTTTCTTTCAAAATATCTTTTCATATTTTTTCTGTATTTTTCTATATATTTTTCTCCTTTTTCTTTATTCTTTTTCTATTTTATTTTTTCTTTTCACATTCTTTTCTTTCCCTTTTTCTTTATTCTTTTTCTTTTCTCTTTTTCTTTATTCTTTAAACAAAGAAATGATGCCAAAGTAAAGATACAAAAAAAAAGGGGGTTCAACCTGCTACAGGGGTGATTAAGTAGCAAAAAAAAAATAAAGGCCAAACTGGGCCCAGCCCAACAGACAAGGCTGCAAAAAACAAACAGGGGGGAAAAATACTGAAACTGGGGGGTGATACCAACAAAAACTCGTTGGGCTTGAGGCCCAATGCTAACCCAAAAACACAGACATGGGGAGTGGATGCCAAAAACTGGGGGGTGAATGTGCAAGACATTGGGCTTCAGAGACCCAAACTCAACCTCGTCCATCTCCTTCTTCGTTCACCATCAGGTAACCCTAGTTCCTCTAACATCTTCCTCACCAGATTCCGCCGCCGTCATTCTCAATCCCTCCGTCTCACCTCCGTTCTCGTTCATCTGTCAACGAAACCATCTCCAACAAACATCTCTCTAACCTCCCAAACACACTCGCGAATCACCTCTCCAGCTCTCAAATTTCTCCCCGATCTCATACGCTCCTTCTTCTTCTTCTGTTATGAAACTCAACCAGATGGATAATAAACAAGCTTGACCGAAACTGGGACGCTATGTCGATCGTCTATTCATGGTGACTTTGCATCTTGATGATACGAGTTCAGATCTGGAAGAACAGTTCGAAGATTATGAAAGAACGGAAGTGGATCTGGATTTGGTTCATGCTTCTGAAGAATCTCGATCTTGATTCAGATTTGGAGATTGGAGTTTCATGGTGACGATGGCGATTCTTGGATGTTTGAAGATTGGATGAGGATTGTTGTTGATGTGCTGATGTTGAACACTTGAGGAATGTTGATCGGTTGAATTTCTGGAGTTAATCGGAGATGTGATCTTGAGGATGAACATGATGATGATGATGAAGTTGGTAGTTTCTGGAAAAAACAAAACAGACGAGCGATCTGATGATTTGTTGGTGAAGATCCATGGTGAATATTTCTGGACTTGAGGTGAAGATTGAAGGAGGATGAAGATTGATCGGAGCAAACTTCTGTGCCACAATTTCCGGTGATTGAAGATCGTGGATGGATGATGAAGATTAGAGGAGGAAGATGAATGTTGGTGATTTCTGGTTTTTTTGAGCTTTCCGGTGAAATTCACGGTGGCCGGAAGTGGTTGGGTGAGTAGTTACGGTGGTCGCCGGCCATGCATGCCGGCCGGTGAGAAGGACGGTGAGGTGATACATGGCAGCGTGGGTGGATGAGTGTAACGCATGCAGGACGCGTGTCCTGCGCGTGGCAGAGAGAGAGGAAGCGTGTTTGTGATGTGGCGTGATGATAGTGTGTAACGTGGGGTCCCTCTCGAAGCTACACGTGGTGCTGAAGGATTTATATGGACTGAGATTCCTGGATCTTTCTGGATTTCGCTGGAAAATTCTGGACTAATTTTGGGCTGAACTGGGCCTTACGAATTGAAATGGGGCCCAAACGAAAAATTGATAAGAACCCCCAAAAAAACTGAAATGAAATAAAATGATTAAAATTTGGATTAATGGATTGATTAATGAAAATAAAATGGATTAGATGAAAAACAAAAATTAATTAAACCTAATTAACTAACACCTAATTAATATCTAATATTCTAAAACTCTATTAAAATTCTATAATATCTATTAAAACTATTAAAAGAAAAATCTATCCATTTATTAAAATGAAAAATGCTATTAAATTCTATACTATCTAAAAGAAAATTTATTATATTCTATAAATCCAAAATAAAAATCTATAATATTTCTATATCTAAAAAAAACTATATGCTTCTATCAAAACCATTTAATATCTAATATATTCTAAAAACTATTAAAAATATTAAAACCTATTAATATTCTATATCTAAAAATATATTCAAAAATTCAATTAATATTCTAAAAGAAAAATCTATTAATATTCTATAAAATTCTATATTATCCTAAAATGATTAAAAATCTATTTAAACCCTAAAAATGGCCAATAAAATCTAGAAAAATCACAATAATTCCCAGAGGAACAAAATAAGCACCGAACGACACATAACACCGCGAGAGCGCACCAAAATAGCCGGTAAAAATCCATAGACACCGAAACGTCCTCAAAAACACGATTCTATCTATCTAAACTGATCAAAAACCACCTGAGACGCGAGACGAGAGCTGCGATCCCGATAAAATCAAAACAAATGAAAAATGCACTGTATGCAATACGCGAATGCGAATGTGGTCATGCATCGAAACATCGAGCCAGATACGAGACCCGGTTGGTCAAATTTTAGGGTGCAACAATAGGAAGTTTAGAAAGGGTGAGCAATAGAGAAAATGAATTGGTGAATGAAGTTGTGATGTGTATATACCATGTATAGTGAATGTTTCTTTTGCGTGGCAGCTTCGACTCAATAGCCTAAAAAATGATCATTTGTTGTGAAACCTGACCAAGCTACAACCTTTCAAACCCTTAGTGATCTTTTTACTTTCATGATTTCATTTATGATTGTTAGATGAATGTATGAACTGAGTTGTTGTTAGCATTGTTTTCAGATGAGTGTAATTGTCCCACAGTTGCAACCGCATATATTTCTTCATCCTTATTCTGAAGAGGAGTGTTATATGTGATTCATTCTTGAACATTTGTATTGCTTTAGAATTTTTAACATGTGTTTTATGCTTAGACTTTGTTTCATAATCATGGTATCGTTGTAGTTTAGTGGTAAGTATTGCTTTGCATGTACTTTTGATATTTGTACCATACATTTGTTTTTCGTTTGTAAAAACTTATTAAGCATGATTTCTTGATAATTGTTTTTGTTTCTTCGAGTTGATTGATTCTTGTTTGAGGACAAACAAGTTTAAGTTGGGGAGAGTTGATAAGTGTTAAATTGTACTGATTTTGAGTGTGAATATATGGCACTTATTGGCTCGATTAGTTGGTTTTCTGTTAATAATCCCCCATTTTTGTGTATATTTTGTATAGTTTACATTATAGTGTGTAATATGCGTTTTTGTGTATATACTATTGAGTTTGACATTTTTTCATATGTTTTTATAGGTAATAGTGCATGGTTGAAGTATGGGCCCGTTTGAGCCAAGAGGATGCTTCAAATCCAGAATTTTAGAGTCAAAATATTGTCATTCACGCTTAACGTGATTTTAGTGCGATGGGAACTGGATGGCAGTAGCTAGAGTTTTTTTGTTTTCCTAACTGTGTTTAACGCGAGCAGGACCGCGCTTAGCGCGCTTTAAGGTGGTTTAAGGGCATTTTAAGTGAGATCGCGCTTAGCGCAGTTGTGATAAATATCATTCTTTTTAATTTTAATTTATCTCACTTTTGTAGGTGTTCAAGCAAGGATATTTTTTCATTATCATATAAAGCATTGAATAAAATTTCCAACGCTTCCGACCATGTGTCAATCGATGTTACGGTTCGAAAGTTATGACGAAAATAAGAATTGTGATTTTGCTGATGGCGCTAAGCGCCCTCATAGTGCAGTTTGTGTTATTTCAACCCCTATTTAAGTCATTTTTCATCACTTTTCAAGTTATTTTTTTGTGATCTTTTAACCCAAACTTCGTCAAACACGTTTTTGGAGTTTAGACAGCTTTAACAACATCAATGGATTTTGCAACTCGATCATCCGAGACTTAAGCTTCTTTAATCGTGATTGACACCATGAGAGATTTTGATTCTTCTCCTTTCTTCCCTTTGTAGTTTCCATTTGTGGGGTTTGTATGTAAGTTTACTTTGATTTTATGTATATGTATTGATCATGGCATTGTATACGAGTTATTTTACATATCTTTATCGGTGATATCCTTGTTTTACTCGTTTTATGTTTGGATTTGAGTTGTGGTAGACATATCCTCCTCGAATATGAATCTAGGTTGAACATCTATTAGGTTCTAAACTGTAGAGATAGATTTAGGTCTAACATTCACCATGGGTATCAATTCTTAATGCTTTGTATTGTCGAGTTGCGTGAGACATCAACGATGAGACGATGCAGTTGTTCTCTCAACTTTGCGATAAACATAACCTTTGTTATGGGCGGTGCATGGGGTATTGATGACGGATTTAGGTTGTGTACAATTGATTGGTAGATTGTGTATTTTATGGGTAGAAGGAAATATAATTCATGTCGAGTTTTCTCCTCTCTAAAGAATGTATTTATTTTCTTGTTCATATGTTTTCTTTTTGCATTTTACTCTCATACCATTTAAAACCAAGCTTAGATATTTAGAGATTGTCGAACAACATTATTTTCCTCGAACCGATCCCTGTGGAGATGACAAAATTAGGTAATAAATTAATTTTTGCTTGCCACGGTACCGCTTCAACAATAATACATACAATTTAACCTGATTTTTCAAAAAAAGTCCAGAAAAGTGTATAGTTTATACTAGCTTTTTCAAAAAGCCCGTAAAAATGTATACATTTTGACTGGTTTTTTTTCAAAAAATACGGTTGGTTAAAATTTTTTGCTTTATTTTTTTAGTAAGGACTAGAGGATCAAATGACACGACTGCTTCTCGAGAGCGTGATAAAGCTGAAGCTGCTGCAGTGAGGGCTCGTGCAAGGGGAAAAGACATAGAGGACTATCATATTCGTGAAGGTAGGGTAGCCCTAAAGGATTCTTGTAGGAGGTAGTTGGCATCTGATCTGTTTCGTGCACCCTGTAGTACTCGGTGTATAAGATTTATAGCTATACCCGTATGTATCAGAGATCTTGATGATGAGCCTGTTGTTGAGGATGTTCAGGCAACAATTGAGGATGACATGCAAATGGTGGTGGAGTCAAAGGTTCCTCATCCTTCGGAGATAACAGAGATGCCCCATCCTTTTGAGATGGAGGCTCTGACTCCTATGTTGGTTACCATGCAGACGGCTACTGATGCCCATGCTACAAATGTTACGGAGGTTACTCTGAGACATAGGTCACTACTCCGGCTTTGACAGAGTTGTTTATAAACACATATGAAGGGTTTTTTATAGGGCAATGATTGTTCTGTGTTCACCGAATATGTCGATCATGTGACATTTAGATTATGACAAGGAGAGATATGTATATGATATGCCAATAATGTGAGTTCATTTATTATTCATACATTTAATTGATGTTTTGGACTTTGTTTGTTACAGGTACGACCACCACTGAAGGTGCCACCCATGGTGGGAAGCTGAAAAACTTCTTAGATGTCCTGATGATAGAAAAAGTCAATGAAATTATTGAAGATTGCGGTCTCATTTCATTGGTGGACTATTCACTGACCATGCTCGACGGTCAACTATTGACAGCCTTTGTTGAGCGATGGCATAAGGAGACATCTTATTTCTATCTTACATTTGGTGAGATAACAATTACATTTGATGATGTCTTTTCTTTGTTCCATCTTCTGTTGGCATGTAATTTCTTTATCGCTCATCTCATTATCTAGGAGCTTGCACGTACGGCTGTTGTACAAGATTTGGGGGTTACTAAGGAGCAGGTGATATAGGAGTTTAGAACTATAAGAGGTGCTCAGTTTTACCTATCTTAACTCCAAATAGGTATAAAGATCTAGTGCATTAGGGCATGTATGAGGCAGCCACCAGGGTATATATGTTACATCTTATAGGACGTACTATCTTAGCAGATAAGTCTCATGCAAATTATGAGTGCAACTTTCCGTTAGATGTATTTTAAATCATGTGTATTGAACGATATCATCTGATTCTATATGGGCATCTTAGCATTAGGAAGCATTACAATATTTTGGAAAAGGTTCATACATCACAAATGCATCGAAAACAAAGTTTTTGTGAAAGCACTACAACATAGGTTGACACGTAGGACTTTAGGTCGACCTATAGCAGTTTTCTATTAAGCATAGGTCGACACATACGAATTTAGGTCAATCTATAGGAGTTTTTAATTCAGTATAGGTCAACACATGTAGTTTATAGGTCGACACATACATTGCAGTATTAAAGCATGTAGGCTCTGTCCATGTGCTGACTGTTATAGGTTGACACAAGACCTTTATAGGCCAACCTAAGACCTTCATAGGCCGACACATTTTCTTTCATAGGTCGACCTATAAATTTCATACGTCGACACGTACGATGCATTCTTTCAAAAAAAATCACAATTTTCTCCATTCTTTTGCATTCCTTTTGCTTCCAAACTTGCATACTTATAAATACTTGATACATGCATAATTTCTAGTAAGGTTCTAGTGTAAAACCTATACAAAATTTGAATTTCAAAGCACATTCATCATCTTTAACCTCTCATATACAAATAATCAAACTACACATATTCATTTCTTGATTGAGTGATCGTTTATATTAAGATTAATAACGTCCAATTAGGTTGGTTTGCCGAGAATATTGGGTTTAGTTCTTTGAGGGTTTCAAATAAGAAAATCGAGCTGGGGTTTTTATTCAAGATCATTAAGGATTTAAAGGTTTTGGACAAGATTATGCAATTTGGATCCGATCGAGTGAAAGCCTTGGGACAAGGTGGTTCCTTGCAAAGAAGTAGCGTAAGACGATGGATTGTGTTGGTAAATCTTGGGTTTCAACAAGTATGTGTTTTGGATTAACTCGACAAAGCCTTGAGACAAGGTGGTTCCTCACAAGGAAGTAGCAAGAATTGGTGAATTGAAGTGGCGTTGTTGGTGACTTGATCAAGATTTTTGGAGGTGGTAGAATCAATAATAAACCATAGGGTTTGTAAGGGTTAGAGTTCTTCATATCTTATATATATTTTTTTGGTAAAGTAAGGTTAATTGTAAGTATCTGAATTCAATTTTGAAACAGACGTACCTATAGTGAGGCTGATTGGGGGAACTGCCTAAACAAATCCTTGTGTGTGTGCATGTCTCTCTCTTTCTCTCTTTTCATTTTGTTATAAGACAATGATTGAATTCATTGGTTATTTGATCAATTCGATTGGAAATTATATTTGATCATATTTTTTAATAAGGTTTTATTGGTAGAATCATAATTCGGTTGATTATGATTGATTTTGGATCAACAAAACAAATCAAATTTCCAAAAGATATCGATTGCACACAAGGTGTTCGATAAATTGCTTTATTGTGTTTTTTATCATTGGAAATAAGCTCTACGTATAGCTTAGCATTTAATTGTTTATGATTAATCATTAATGGACAATTTGTATTCATTATCATTCAATTGTGTACCTTTACGCATATCCGAGCTTTTCGATAGAGGTTCGGTTAGATGATTCGATTCAGGTTGTTTTTGTTGTGCCATAAAACTTTTAAAACCAATTTTTGCCGGAAGTTTGTATTTTAAATTTGTGATCTATTCACCCCTCTATATCGAAGCTTATCATCTAACATGGGGTTGTTTATCAATGCAAAGTACATGGGGTTGTTTAGTCGCCTTGAGCATACCAGCTGGGCATGAGGGTGTGTTGCACCAACTATTCTATGTGTTGCACTTGGAAAGACAACTATTTTTGAGACGAGGCAACTCTCTGGTTATATGAATCTATTTCAGGTATACAAAATTATTATTTCTTATTATTTTAGTTCTTTTTATGATATTTCTTGCTGGTTATATGACTTTATGTTATTGTACAGTGCTAAATATATGAGTATTTTTTGACCATTTGTGGCAGGCGGGTTATTTCTACCACTATTGGATCTGCACATTCCAAGAGAGTGAGGGGCAAACATGCGTACCGGGAGTTGTTGCAAAGTATTAGGAGGATGATTGATGTGTTGACTGTAAATGGTGTCATCTAAATGAATATGCATGCTCCTAAATCTAAATGATTCGGATATAAACCTTCACTCTGGCAACCCATCACATAGGCAACCCACCACACAAGCAACCCATCACATAGGCAACCCGCCACACAAGCAATCTGCCACTTAGGCAACCCGCCGAACAGCAAAAATATGCATATGTCATGAAATACACATGCCTTTCACAAACTCTCATTAAATTACGTCATTTTAAAATTCATTTCACATAATGATAAAAATTCACAAACAAAACAAAGTTCCATCCACATCACATCAACATATTTCATCTAATTCACATCGCGACCACACATAATAATAATAATAATAATAAATCACAAACAAACACAAATTTCATCCACATCACATCAACACACTAAAAAATAAAATATCTAAATTGTGATTCATAATTTTAACAAGGACTAAAGTTTATCGAATAACACTATCCTTTAATTATCTTTTTTCTTTAGAACAATTATGCACTATATATTTTTATTGTATAATATCTAACTATTAGTATCGTTATAATAAATATGGGGAAGTGCCCTTACCATCATGAGCAAACTCCTACATAACAGTCTGTACTCTAAGGGTCCATAAAGATTATACGATATGTGCATCTACTTTTGCTTATAGTCGTAGTTTATGTTCCCAAATAAGAATCCATAAGCCCCTTTGGGGGGCGTTGATGCGTGCTACAACAATCAAACAAAACATTGTAACAACCTCTCACACTTTAAGATCTCTCAATTACACAAACAAACACTCCAATCACACTTGGTGTCCCACGGCCCACAACGAGTAAAAATAATTTCTACCCTAAAACATACAATAAGGAAGAAACAACGAAAATAAAGTTAGAACTAGTTTAATCAACTTCAAAGATTGAAAGGTTTCAAATTGTTAAAAAGGATAGAAGTTTGAAATCTAAATTAAAATGTCCAAAAATAAAGTTAGTTTTAAAGCAAATATATCTATTATTTTCCATCCCTCTAAAATAGTCATCAAAAGATATAACTTCGATTTATCAAAGCAAATACTTCCTAAACCAAATAGATAGTGATATTTTTACCAAAACATGACCATATTCAGATTTGAGAAAAAGAAAATTTAAGACTCAATTAAAGCTTATAGTTTTCTTTTTCTTTTTCAGTTGTAATTCAACATAAAAGTAGAGAGCATGGTTATCAAACTTGCGGGTAGACTCATAAACTCGTACGAGTTTACAAGTCTAGGAAGCGAAAACGAGTAGACTCGCGCATAAAATAATTTTTTTATAGACTCACATAAACTCGTATAGACTCACGAGTCTATGGTAAGTTTACGAGTCTATATTTTTTTTTGTATTTTATTTTTTTTAACACAAAAAAGGCCCAAACTTCCCAAAAGATTTTATTTTATTTTTAAAAACCCTTTTTTTTTTGTACGATAATTAGAAAGTCTTTCTCCTAATCTTTTGTTTCCGCAAAGTTTCTTCCTCCCTTCATCCTTTCATAGGCGGTGTGCGTTTATTAGGTTTCTTGCTTTATTCGCGTTCGTTTTTGTGAATTAATCATTTGTTGTGTAATTGTTTTCTAATATGTTTCACTTTGATGTTTCTCTTGTATATTCTCTTGTGTAAATTATTAGAATATTAATAGTAATTCATATTTATTTAGTTGTACTATTTTCCTTAGTCCCTAAGTTTGTTAGAGGGTATTTTAGTATTTTATCTTATTCTAGTAACCCTAGTTTTAGCTTATAAATAGGGTGACAATCATTGTAACCTTTAATCATGTTTTTCTGCCGTCATTCTTAATAGAATATTTCTACCTTTCATCATTTATTTTACCTTTGCACCAACAATTGGTATCTAGAGCTCCGGTTCAGATTCATTGGGAAACACGGGAAACACGAGTGAACGTGAGGTCTTGTGTGTTTGACTTTGATTCTTAGATTCGTGTTGAATCTTGAACAAAATCTGATCAGAATTTTATTCTGTGGGTTGGGAAACACTGTGTGAGAAATCTGAGTGTATTGTGCAAGGTAGAAGATGAACGGAAACGGCAACATGAACACCAAACTTCCAGTATTTGATGGTAAAAACTGGAATCGTTGGATGATCCAAATGCGTGTACTATTTGGTGCTCAAGATGTTCTAGATCTTGTCACTGATGGTTATGTTCCAGTAGCAGTAGATGCAACGGATGAACAGAAAAACACGCAGAAGGAAGTAAGGAAGAAGGATCAGAAAGCATTATTCTTTATTCATCAATGTGTGGATGTAAATGTGTTTGAGAAGATTGCAGATTCAACAACAGCAAAGGCTGCGTGGGACACACTGGTGAGATGTTATGGTGGTGACGCATCAGTGAAGAAGGTGAAGCTTCAGTCCTTGAGAAAGCAATATGAGAATCTCAACATGAAGAATAATGAGAAAGTCTCTGAATACATCTCCAGAATGATTCTGATCACTAATGAGATGAAGGCGTGTGGAGAAACTCTTTCAAAAGAAACAATAATGGAGAAAGTATTGAGATCCCTTACTCCTCAATTTGATTACATTGTGGTAGCAATAGAACATTCCAAAGATCTGAGCACCATGAGAATTGAAGAGCTGCAGAGCAGTCTAGAAGCGCAAGAGTTGCGTTTGACTGAGAGAACTTCTGAAAAGGAAGTAGAGCAGCAGGCTCTGAAAGCAACTTCTGATAGGAGGTATCAGAAGTAGTTAGAAGCCAGGAGAAGATCTGATGGTGGTCAGAAGTCAGAAAGCTCAACCTCTCATAGACAAAAGAATGCTCAGAAGGGAAAAGAGAAGTATGACAAGAAGAAGATCCAATGTTACTGTTGTAAGAAGTTTGGTCACTTTGCTAGAGATTGTTGGTCAAACAAGGAGAGAAAATCAGAAGAAGCAAATATAGCCAGAAGTTCTGATGACGAATCTGTGCTATTGATGGCTTCTGAATCTGATAATATGGATCTGATAGACTGGTGGTATATGGACACTGGCTGTTCAAATCATCTTACTGGAAACAAGAAATGGCTAGTTGACTTTGACTCTGAAAAGAGAACAAAGATCAGATGTGCTGATGACAAATATCTTAATGCAGAAGGTATGGGAAATGTCAGAGTGATTCTGAACAATGGCAAAACATCATTGATTCAGAACGTGTGGTATGTACCTGGCATCAGAAGCAATCTGATGAGTGTGGGACAATTAATTGAGAAAGGTTTTTCAGTTACCATGAAGGATAATCTTCTGAAGCTGTATGACTGCAATCAGAAGTTGATTATGGAGTCAGAACAGGGAAGGAATAGAACATTCAAGGTGAATGTCAGAACTGCAGACTCAGAATGTCTTAGTGCAACATGTGCTGAGAAGGAGAGTGAGCTGTGGCACAGAAGATTTGGTCATTTGAATTTCAGAAGCCTAAAACATCTGAATTCAAAGAAGCTGGTACATGGAATTCCTGCAATTAAGAAGCCTGAGAAGTCATGCAAAGTTTGCATGGAAGGAAAACAACCACGTTTGCCATTTGCGTCAGAAGTTGCTCCAAGAGCAAAACATGCCTTGGGAGTTGTACATTCTGATGTGTGTGGTCCATTTCCAGTAGCATCAATTGGAGGGAATAAGTACTTTGTGTTGTTTGTTGATGAATTCACAAGAATGACATGGGTATCCCTTATTAAATCTAAACATGAGGTGTTTGATGAATTCAAGAAGTTCAGAATGAAGGCTGAGAATCAGAGTGGTCAAAAGTTGAAGATTCTTAGAACTGATGGTGGAGATGAGTATAACTCCAAAGAGTTCCAGAAGTTCTGTGAGGAGAATGGAATTGAGCATGAGGTTACTGCTCCTTATACCCCTCAACACAATGGTCTTGCTGAAAGAAGAAACCGTACTTTACTTGATATGGTGAGAAGCATGCTAAAGGAGAAGAAGCTTCCTCAGAAGCTCTGGGGAGAAGCTGTTGCCACTGCAACGTATGTACTCAACAGATGTCCTACGAAGAAGTTGAAGGAAATAGTTCCAATGCAGAAGTGGACTGGAGACAAGCAAAGTGTTAGTCATCTGAAGGTGTTTGGTTCTGTTTGCTATAAACATGTTCCAGAAGCCAAAAGACAGAAGCTGGATGATAGAAGCAAAGTGACGATTCTGATAGGGTACCACAGTACAGGTGCATACAAGCTCTATTGTCCAGAAACCAATAAAATTGAATTCAGTAGAGATGTGATTGTGAAGAAATCAGAAGTTTGGAATTGGGATAAGTCTCAATCTGATTCTGATGTTAGAACTTCTGAAGAAAGGTCAGAGTTAAGAACTTCTGAAGTTGAAGTAAACTCTGAAGATGATTCTGACTCTGATAGTGATTCTGACTCTGGAGAAGACTCAGAAGATGAAGGTGACTCTGATGATCCAGACTCTGATGGTAATCCAGATTCTGGTGGAAATTCAGACTCTGAAGATGGCCAAGACTCTGAAAATATGCCAGATCTTGAAGATGGTTAAAGCTCTAGAGGAAGTCAACCATCTGAAGCTGGAAACTCTGAAGCTCAAGACTCTGAACAAGTTCAGAGACCACAAAGAATCAGAAGCGTTCCCAGAAGATTTGCAGAATTTGACATGCTGCAAGACACTAAAGTAGACTCTGAAGGAGAAGTTATTCAGTGTGCCATGTTAGTAGACTCTGAACCTATAAGTACAGAGGAGGCTCTTAAGCAGAAGCTCTGGCTGAAGGCCATGAAAGAAGAACTTGATGCTATAGAGAGAAACAAGACTTGGAAGCTGACAGAACTTCCAAAAGACAAGAAAGCCATCAGCGTTAGATGGGTTTTCAAGCAGAAGTTAAAGCCAGATGGTTCAATTGGCAAACATAAAGCAAGGTTGGTAGCCAGAGGATTTCTACAAAAACCTGGGCTGGATTACTCTGAAGTGTTTGCACCTGTAGCAAGACATGAAACAATCAGAATGGTGATTGCAATAGCTGCTAACAGGAATTGGCCTCTGATGCATTTAGATGTAAAATCTGCATTTCTGAACGGTCCATTAGAAGAAGAAGTTTACGTGTCACAACCTCCTGGATTTGTGAAAAAGAATCAGGAAGGGATGGTGTACAGATTATACAAAGCTCTATATGGATTGAAACAAGCGCCCAGAGCTTGGAATCAGAAGATTGATTCATTTTTCAAGAAGCAAGGCTTTCAAAAATGTGAGATGGAGTACGGTGTCTATATTCAGCATACTTCTGAAGGCAATATGACTCTGGTATGTTTATATGTTGATGATATACTGCTGACTGGAAGTTCTGAACAGGAGATAGCCAAGTTCAAGAAGGTTCTAATGAATGAATTTGAAATGACTGATCTAGGCAAAATGACATACTTTCTAGGGATGGAGTTCAAATATTCTGAGAAAGGTATCATTTTGCATCAACTCAAGTATGAATTAGAACTTCTGAAGAGATTTGATCTGAAGAATTGTAAGATGGTTGTCACACCTTCTGATACAAATCAGAAACTGGATTCAGACTCTGAAGGAAAGGATGTGGACGCTACAACCTTCAAACAGTTGGTTGGTTCTCTGAGGTATCTGTGCAATACCAGACCTGATATTTGCTACTCAGTTGGGATGGTTAGTAGGTTCATGAGTAAACCTAAGTGGTCCCATTATCAAGCTGCTGTTAGGATTCTGAGGTATATCAAAGGAACTCTGAAGTATGGAGTGTTATTTCCCTCTGGAGGAAATAATGAGTCAGAACTTCTGAGTTATTCAGACTCTAATTGGTGTGGAGACAGAGTTGACAGAAGAAGTACATCTGGGTACTTGTTCAAATTTCTGGGAGGTTCTATTTCTTGGTGTTCCAAGAAGCAACCTGTTGTGGCGTTGTCAACCTGTGAAGCTGAATACATTGCAGGTGCTGTTACTGCATGCCAAGCTGTGTGGATTCTGAATCTGTTGCAGGATCTGAAGATTAAAGTAGACAAACCTCTGAAGTTGATGATTGACAACAAGTCTGCAATCAATCTTGCCAGAAACCCAGTGTTGCATGGGAGAAGCAAGCATATTGAGACCAAGTATCATTTTCTGAGACATCAAGTTCAGAGTGGAGTGTTAGAAGTTGTACACTGCAGCACTCAGAAGCAGTTGGCAGATGTTCTGACGAAAGCTATCAAGACTGATCAATTTCTCAGACTAAGGGATGAAATTGGTGTTACAAGTTTTGATGGAATATGAATTAAGAGATGGTATTAGAATATTAATAGTAATTCATATTTATTTAGTTGTACTATTTTCCTTAGTCCCTAAGTTTGTTAGAGGGTATTTTAGTATTTTATCTTATTCTAGTAACCTTAGTTTTAGCTTATAAATAGGGTGACAATCATTGTAACCTTTAATCATGTTTTTCTGCCGTCATTCTTAATAGAATATTTCTACCTTTCATCATTTATTTAACCTTTGCACCAACATAAATATGATGAATGCATAATTGAAGATCCTAATGATGAAAATATGCAAACTGAAGTTAATGTTGAGTAACATGATGTTATAATTAACAATGTTGTGGAAGTTGTTGTTTTTGTTAATAATGTTGTGCAAAATGGTGGTGGTGGTGGTGGAAATGTTGAATTATGTGGAAGTGGAATTTCAAGAAGTCCAAATACTAAAGATACCAATAAACATGATGGTGATGATTTCACTGGAGTTTTGGATGTTTAAAACCATTAGCATATATATTTTATGATTTTCTTTTTTCTTTATATAGTAGTCAATTGAGAAGAAATTAGTACTTTAAGTTTTTAAATACATATTTTGCTATTTTGTTTGTTTTATTATTGGTTTTTTAAAAGAAATTTATTATGGAGTATGAAATTTAAATTTTGATGTTAATTGGTATTCTATTATATATATTTGTATCATATATGAGCACTTACAAGTTTAAAAATACATGTGTGTCATGTATGTGTCACATATAGGTTTTTGAAAGTTAGTTTTAATTTTCCATAGACTCGTACGAGTTTGTGAGTCGAGTCTACGAGTCGAGTCTGTGGACCTTTTACGAGTCTGAGTAGACTCGCGAGTTTGACAACCTTGGTAGAGAGAACTCGAACCATTTTAGCAAACCAAACTTTTATAAAAACATATGACAATTCAGATTTGAAGAATGGCGAAAATTAGGGATTCAAATAATAACTGAAGTTTGATATTTTCTCACTCAATAACAAATGAAGTATAACCTAAACAAACCATTGAAATATATTTTCATAAAAACAACCCATAAATTGGATTTTGAGAAAAATATGAGTTAGGGTCTCTAACAAAATTGAAGATTTTCAAACCAAAATACAAACACTAGAAAAAATTAATAAAGAAGAATTATTAAGGGAGAGAAAATGATGCTCACGGCTGCCTGAGCAAATCCAACATGGTGGCTCGCTCAAAACAATGCATCACAACGAAGGAGATGAAGATGGGTCGACGACATATTCTCTAATCATCCACCTGACTCAAATGAAAGCTTGTGCGAGATATAATATGTTACAAATCTTTGCTTTCCGTTCAACATTGCTGCATCCGAAAACGAAAGGGGTGGTCAGAGAAGATGAACCAAAACAATGATAAGATTTGTTCATCATATAGGCGAGATAATGAGGAGTACAAAAGTTGTGTTCATTTTGTAGTTAGGGTTCCTGGTGGTCAAAAATTGGTGAGGGAATGGGTGGTGGCGACGTTAGGTTTTCAGAGAGAGGGTGAAAGAAACGTGTTTCTATGTTTCTTTAAGGAAGAGGGAAAATGAATGTTTTACGTCTCTCTCCTTCCCCCTCTCTCTCACACACTCACTCACTCACTCTCCTGTATGTGAGTTTGAGAAAAATGAATTTTCAGCTCTTAAGCCTAAAATGCCTCAACAAACCCCCTCTTAGAAAAATGATAATCTATTCCCATAAAGAATAAATAAAAACTTAATAATATTATATTTTTAATGAACCCAATATCAATTAAAATATTTTTTTCTTCAAATTATACTACTTAAAATAATTATTAGTCTTATTTTTAATTAAAATTAAATAAAATATCTAATAATAAAATAAATAAAATATTTTATATATATATATATATATATATATATATATATATATATATATATATATATATATATATATATATATATATATATATATATATATATATATATATATATATATATATATATATATATATATATATATATATAATCACAGTGAAACATTTATTTTACTACTTACTATAATAAAATACAAGAGAGATTAGTCTCTTATTTTTTATAGAATTATCATTTTTGAGATACAATTCGTGATTTTGTAGGATCGTCATCAGATAATTCGTCATAACTTGTGTGACCATCATTATGCATATTTTATTAATTGGGTGTCAGTTGAGATCAATTGAGTTCTTATGTACTCTATCTTTTGATAATTGTAATCATTGAAACTCTTAAGTGCTCTAAATTTTATCAGTTGAGACCATTAGAGCAACTAATGAACTCTGAAAAGATCAATTATTAATAAGTTCAAGAGAGGACATTTTAGTAACTCTAATATTTGGTCAATTGGTGTTAGATGACAAAATATCAAATGGAAATATTTTATACCATTATATAATATTATATTATATATATGTATTATATATTTATCAGAAAAAGAAGAAAGATAGTGAGAGAAAGAAAGAAAGAGAAAAAGTGGAAGAGAGGAAGAAATCATGGAAAGGGAAGTCATGGATTCATCATCATCAACTCCATCTCAAATTCTTTATTTGCAAGGTGAGTTCCATTAGTTAGTATAAAATTGGGGACAGAAAATGAAAATATTGGTGTGTTAGGCTTTGTGTTGAAGTTGAATTAAATGTTGTATTCATGATGTTTTGATGAAATTCATGCTTAATCATGTTGTACCATGTTTATGTGAGTGTGTATATGCTTCATGAACATGTGGGTTTGGTGTTTTTGTCTATGAATGACATGTTTTCGTAATGTTGGAAATCCTGATTTCGCATGAGTCGTACAACAAGCTTCCAGCGAGTTGAAAGTGACTAGTTGTTCTGCTACCGTCGCACTACTAGCTCGCAGTGAGCTGAAAGTGAGCTCCCCGCCTAGAGCTCGCACAACGACCATGGTTATAAATTGGTTATGTCCAAAATTCATCTAGAGCTTGCACAACAAACTCAAAGCGACCAACCTCACTTCCCATCGCACAACGACCATGACATGATTATGTTTTTCTGTTTCTTATTTCCTTCATAACTTTTGAACTGTAACTCAGATCGGGGCACGGTTGGAAGCGTTGGAAAGCTATTTCAATGCTCTACGTGACAACATTTTTTCCCGTTTCGTATTTCCTTTGTAGATGTGTGATTAATTGAATAATATTGAATTGAATGAATGTAGAATAATATGTGAAAAAGTGAAAAAGAATATCTAGTGTTGTGATGAGCACCATGTGAATGGTTCGATATTTGGTGAAGGACCCTTGTTTTAAAATTCCTATTTGGTGAGGGTCTTGGCTCATTGTTTTATCTTGTGATTGTTTTGACTGTGTGGTAACATGCTTAAAATACTATAAAAATGTGAGGAAACCCTTGATATTAATTAATGAGATGAATTAGTAAGATGATTAGGACATGATGAATAATATAGATGATAATGCTTGTGCAATGATGCCTGGGTGTGTATCATCGACAAGTAGTTGTCTAGTTGTGAGTAGAACTTTGTATGGAACATGTGTGACTTTGTGTTTCTTTTTGTTTGAGGTGAATCTGTTTGCCTTGTGGTTTTCAAATATAATCACGCTTTGTGTATTTGATCACGTAGTCAGAAAAAACCATTGAGATGTGTTGTCCTAAGAGTTGATGCTTATGTAGAGCTTATTTGGAATGTAAGCACTAATAGTTTGACAGGAGTTCCTTTAAATGAATGAAGCCTACAAGTTATAGAATTTAGATGGGAAGAGTCCCATGGAAAGTGACGATTCATGTGGGAAGAATCTTGAATCTGAATCCATTCATTTATCACGTGTGTACGAATGGAGCCTACGGGTAAGAAACTTGAGATGGGAAAAGTCCCATGGGAAGTGACAGTTCATGTGGTAAGTACCTTGAATTCAAATCCATTTCACATGTCAAAGTAGATACGAGGATCCGTGTCAATAACTCTAAACATAGGGTTGGTTGGGAAAAAATGTCTTGGTATGGCTTCAGATTAGTGATTGTTTGAGTTGGTGGACTCAAGAGCCATGTTTCCATACATTGTGAGTTGTGTGAACTCAAGTTTTATCCCTTTCCCTTTTGACTTGAGATAAAAATTTATTAGAATACTATAGGGCCGAGTGAACCCATAAGATAGGGGAACTTACAAAGATTATTATCTCACCCCATTATTGTTGTTGTTTTTCAGGTATTGGTTGTAGGTTTAGTTTGCAAGTGGAGTTATGCATGGATGTTTCAAGGGAAGCTTAACTTATGTTTATTCCCTATGCATGGTGTTATGCATGAACTTAGATCTTAGATTTTATATTTGGAACTTTCCAATATCTTGTACCATTGTAGTTCTTATATGTTTTTTTTCTTTGTAAAATGGTCAAGTATGTAAGTTATGCCAATAGGCACTTATGATGGTGTCAGTACTAGATAATAACTCTTGTATGATATTGTTCTAGATATATATTATACAGGGCATTATAATGTCCTTTCTTCTATTTTCTAAGAAAATTGGTGCATTTGGCTAGAATATGTCTGAAGCTTTAACATTCATGATATTGGATTCCGTTACCCTCGTTTTCTTTTCCCCATCTTTTACTTTATGTCGAGGTTAAACACCTTTAAAGTTCTAAGGCCTGTTGCCTTTGACATTGTTAGTGACATTATTCTTTGGTATTCTATCAAGTCTACTCTCGACTTTGCTTAATATTTTGGCTAGAAGGGCAATGAGTTTAATCAAGTTTTTGTTAATATCACCTTCTAACTGGTTATCACATTCTTCAACACCAGCTTTGAACATTACACTCTTATTTTTTTCTCAAATTTTTCACTAATCGCCATTTAAAAAGATATAAGATATCCAATCAACTCATCGACTTTTAGTTTACCAACATCTTGGGTTTCTTAAATGGTTATAACTTTCATATCAAACATCTTTGAAAGAGATCTGAGAATTTTTCTTCCCAGCTTTTCTTGTGACATATTTTGACCAAGGGAAAAGGAATTGTTGATAATGACACAAAGACGAACATTAAATTAACAATGTTTTCATCCTCCTTCATCTTTATATTTTCAAATTTTGAAGTGAGGAGTTGAAGTCTTGATATTGAACCTTGGATGTGCCTTCATGAGAAACTACAAGAGTTTCCTAAGTTTCTTTGGCATTGGTGTAATATTAATGATTCTAAAGATATTCTTGTCAACTCCATTATAAATGACATTAAGAGCATGAGAGTTACCAAAGGCTTATTAGTATTCTTACTTTAACCAATCCTTTTTAGGCTTCAAAATTTCAGTGTTGTCTTTAGTTGTAGCCTTTGGATGAGTCCATCCATTTATGACTGCTTTTCAAGTCTCGTTGTCCATAGACTTAATAAAGGCAACCATACAAGCCTTCTAATAATCATAGTTCGTACCATGAAAAATTGGCGGTTGATTCACATATCATTTTTCTTTAGCATTATCCATCTTGGATAGAATGTATAGAAAACCAAGGAGCTCACCTAACTAGAACATGGTACCAACTCTGATGCCAATTGAAAATATGGTCTACTAATGACAAGATGTGAGACACAATGTTAGAACAATGTGTATGACAATAATATTGAGTAACAGGAAAAGTAAATGTGTAAGTTCTCAATCCAATTAAGTGTAAATTCACATGCACCTGGAGGGCATCAACCCAATGAGAGGAAATTTACTCTTAGTAGTTAATAGTACACGATCTCATATGAACTCTCACAGTTTATTGTCCTTTTTCTAATACTACCTGTGAACTTTGATCTAGACTCCTCTTGAAATTTACTCTTAGTATATGAAATGATGTGTAACACCCTAATTTTTACCCCTAAGATCCCACATATCATTTGCATTTCATTCCACAAACAAGATCGCGAGCTTTAGTTTTCTTGCCTTCCTCTGCAGGTTTGTTCTTGAGAGATTACTGAGCACCTTTGTTTTCTTGTTTGTTTGATATTTTTTTATATTTATGTTTACTAACCATTATTCAAAAACCAAAAAAATATGTTTGTTTTTCCTTTACTAAATTTTTCAGGAAGAATTTGGATCAAGGATATCAAATACCATTCCCTTAGCTCGAATGAATTTCATCTAGAAAAAGTCAAAGTTGATCTGCAAATAATTCAAAATCATTTAATCAAGAGTCTCCCAATATTTGATTCACCTTTTTCAAGAGACTCCAAGGTTCATGTGTTTATTTCCATACCTTCTTTGACAAGAAAAAGAATTGATCCAGAGCCAAGACAACACATCAAAACGACAATTTTTCACCATTTTTGCCAGTGGTAATCAATTACAAGTAATATGGTGTTGCGGTGAGAATAGGATATCAAATTATTGATTAATTTGAATCACAATCTTGATTCACAACCGGTCTTTGATTTATCTAAAGGAAAGGTTAAAGAAAGGAAAAACATATTTTGCATTGTAAACACAGTGCGGGGAGAGATCTAAGGTTCGAGGGTTGGTTAAGCTTAGGGAAGGTATTAAAATCCTAAACTTCTGTAGTACTCTACAGAACCTCTTGATTTAAAATATGCTATTGTTATGGTTATCTTCTTAAGGGTAATGCTAAGGGTTAAAGGATAAGAGAAGGACCTAAGGAGTTAGTCCTAAGTTTACTCCCCAAGATTCGCATCTTGTGTCTACGTATCCGAGGTAGGGGATGGAATCAGAGTAATCGTAGTTCCCCTCGAAAGGGAGGAATAGAAACTTCTTGATTGTGGTCATGGTTTCAAAGGGATGTAAGCGTTCATAGGGAAGCGCTTACATGGAGTGTGGAGACTCTTATTCTACGTTGTAAGTTGAATTGAAAAGGGTGAGGTAAGTATTCCACGGCGAGAACCTACATGGAGTGCGACAACTCCTAATCCTAAGGCTAAGATAAAAGGGTGAATGTCCATGGCGGAACGCCTAAGCATGAGTGCGGCGACTCAAAGTCTTAAGATTTGGATGGGCGAGGGTTAAGGACTATTGACACAGCGGTCGAACGGTTAGACCTTTCCTTCGGAGGGGAAAATGCGGTAAAATAAAGTGGTAAATAATGGAAAATGCGAGCGATGGATATAATTGGTGATAGCAATATGAACATGGTTAGACATTGAGTTAAAATTGACTGGAAATTGAGATTATTTGTTAGATGTGGATTATGATTAAGTTGGATTGGTGAATTTGGAAATGATTTGGAATTAAGAGTTAATTGTTTTTAATTATTTTTTGTGAGAAATTAAGAATTAAAATTAAATCTAAGTTGAATAGAAAATTAGAAATAATTATTTTTAAGGAAAATTGGATAATGTGAGGATTAATTATCTTTATGATTTTTGTGAGAAAAATTATGCAATTAAGAAAATGTTAGAATCTGGATTGGACTTTAGTTAAAAAGGTGTTAGAAATTAAATTAAAAAGTTACTCTTGAATTAAAAATAAAATATTTATTTTTTATAATGAAAGCTAAATTCTAAAAGTTGAAAATAGAAGTTAGAAAGGTTTTGGATTTTTATTTTGGCTATATTTTTGGTTTTTTTTATTATTATTGTTTATTAAAAAAGAAAATTAAACATTAAAATAACATTTTTGTATTTTTTTACCAATAAAATAACCCAATTAAAAAAAAACTAAGTGTACTTATTATTATTTTTTTAGGAGAAATTAAACTAATATTAAATTCTAAAATTATTACACATTAATTTTAAACAAATTCATTTTTATATTTTCAGATTTTTGTTTTTATTATAAAACCTAAAAAAACTAAAACTAAAATCTTTTTATTATAAAATTTGTTTTTTATATTATTAAGTTAAATATTTTCAGATTTTTAAATAACTAGTTAGTAATTAGTGTTAGTAGGTTAGTTATATTGTTTATTAATAATTAAGTTACAAATGAATAATAAAAGACTAAACAAAATTGATAATTAAAATAAAAAAATTAAAAAATTAAAAAATCGGGTTGGCCCTGGGTCATAACCCCCAGGACCCAAACCCGGTCCAGCCATAACACAAAAGGGGGGAGGTTAGGGTTCTAAAGCCCTAAATCCTCAAGCAAAACGACGCCCCCTCCTAGAGCTCCCTCTGTCTGATTCTTTTTCTCTTCTTTTCCTATACACGCGATGTTGTCTTCTCCCTCTTCCGTGTGTAATCTCTCTTCGTCCTCCTAGTTTTCTTCCTTCTTCTTCTTTTACCCTTTTTCTTCTTCTACCATTCACATGCACACAAGAACCGACGAAAATGTTAAAAAAAACTTACGGTTTTGTTGATGGTTCCCCGGATTTTGCTTTAACGGCCGATGATGCTTGTGGATTTTGAACTCTGTTTATGACGATGATGAGAATGAAACTTCGTTCTCTGAGTCACGGTTGGTTTTGACGGCTTGATGGTTCGTGACGGTTGCTCGTGTTTTGCGGTTTGCTTTTGTGTTGGTTACGGTGTTTTTTCGTGATGTTTTTGATGGTTGGAGGGCGATGATATTGATGAGATTTTGTTTTAGATTTTTCTTCCCCTTTTTCTGTCCGGATCTTGTTGTTCTTATAGAAATTGTTTTTGACACGGTTCAAAGAAACTTAAAGTTGTTTCCTTTTTTTGCAAAAACATGTTCCAACATGTTGGATTATTCCATTTTCGGATTTTTCAATATTGATGGAGATGGTATTCTAGTTTTCGAAATATTTGTTGATAATTCTTCTGATACCTCGGATTTGGGTTTCCGTTCTTGATATCTTTCTTCCAAATCTAGCTCTATTATTATTATTTTTGATGATGATATTGCCATTTTCGAATCCTGCTGAACTATTGATAGTGGTACCATTTTCGGATCAGCTGATGGCTAATAATATTTTGCCCATATTTGATTTCTGATGCTGGTTGGATTTTATTACTGTGATGATATTTGATTTTCGAAATCCCATTTCTTATTATTTTTCGGATGATTGGTTATGGTTATTGATGTTCAGCTTCATTGATGAAGCTGGATGTTTCCATTTTCGGATCTTGTCCCTTTGATGATGGTTTTGGGATTTCTCTTTAAGGTCGAGTTTGGACAGAAATCATTTTTCTAAAAATCTCTTTTTTTCTTTCTCGAACAAGAACAGAAATTTGCCAGATTTTTGCCGAGGTCGGAAAACGGAATCCGGGAGGTGGCGACGACCTTGTTGTTTCCCTCTCGGGAGGCCCGGTGATGATAATTTTCTGAGGGTCTGAAACAACTAAAAATCATTTTTTGATAAAATTAATTTAATCCCACTGAATAATAATTTTTCTCTGATATTGTCTAGTTTTTACAGGTTCGGAAACTCGGGAATGAAGACTTCGAAGTTGAAGCTCAGATTTAGAACTTTAGGAAAAAATTTAGGATTAGGACTTTTTAATCTGTAAATCTTCGAAAATGTAAAAATTCAGAATAATGATGTAATCTGAATAATGTACGGAAGTTGAAAAATAAATAAATTCAGTCTTTAATAACATGAGCTTTGATTTTCCGACTAAATTCAATCTGTATCTCTTTCTGAATAAACTTGACACTTCACAATCCGAAGTCGACAACTAACAGCTTGTAAATACTTGAAACCAACTGACGTCCAACACGGATTCTGAGTTCCACCGAGCCTTGGAAAAAATTAACCCGTGATCGGTAATAGAAATCAATGAATACGGCCTTAAACTCGACTAGATAAAATCCATGGAATCATGCCTCGCACCGATTTAAATCCCAATCCATTCCACATTAACGACCTCAGATCAAACAAATCAAATTGATTAATAACCCACATTTCAATGACGGCTAGAAATCCAATTCTTGACTCTAGATAGACTATACCGAGGCATCTGACATCGATACTGTCATAAATATCCAAGCCAATCTCAAACTAAGTGTCGTGTAAATCGGGAGACAAGAAACCCTAATTGCCCGGGGATCCTCTGACAATGAATTGGATCTGTAATCGCCAACGGACTTTGAACTAATGATAATGCTTTACTTCATGAATTAAAAAGCACACGGTATTATTTTCCTGCAAAACGAACAGACTGAGCAAACTGGTTAGCGGTTAGTTAAAATGAAAAAACGGAACAAAATGAAATGCGACATGATCAGTGATCTAAGGGTAAAATTTGGGGTATGACAGTTGCCCCTATTTAAATAACTTCACCGGATGATTTGAGCGACGAAGGCTCGAGAAATCATGGTGAAAGGGATTTAAATACAGATAACCGAAAGTTTTGCTCTTAGATGCAGTGATATGTAATGCTATGGACAAACGAAACGAACTAAAATGCTGACGATGCTATGAATCTAAAATGATGCATATGATGGAAAGGATGCAGAATGAAGACGTAACGACGACACAGGGGAACGACGCAACGAGCAAACACACACAGGGGAAGACAACGCATTGGGGAAACAACACAGAACTGGGGAAATCTAAAGTGATTGACCAATAGGTTCAAGCATGACCAGTTGTCACTTTAGAAAGAAAGATAAGAAGAGATCCTCAATGGAGATGGCACCGGCGAGACAGCCTCCACTTGGGAAAATATCCAAAAGTAGCTACTCAACAGGTTCAGGCATGATCGGTTGATACTCTAGGATAGAAAGGTAAAACGGGATCCTTGATGGAGATGGCACCGACAAGACGACCTCCACTGGGGATGTAACACCCCACTTCCCAAAATTCAAATAAAACACAATTATTTCACATAAACATCAGAGTTCCTCCCCAAAAGTGGGATATCACATTCATAAGATTCAACAAAACACTACATTATATGTTTTCACATTACAGCAGCAGAAATAATCCTTAACTCAACATTTTCGGCCATCCGCCAAATACATGAACTCAACATTCGTAAAATTCACCAACATATGATACGTCACAGGAATAAAACAAGTTCAACACAAAAACAAATAAACGCCCAAGTCTCGTGCTACATATCAAAGTATCCTAAGACTCGACTCGCACACCACTATCCAAGCTAGCTAAGTATCTGGATTATCTGTACCTCCGAAGAAGCACATACCACAACAACAACAAAAGGGTGAGAAAACATGATCAAAATTATCGGTAATAAGATACATAAATAAAAGGCAGTAAATATACAAATCATCACCCCACCAACATCAATCACAACCTACTGTCCAATCATCAACACAACATACAACAATGCGAATATGCAACTCAACACCATGCATGCGGTACCGACTCATTGGTTCATTCAATCGAACCCCTGATAGATCACATACGCCTCTCCTTGGTAATGATCTATCCCCACCATTCTCCACAAGGGAGTACGGATGAATCACATACACTCCTCCTGAGCAATGATTCATCCCACCAAAACACCATGATATGCCAGACACTAAATGCATAAACAAAATCAACTCAAGCACATTAAGTGCACACGATCCTCCTGATCACATCACCATACATCATATACAGTATGTATTATACACCAATCAATCATGTTAATCAAATTAAAGTCAATACTACATAATTTCACCTCTTTAACATCAGGTATACAGTCTTCACCACTAAACACCATATCTATACTCATCACGACCAAAAGGGGTCCTACAGAACGACAGAACAAACCACACAGTACAAAAATCACAATCTACTGTCATACTCGTTGGCTCATTCGCTTAGCGAAGCCCTGGCGAACGCTCGCTAGCTGCTCGCCTAGCGAACCCCCTAGTGAAGGCAGACAGTGGCTACTGGACATGTTCGCTACCCAACTCGCCTGGCGAACCTGCTAGCGAATGCTCGCTACCTGCTCGCCTAGCGAACCTGCTAGCGAGCGTCTGCGATACTCAAAACCCTCACTTTCCAAAATGTCACTTTGATTAATTCCAAACCTATCATTCTTCATCCATCTTCTACCTATTATTACTACAACTATCATCCATAACTCTAATAAATTGTTCCTCAAACTTCCTCTCCAGGACCAAAACTCATGGTCATTACCAAAACCGCAGAAGTTACATAGAACCCCACAAGTCTCACAACAGCACATGCCCAATTTCGTCAATGGCAGCAATACTCATAAACACATCAATGTACACGAAATTCATCATAACAGTAACAATTATAAACACATATGCACCAATTTATCAACATGCAATTCATGCTCTTCAGAATCCCTACTGGGTTAAGGAATCTCCCTACCCAATTCATGTAAAATACCAACCCCAATCAGTTTCTCCCCCCTTACCTCGATTAGATGCTCAGATTGACGAAGAAGTCTGAAGAGTTTGACAGCCCTAGCCTTGTCTCTCTTCCTTCCTTGTTCTTCCTTCTCTCCTTCCTCAAAATTGGTTTTATCGTGTTCTTTTCCCCCTTCTACCCAAAAACCTTCTTATATCTCTAATTCCTTATTTTACTTATTCCAATAATAATAATAATATTACTATTAATTATTAAATTATCACCACCAGTAATCATATTATATTAATATTAAACTCCATAGTTATTAAATAATCCCCATAACTTAAGGGTACCCGCCAACACTCTCAGATACACCCCCACATAAGGACACACCAAAATAAAATAACACCAAAAAGACTAAATAATTAAAATGGGTGTTACAGGGGAAATATCCAGAGTAGCTGCTCAACAGGTTCAAGCATGACCGGTTGACACTCTAGGATAAAAAGATAAGCTTCCATGATCAAAATATGATTCAACTTCTTCTTTAACTAAATGATTCATTTAGGAAGGGTTAATAAACCTCCTCACGCCTCCAAGGTTTGTATGCCATGAACGGGTCTCAGTTTCTTCTTTTACTGGAAAAGGGTAAAATTGTCCACGGCGGGACGCCTAAGCATGAGTACGGCGACTCAACGTCTTAAGGTTTAGGGCAATGGAAACAAGCTTCTTGAGGGAGATGGCCACTTGTTGCTAGTCATAATGAAGATAGGAATAAGCTTCTCGGGCGAGACTGCCACTTATCGGTGCTGATAAGCTTCTCGGATGAGACGGTCGCTTAACTGGGGTTGTAAGATATAGTGATAAGTTTCTCGGACGAGAACTATCGCTTGTCGAATATAATGATAAGCTTCTCGGGCGAGAACTGTCGCTTGTCGGATATAATGATAAGCTTCTCGGGCGAGAACTGTCGCTTGTCGGGTATAATGATAAGCTTCTCGGGCGAGAACTGTCGCTTGTCGGGTATAATGATAAGCTTCTTAGGCGAGAACTGTCGCTTGTCGGATATAATGATAAGCTTCTCCAGAGAGAACTGGCAATTGTCTACAAATGTAGTTGTGATAGGCTCTTCTTGAAAGATAGTGCAAAATAAATGCATGTCCAGGTAGGTTCGGCGACCGACGGGGACCGAAGTTCAATCTAGAATTAAGCTAGAAAGAAACTGTCAAACAACACTCCATTGAGGGAATGAAATCAAATGGGGATTATCTTATCCTAGTACGGAAAAGATAACTGAAGTAACCATCATCCACGAGGGTTGAACTTTGTGGGGAAACTAGAAATAGTAGGTGTTTTATGCCTAGTGTCGCTACTGCGAAAAAACAACCGGCGGAAAAAACAGAAGAGTCGCCACTTTCGTTATTTATCCCAAAGAGAGGGAAAGGGAACGATTGGAAAAACCTAACGAAAAAGGGGAAGACAAGGTCATCGCAACCATGTCTGGATTCGGGAGTCGGTTACGCAAGGGGAAGGTATGAGCACCCCTCACATCCGTCGTACTCGATGGGATCCACGCATTGTTGTCTAGTCTATGGGTGAAAAACAATCTAATCTACGGCTGCTAAAGCTAAACGGAAAGAACTGACTCGATAGAGCATCGCCGCTCTATGCCTACGTATTCCCTCGTACAATAGGAAAGTCAGAGTCAACGTAGTTCGGGAAACTACAGGGAGATTGCTTGCCAAGAAGTCGCGTCTTGTGCCTACGTATTCTTATATGGCATGAGAAATCAGAGCAAAACGTAGTTCAGGCTAACTACGGGTTGAAAGGGGTGTTCTCGATCACACGGGGTGAGAGAAGATGTTGACGATACTAGCGTACGCATTCTAGCAGTTAGGTGTATTGTTGCTCGACCATTAGAGACTTAGGTGTTACCTGTTTGCGGTAGAACGGACGTAGTATGTCGTGGTTTAAAGGTACGGGAACCTACGGGAACTAGAACCATGGTCTGGTCTCAATTGCACTAGGGCAAGAGAAAGGGAAAACTTAGTCGTCAGCGGGAAAGTCTTGATCACCCAGAAGCGCGAGAACAGAGAAGTTAGTTGTTAGTGTGCTCACTAGGATATCGCATCCTATGCCTGGTACGAGAAATCAGATCAGTTGTAGTTCAGCCAACTACAGGAAAGAGGGAAGATTGCTCGCTAGGATTATCGCAATCCTATGCCTACATACTTTCAACAGGTATGAGAGACCAGAGCAGACGTAGTTCGGCCAACTACAGGAAAAACGGTCTCGATTGCACGGGGGCAAGAGAAGGGATCTCAATCACCAGGACGCGAGAGAAAAAAGGGAGAAGTCTCAATCGCCAGGATGCGAGAGAAAAGGGCTCGGAACGGGACGCACACGCGAAGTTCTAAGACGTAGGAGTGAATGCATCACATATCATCCTAAGGACGTATACTGAACACTCTAGACGAGGGAGAGGAAACCACTCACTCATCATTTCCCACGTATCTAACGATCTCGCAACACTCGACGGTTGAAAAAAAAGATGAAAGAAGTGAGATAAAAATAATGTTTCCAAACGGAGTGGTTCCGTTGACCCTTGACTTTTGCGTGCAAATTCCATTTCCAAGCTCTACTCTTTTATCCTTGATGATGACATTTCAAATCAAAACCAATGTGACGCTGAACCATCATAATTCGACTTATAAATGAAGTCAAATCCCAAAAGGCAGCGTATTGATATCCGTGTCAAAGACAAGATAGAGAAATGATATTCAGAATCATTCTACAATTGAATCATGTCACACTGACCAAACCAGAAGAAGAGCAAAATAAAATCAGAAGAAGAAGAGAAAATGAGGAGAGAAAAAGTTGTCTCGGATCCTACATTATCCATCAACAAGTTGATTAATAACGCATTACGGAGGTCTCGTCATCGACCTACAAAATGAACATGGTGAGAAAAATCCAATAACAAATGGAAATAAGAATTCAATTTTTAATAGAAAATAAATTCCTAAAAGAAAAGTAAGTTCTAAAAGAAATTATAAGAGAATATGAAAATACAAAATAAAAATTCTATATAGAATATAAAACTAATATTTATAATATATATATATATATATATATATATATATATACAAAAGAAAATAAAATACTATGAATTTTCTAAAAGAAAAATAGTATGTAAAATCATATAATATCTAAAAAATATAATACACATATTCACAAGTATATTACAAAACCAAATACAAAAGAAATGAAAAAAGGGGGTGTAACAGTACAAAAGAGGTACAACAAGAAATTTACACGGTGGGATCTAAGGCCCAACCGCAATCCCAAACAGTAGCCAAAAATAATAACAGAGGGGGAGGGGATGCGTGACTGGATAATGGGGCAGTAATGGTAATCCGGTTGGGCTTTGAGTCCAACATCATAAGCAACCACACAACAAATAAATGAGGGGGTATAATGAATAAGGGAGATGTAAATCCAAAGCAACGGTTGGGCCAAAAGTCCACTAAACCATATCAGAAGATCCATGAACCTCTTCATCTTCCTCATTTGCCAAAATAAACCCTAGTTGCTGCTTCTTCTATTCCGTCGTCCTCCAACCTACTCCGCCGTTTTTGCAACTCAAGCCTTCTTCTTCTTCTTCAACACTATCACCCTGCTCATACTTGTTCCGTCACTTTTCGCAGTTCAAACCTCCCTACCTAACGTTCTAAGCTTCATTCCCTTCATCAATATTACCTGCAAACCAAACGAGAGACCAAAATCAAAAGATCCTTCCAATTTCAGTTGAATGTTGTGACCTCGAGAAGATTGAAGACGAGTTGTTGAAGTTGGAATTGGTGAAGATGGCAGACGAAGACGTTCTTCAAGATGAAGTTTCGAGATGTGAATTCGTAGATCTGGAGATCGGAGATTTATGATGAAGCTATTCGAAGATGTTAACGAATATTCGTGATGAAGATCTGATGGTGATGGTTGTTTGCATGTTGAAGATCTGGAGATGCGAAGGTGATTCCTGATGAATCGTGAAACTGGTAGATCGGAGGAGAGATTGTTAACGGTGTTTTGTTGTTGCGATGAAAGCTTGAAGTTTGGTAGAAGCTCGTTCATGGAGTGATGAAGTTTGGTTCGAGATTGAAGTTCAGTTGTAGATCCAGAAACAAGGCTCATGAGGATGGTGGTGGATTGTGGTTTGATTATAGGTTTTCGTTTGGATCTGGTTGAAGTTGTAGGTTGGATAGATGAACACAGTTCAGCTCTGGAAATTTGGTTGTAGATCTGCTGAAATCTGGTAATTAGTGATAAAGATAATGGAGGTTGATTAAAAATCTGAAAACAGGTGTTCATGCGTTTGAAGGTTTATTCATGGATTTCTGGAAAAAAATTATATGAAGATGATGAAGATCTGAGTAGATCTGGATTTATGATGAAGATGTGATGAATGCGGATGAGTTTCTGGCAAAACTGGATGAATGTGATGAATATTTGGATGAACAGTTCATGAAGTTGTTGGGAAAGATTATGACCGTATGAACATGGATGAAGAACGGATGAAGATTTGTATGAATGTTCAAGTGAAATCTGGAAAAAATGACCGAAAGTTGTATGAGGATATGAACATTCTGGAAAAATGAGTATGAATATGAAGAACATGGATGAATATTTCGGCGGATGATGAATTTTCCAGTGAAGGTTCAAGAGTTTTCCGGCGAGGGTTTTGATTTGTGTGATTTTGCCGGTGAAGTTTTCCGGTGTTTTTCCTTGGGACGCATGCCAGCATTAATGATGAGAGAGAGGCTATTTATAGCCTTCTGACAAGTGTCACGGATTAGACCTGCAAAAACTTGATTAGCTGACTCAATAATTAATTAAATTGTCAATTAATGATAAAGATTAATGATTAAAAGCTGAATCAAATAAATGCAAGTGTTGACTAAACAATTAATGATGGATTAAAAGAAATCGAATTAAATGCAAGTGACTAATTAAATTAACTAATAACAGTAAATGATTAAATACTGATATTAAATGCTGATATTAAACAATTAACAAATGCTGGTGATATTAAAAGTCAAATCAACGTGTTAAAATCAAATTAACAAAAATAATGACTAATTAACCCTAAAAATCTGAATAACGGAAATTCTAATTAAATCCTAGAAATATTAAACCTAGGCTAATAAATCTATTTAAAATCTAAAAGAAATAATAAAAACCAATACATTCTAAAAAACAATTAAAAATTTTAATAAACTAATAAAAATAGAAAAAACTATTTAATCTATAAAAAACTAAATCTAAAATCTAAAATAGAGAAATAAATCTAAAAACTATTATAAAACCTAATAATATTCTAAAAACCTCTAGAAAATAGAAATTAAATTTAAAAATCTAAAATTTGTGCCAAAAATAAGAAATAAATTCTAGAAAATTAAAATCAGTGAATATAAAATGCGAGAATGCGACAAAATAAACAGTAACAAAATCGGATACCGAAATACCAGTGAAACCAACAGCGTGGACTGAATCGTCGGGCAGAGCGCAAATTCCACAATAAAACTCCGTATCCGAAACGGTTTAGATCGTCTGAAACACGATAGAAAAGGGTTGTAATCCCGATAAAATCAATTCGGCTGCAAAATATGCATAGTATGTGATATGCATATGCAAATGCAAATGAAACGAAACATAAGCCAAAAACGAGAAACGGTTGGTCAAATTTTGGGGTACAACACCTAGGGCTGACGATCTAGGAGAGAACAGACAAACCCAGTTACTCAGTGGTAACCACGACCAAAGTAACGACAAAAGACAAAGAGGAAAGCACACATGCAGATGCTAATGCGTATGCCAAAATGAAAATGCAATGCTTATGCCAATGTTCATGCTTATGCGCATGCGCATGCTGACAAAATAGACGAGCGGAGGAGCAAACATGAGATGAAATAAACATCTCGACGGGGATACCCTACATCTATCAAGGGATAGGAAAGTTAATGGCAGAACTAAATCTTGCTTCAAAGTTCCAAATTCTCTAGGGAGAACAAAATTCCACTTGGGGATAAGATATCATGACTTCACTGGAGAGGATTGCCATCATGAATCTGAATCTGATCAAAGAAGACTTGTTCGTTGGGAGAGTCATCTTAGGATCAGAGACTTCCGGGGATAAAATAAATATTCCCTTCATGGAGAAGTGTGGGGCTAGGAAGCTTCATGGAGAAAGGGTAGCAACTTCATGGGAAAAGTACGTCAACTTCCTAGGGAAAGCACATCAGCTTCCCTGGCGAAGTATCTCGACTTCATGGGGAGAATATGGCAATCTCCTCGGGAAAACTTCCTGAGGAAAGTATAGCAACTTCAGTGAGGAAAAGATGATTCCACTAGGAGTGGGTCCTCAAATAATAGGCATTACTTGGAAGATACTGGGGAGATCTCTGCAGTCTTGAAAGTTACTAGAGATTATCGGATCAGTCCAAAAGTGTTGTCAGCTTATAGTCTCGTTGGGGGCTTGCGCTGAGGCAATGGTTTAAAAGTGCTTCTACAACAATAAGACTTTCTGGGGAATGAAGATAGATGTCCTTCCGATATTTCCACAGGTCAAAGCAACTTTATATGTTTCAAAAGCGTTTTCAAACAAAATTTTTAACTTTAGAAAACTTTTCACCTTCAAAATTATTATTAACAAATAGCAATTTGCATAACAAAAATGAAATAGAGATAACATAAATGATAAGAATTGAATAGCAAAAGGTTTTAAGTTATTTCATAATGGTAGCTTGCTAAAGGCAAGACTCCATGGGAAAATACAATGAAATTGGAAACAGGGAAAGGTTACATTGAATCCAACGACCTCTACTGACCCAAATAACTAAGACTACCCAGCAATCCTGCTTCTAACAAGAGCGATTGGATTGGAGTTGATCTCATCTGTAAAATGTTCTTCGATGATCGGCGTCATGTGATGCAGTGAAATGCCTTTGTCCCTAATTTTTGCCTAGACCGCCCTTTCGGGTTTTCAATCCACCGGGACGCTCATTTTTGCCTAAGCTGCCTTTTTAGATTTTCAACTTAGCGAGCTATGTATTTTTATTTGTATTTTCATCCCTTATTTTTTCCTGGATCTCCTTCATAGGTTATGATCCACCGAGATACCCATTGTTGCCTAAGTCGCCTTTCCGGGTTTTCGTCTTAGCGGGTTCTTTTAGGCATAATATTTTCGTACTGCATCAGAGTTCACAGGATGTGCAAGCTCTTCACCATCCATTGTTGTAAGAATTAGCGATCCTCCGGAGAAGACTGTCTTCACAACAAATGGGCCTTCATAATTGGGCATCAATTTCCCACGCATGTCTTTATGAACTGGCAAGATCTTCTTGAGTACAAGCTCTCCTTGACAGAACTCACAGATTCAGACTTTCTTGTCAAAGACTCTCTTCGTCCGTTTCTGATATAACTGATCATGGCACATAGCTGTCATGCGCTTCTCGTCGATGAGATTCAGCTGGTCAAACATGTCTTGAACCCATTCAGCTTCATCTAACTTGGTTTCCATCAATACCCTTAAGGAAGTTAGTTCTACTTTGATGGGGAGGACGACGTCCATTCCGTATACCAATGAGAAATGGGTTGCCCCTGTTGAAGTTCGCACTGAAGTTATATATTCATGCAAAGCAAATGGTAGCATTTCATGCCAATCTTTGTAAGTCTTAACCATCTTTTGCAGGATTTTCTTGATATTTTTGTTTACAACTTTAACAACTTCATTCATTTTAGGACGGTAAGAAAAGGAATTGTGATGTGAAATCTTGAAACTTTCGCACAACTCCTTCATGGTCTTATTATTCAGATTGGTACTGTTGTCTGTTATGATCCGACTTGGAATTCCATAACGGCAGATAATCTCTTTCTTGATGAATCGGGCAACCACTTGCTTGGTCATGTTGGCGTAGGAAGCAACTTCTACCCATTTTGTGAATTAGTCAATAGCAACTATAATGAATCGGTGACCGTTGGAAGCTTTCGGCTCAATTGCCCCAATCATGTCAATGCCCCACATTGAGAAAGGCCGCAGTGAAGATAAAACATTCAGCGGCATAGGCGGTACATGCATCTTGTCAGCATAGATCTAGCACTTGTGGCATTTCCTGGCATATTGGATGCAATCAGATTCCATGCTTAACCACTAATATCCAGCTCTAAGGATCTTCTTGGACACAGCATAACCGTTGGCATGAGTTTCGAAGGTCCCTTCATGAATCTCCTGAAGTAACATGTTTGCTTCACGTCTGTCAATACATCTAAGAAGAACCATGTTGTAGTTTCTCTTGTATAGCACATCGTTGCTGATGAAGAACCTGGATGCCAATCTTCTCAGAGTCTTCTTGTTAAGACTAGTAGCATCGGCTGGGTACTTTTGCTTGAGAAGATCTGCCTGTTGTTTTTACGGTTGAAGCTCAGTGTACTCATACTCAACCAATTTTACCAGTTCAGTGGGTACTTCAAAATCTTCCTCACCCTCATCTTCAGCTTGATAAATGGGTGAATCCCAGTCAGGAGTGAAAGCAGAGTCATTGGATTCAACGAGGTTTGGGATAACACTGCAATGTGTGAAGGCTTATTTTATTAAAATACACAAGAAGAAATGCAAGAGAAAGAATATTCTTTTTTTTTTTTGTAGTTTTTGAAGAGATTTGCCAATTTCGTTTTAAAAGGTGAAAGCAAAAAAAAAAACAAATGAAACAAAAAGAATTTAACAAAATGCATTTATTAATATTCTTTTAAAAGTGAAAAGGTGGTCCTACAAAATAATCCAGTAGCTTTGGGTATAGCTATGGAATTTTGAAAACAACAAATGAAAACATTAAATTACTTTGAAATGGGAAAAATCACGGGGATCTCTATTGCTTCTCAGTTACTCAAAGCTGCATCGCAGTTGAATACCAGGTTGCTCAGGTCATCATCATCATCATCATCATCGTTGATAACATTGACTTGGAAACCTCCGCTGGCAAACACTTCTTGGACAGTACTCAGACGCCCTTTGACCTATGTAGAAGCTTTATCATGAGTTGGTTTGTAACCCAACCCGTGGCGATTAGTCTTGGTCTTGATGTCGATCACTTCTCCCCAACCTTCAGGTATGCTACTGTCGATTTTTGATCTGGTACTATTGAAAGATGCAAAAGATGGAGTACTCTGGCCCACTGTTTCTTCGACTTCCAATAGGACAACATTGGCGATCTCAAGTGCTTGGAAAGAAGTTTCCAAAGCGTCTTCATCGGCCTCTATGCAATGGAAAGAAGATAGGTTGCTCACCATCAGATCCTCTTTACTGTGTATGATAACTAGCTTTTTATCAACCATAAACTTCATCTTCTGATGCAGAGTTGAAGTTACAGCTCCAGCAGCGGCATGGATCCAGGGTCTTCCAAGTAAACAACTGTAATTGGGATTAATGTCCATTACTTGGAATGTGATGTTGAAAACATGTGGTCCAATCAAGATCGGAAGCTCCACTTCTCCAATCATTACTCTGCGAGAGCCATCAAAAGCTTTGACGATCAAGGAAGTAGGCTTCATCACAGTCTCTTTGCAAGCCAACTTGGTAAGAACTCTCTTGGGTAGGACGTTCAGAGATGAACCGGTATCCACAAGTACCCTCGATAAGTTATCTTTCAGGCATTTCACTGATATACGTAAGGCACGATTGTGATTCCGACCTTCTCTTGGTAGCTCCTCGTTGCTGAAGCTAAGAGTGTTGCAGGCGGTAATGTTGGCGATCACACTGTCGAATTGTCCGGTAGTAATGTCTTGAGCAACATGAGCTTGAGCCAATGTCTTTTGCAAAGCAGTTTGATGAGCAGGTGAACTCATTAGCAGAGACAAGATCGAGATCTTGGAAGGAGTCTGATGAAGTTGACCGATAACTTTGTAGTCGCTCTTCTTGATGATCCTCAAAAACTCAACATCTTCATCATTAGTAACTGCTTATTTACCTTTGTCTTTGGCAGGCACAATAGTAGTGGTAGTTTCTTTAGGCAGAGCCTCACTGAAACGGGGAGTATAAATACGACCACTGCGTGTCATCTTGCTTGCCCCAGCTATAGTTGTCACAGTTTCATGATAAGTTTTCAATTCTTCCCTCGAAATAATCTTCTCAGATCCTTTGTCAATCATGTTCACATCGTATTTCCAGGGTACAACTTTAGGATCACTAAAATGAAACGGACTAGGTTTCTGAATAATTATCGGCTTCGGCTGATTCACTATAGGAGTAACTGGCTTAGATATGTTGAAAACAGGCTTTGCAGAACTTGATCTTGGCAAGTTGAAGACAAGCACTTTAACATTCGGCTCTGGTAAATTGAAGACAGGCTCAATCACGACAATTTCATCCTTCTTCACTTTATTAACCACTTGTAGGAAACCATCGTTGATCAATTTCTGGACATCATTCTGAACCCACAAACAACCCTTGGTACTGACATCACAACTTGCACAATCGACATGAGAAGTAGTCACTAAACCGGCTTCAAACAATTTGGCATGGAAAACCCGAAGAGGAGTCTTGATCTAAACAACATCAAGGATGAGGCTTTCATCTGATACATCTTCAGTAGCATTAAATTCCCCATGGTTAGGCAGAGGACTGCTCTTGACATTCGGCTGAAGATCATCAAAAGACAAGATCTTCTTTTCCGTTAACTCTCGGACAAGATGCTTGAGAGTATAACAGCTTTCAAGATCATGGCCAGGCGCACCCTCATGAAATAAACAATGAGCGACGATGTTGTAATTAGCTGGAAGAGGATTAGAAGGCGGACCCAAAGCTCTGGTAGTAATCAAACCTTGTTACACTAATGAAAGGTACAACTTGGTGTAGGTAATCGGAATCGGAGGGCACGACTTGTATTGTCTCCTGTTGGGAGCATTCTGACGAGGAGCCTAGTTCTTCGATTGTTGATAAGCAAGAGCGTTGGGTGCTCGTTGATAGTTGGAGGAGCTTATGCAGGTTGATAACCAGGAGGTTGTTGATAGACCGAAGGCTGATAAACAGGAGCGAGTTACATAGGATGATAAGTAGGAACTTGCTGATTGAAGGCAGGTGTTACAGCTGCCACATACGGTTGTTAATACTGAACAGGATAACCTTGTTGTTGAACATAATTCTGTTGATATTGATAAGGCTGATTTCTTCATCTACTTGCAGATACAACATTAGTTTCACCCTCTTTCTTCTTCTGAGAACTGAATGAAGGTTTCTTCACATGATCTTTAGAGCTTGAACTACCAGCAACACTTGACATTTTACCACTTTTCAGACCTAATTCAACTTTTACACCAACAGCAACGATGTCAGAAAAATTAGCAGTTACACTACCAACCATTCTCTAATAGAATTATGGGCGAACAGTATCAACAAACCAATAAGCTAATTCTTTCTCGGTCAAAGGAGGTTCTACTTGTGAAGCAATTTCTCTCCACCTCTGAGCAGATTGTTTAAATGATTATGAACTCTTCTGCGACATACTCAACATTTGTCTTTGATCAGGAGCCATATCCATATTGTATTTGTAGTTTTTGGTGAAGGCATCAGATAGATCCTGAAAACACTTGATACGAGACTGATCTAGAGTTAAGTACCACTTTGAGGAAGCACCCTTCAAATTGTCCTGGAAACAATGTATCATCAGTTTGTCGTTCTCAACATGAGCAGCCACCTTATGGTAATACATAATCAAATGACTCATTGGACAAGTAGCACCTTCATAACGGTCGAAGCTCAGAGTTTTGAACTTCAGAGGAATAACCAACCCAAATACCAAACAAACATCTCTGGCAGCACCACCAAAGATTTGGTCATCTTTCATCATTCTCAGCCTTTTATCAATAGTCTCTACATTCTCACGATGTTTTTCATATCGCTTATCTTCGCCATCCTTCACATCAGGAATATCATAAACCGGCTCATTGAAACAAGGTTGCACACGAGTATGAACAGAAGCTGGTGCAAAAGTCAGAATCACTTGAGGAGCTTCATAAACCAGAGGAACAACTTGAGGAACAACTTGAGTAATAGGAATCGCAGCAGGAGGAGGCACAAACCCAAACGGAATACCATAAGGACGTACACTTGTAGTAGTAACAAAAGGTTGAGGATCCACAACAATATTGGTAATCTCAGAAACAACGATGGGTTGAGTATCCATCCTTACATTAATGACCTGTAGCATCTCCATAATCTCCCCAACACTTCCCCGAAGGTCTTCAAGTTCATTACTAACACGATCAAGCTCTTAATTTTGTTCAGTCATCTTTTTCTGAGCTCGGGCTCTGGTGTTGTACTGATGCAGAGGACTCAGGGTGACAGAACTGGAAGCAAGAGAACAGAGGATGAGAAACCAAAAGGAAAATGCAAATGCAAAAACCGGATGCCAATGCAATGCAATGGTTTCAAGGATTCCAACGGTCGATTGTAAATATTTTCTAGGAAAAACTGAAAAAGGTTTTAGACTTTGAAATCAAAATTTTTGAATTTGCAAAGGACAGTTGGATTCCTTAAAACCAGGAATGATATGACGCGGGATGCAATTCACAAACACACAAGCAAACAAAAGTCCTAGGTTAGAGGAACATGAGCGGAGCCAAGGTTTACCCATCCTGAAGGTAAGTATTATGGTTTAATTGTATCTGCAGAACAAGGTTCTAAAGGGGTGCCCAAAGTCATTAGTTCGTCTTTCGGATATTATCAATTTCCCGACTACTCGGTGGTTAATAATATTCTCAAAAGAACCTCTTTTGAGTGTAGTATTGCGTAGAAACTATTTTGGGAATACTCCCTCATAGTCCTCGCACTACGTCCTAAATAAGGCCAAAGTTGTGCTTAGGTAACTACAGTCCTCACTATCACAGGCTCAAATCGAAAATAGTGAATATTTTCACGATTAACTCGTTCAACAGTGCTACTTTTCAAAAGGGCCTCAACTGAGCGGTGATTCTCAAGTCAGCTTGGTCGGGATTCAACTCCCTATAAGCCTCATCAAATATATCACCTTCCTATAAAAATTGCACTCAAGTCCGGGTGTAGGACTTATCTCACAATAATGATATAACCCCAAGCAAGGTACAACAATATATATAAGCAAACAATAAAGCAAATAGAAAGCATAAAAAACAAGATAGGGATAACCCTCTGTCACGGTGAAAATTGGATACCAAACTATTGATTAGTTTGAATCTTTAATTCATTTTGCAACCGAACTTTGATTTGTCCAAAGGAAGGGATAAAAATCGAAATTCCCACAATGCAATGCAAATGCAAGGTTTAGAGAGTTTAGGTTCGGGGGTTGGTTAAACTTAGGGAAGGTACTAGCATCCTAAGTTTCTGTAGTACTCTACAAGAACCTCTTGTTTTATATTTGTTTATTGCTAAGTGTTTATCTGCTTAATGGTTTAAAGACCTAGGGGTTTATTTCTAAGTATACTCGATAAGATATCGCATCTTATGCCTACATATCCTTACGGGAGTGGAATCAGAGTATTTGTAGTTCTCCTAAAGGGTTAGAGGAGTTCTTTGACTGTGGTCAAAGTTCCTACGGGTTTAGGGTAGTTGTTTTGATTGATTTTAGGAGAAGCGATGTGTCTTCATTTTAAGGGAGATGTAATCTCCACAAAGTGTAAGGAAATAGTCTTTGCATCGTCTTAAGAAAAGGGCTTAAGTACTCGGATTGTTTGGCGAGTATGCCTTTGTTTCTCTTAAGGCAAAGTCCCTACGGCTTGATTGTATTGTTGTTGAGTGGAGATTCTATCTCACTTAAGATGATTGACATCTTTCTCTAATGTGTTTGGATTTTTGAATTGAGTTGTATGGTGTTGAATGTTTGAATATTGTTTGTATTGTGTTGATTGAGTTTGTTTGTATGTTGTAAGGATAAAAGTCCTTCCTATGGGGTAGAATCTATCCTAAAGATCGACTTGAATGGGATCAAGGATCATGGGGAGTGTGATGCAAATGTAGATGCATACGCACGATTGTTGGGATCATGCGCAGATTCTTCCTTTGGACGGATGCAATGTATGAATATAAATTGATAATATAAATTGCTGAAGAATAAATTGCGGATAAAGTAAACCATACACACGCATGAAAGCGCTAAGGTGTTGGTGAATGTGTCGTGGGGTGCACGATTGATTTGTATTTTACGATGTTGATTGATTTTAGGCGAAGGTTGGATTGTTTTTAAGTGGAATTGTTTGATTTTAGGCGAAAATAAATATTAGTTTTGTGAGTTGGTTAAAAATTATGAGATGAGTTTTCTTATTTAAATAAATAGTTTTAAAAAGGTTGAGGATTATTAATTAAATTAAGTTTTAAATAAATTATTTTATTAGACAAATTTACTATTGGTTATTTAGAGAAGTTGTATTATTTTATTATTAAAGAGATTTTTATCAAATAAAGAGTTATTATTTTATTTTTTTAAATGAAACATCTTTAATATATTATAAAGGGTTTATTAATTTGATTAAAAAAAGTGAAAGATTGAAATATTAGTTAAAAGTTAGTTAAGAATAAAGCTAGATAAAATAAAGGGGAAATTTAAGTAAAAAAGGTTTTATTATTATCATAAAAGTATTAAAAAAGGTCATTTTAAATATACAAAGGGGTTTTACTATTATATATAAAAAAGGATTAAATTAAAAATTAAAAGAAATAAGTTTATTTAATAAATTGATAAAAAAACTGATTGAAAATTAAAGAAAAGGGTTAATCATTTTTAATAAAGAGTTAATTGATTAAATTAAACATGTGATTAAAAACTAATTAAAATTGATTAATAGTTAATTGGGGAGATGGATTAATTAGCAGCTTAATTAGGGGGTTTAATGGAGAGTTAAAGGGTGGTTTAGCGGTGGTTAGTGATGAGTGTGTGACAAGTGGGTGTGTGATTAGTCGACAAAATAAAGCAAATTCAGAAGAAGAAAAAAAGGAGAAACCCTAAGTTCCCCCCCCCCCCTTTTTCGTTCTCGATCTCGTCTCTCTCTCGCATCTCCTCTTCGTCCGTTCCGATCCCGACCACCCTTCCGTTTCATCCTCTTCCAATTCTATACCTGAAATCAATATCAAAACATCAATAAATCAAGAACATGGACGAGGGTGAGAGTTTTACCGAAGGTTGGTGGTAGCGTTGGCGTTGGAGCTGGCTAGAACGTGATGTTGAACTTGCGGCGGTTTGGGGTTCGCGGCAAAAAGAGAGATAAGTGCTCCAATCTCTTGGTTTCGGTTACTGGGGTTTCGACGTAGTATTAGGGTTTCTTTTCGATCTTGTGGGATAGGGGTTTTTTTCTTTTGAATTCTTTCTCCTCAATTTATAGACTTTTTGAGAATGAATCCTGGAAATCTGATTTAAAGCGTTTTTAAAAACCCGATTGGACCTTCTGTTTTGGTATGGATACATTTAGAAACTTTCCTTTCTCGTTCCAACGAAATCTCCTCTCTGATTTGGGCGTAACCATTTTATTAAATGCTCAAAGCTTTGGATTTGGATATTCTGAATCTTCTTGGGAATATTCTTCACTTGATTTTTGCTGACTTGGAAATTACGATTTGTAGGTGTGGGTAGCAATAGTTTGGGCCAAGGAAGAGTTAGAAGCCCATAGGGGAATTCGTGCTCGATGTTTTGGTGAAAGCTTCCATGGAAACAAAGTTGGTGATGAAGGGTAACAGCTGCAATAGTTCTTTGTGCACAAGCTGAACACAAGGTACATCTCTCCAATTCAATCTCTACTCCTTAGTTTTTTTTTTCAAACTGATATATATCTGAATATCGTTTCCTTTTCATGTGTTTAATGATAATGTTTGGAATATTGTGTCCTGGTTACTCTGAAGTTGATGGAGGCAAAAGCCAATTCTCGCAGGTGGCTTCGGTTCGAGTCAGGAGTGTGAGCCTATTGTATGTTGAGCTTACTTTGGAGAAGAAATCTTCGACTTCTTGTAGGTGATTGCTGCTGCTGATAACTGCTGAGGGAGTTGGGGCGAGGCAGCCTGAGATGGATTTTCTTGTGCTGGCTGTTGATGGGCATACTCGGAGCTTGTCCTGAGGTAAAACATTGGGGCAACACTTCTGGCTTAATACTTGATTCTTGTTGCATCCTAAATCACCTAACAACTGTTGTTTCCTGGCTAGTGTGGCTGTTTGCGAGTGGCTCCGACAATGGTTGCACAGACAAGGAGCATCTTGGAGGGTGAAAGTGGCCTTGGTCGAGGTTGTACGAACGGGCGCTGGGAAGCCAATTTTAACGATTCTTTTAATCCTCTGTTTGTTGATAATATTGCTCTGAATGGCTACTCTTATGTTAAAAGCAGGTGGTGGATATGGATTAATTCCTAGAGTATGAACCTAGTAATACTCTCCATTTCATTGGTCTGCTTTCTCACATATGTTCTTCATAGTGCAGTCCATATCACAATCTGCACTAACACCTTTGAATCCTGGTAATGCAGGGACATCTTCATTTTAAATGCTAACTTCAAGGTTTTGTTGAGTAGGTACTTGTAACTTCAGGCATAAAGAAAGTTGTGTTAAAGTGGTAATAAGTCACCAGGTAAGATACCATGAGCCTCTTCACTTTCACGATTTAACTATTGGCGTCCTAAAGTGGTTCGCCTTAAGTTCTGGTATTCGTCCTGTTACTTCCGGATTAGCAGGTTATTGCCTTGTTCTCTTGACTGTGTCTCTCTTTTTACAGGACCGTTCAGTTAAACAAGGGGAATGGGTTTATCAATGGAGAATCCCGTCTTGGCGTGTCCGTCCGTAGGAGCAATGACTTTGTTGTCATTATTGTGGACATATTTAATGATGCCAATTCGATTGTGCAGGTTATAGGTTGGTAGGAAATGTCCTTCGAGAAAGCGAACAGAGCCTTACTTAATTATGTACGAGGGACTGTCAAGAGAAGTAGGAGCAAGGGCTTTACAGAAGCATATCTCAAAATCAAATTGTTGCGGTGATTGAAAGCAATGGTATCCTTGGATAACCGGATCGTTGGAAACTTGTAAGAAAAACGCTCCATCACATCATGATGATTCCATGTTCTTCTCACTAAAAAATGTAGCTGCAGGTATCACAAGATATATAACCGCACAATTATATGCTTTATATGCTTAAAGGATGGTAGTAGATACTCTCATCAGTGTTCTTTTTCTTGCAGTGGTTATGTGATAATGGTGGTCATAAATTTACGGTTGCGGTCTAAACAATTCCTCTCTTGAACGCTGCTGCTATGGAGAGTCCTGGTGCAACAGACACTGTGGTTATTTATTTGGAAAGCACGGGTGGTAGCTTCACAACCAGCTAAGGGACAGTTGAATTTACGATCAAATCTGCCGAAACGTCGCGAGGCTCCATCAATAGCATCAATCATGTTGGTAACATCTGTTAAGATAACTTGTTTTAATAGCAACAACTTTGGAACTTAATCAGGGTATTCCCCTCAAATTTATCTGGGCAACTTCCGCAACGGTTTCGAATCTAGGCAGTGGTCTGGTTAATGTTGGATACATTGTTCAACTTTTGAATCATGGTATTGTTGCGTCTTTTTCCCATCCTTTTTTGCATTGTATTCCTCATAACACTTGAATTTAATAATTGAACTTCTGACTTTTTGCGTTGAGATTCTGCTATGGTGAGAAACTGAATGCTCCGGTTTTCATAATTTTGCAGATAAAGGTGAAGGTAGGTTCAAAAATCCCTCGACAACACCACGTGGCAGGCATACATACGGGGTGCTATGACATTTCTTGCTATATGCTTTGTCGATGCAGTAAAGACGGTCAAGGATCATGAGACGCATAGCCGAAACTCCCTTTGCAGCAAAATGCTTCGTAACTCAATTTGCGGATGCAAAACAGATAAACTTCTTTGTGAATATCTGAGTATTTGATAATGGTTATGTGATTGAATGTTGATGCTTCCGTACTTATGTTGGCCATTTATGCTTTGCTTCATGCTCCAGGTGTTACCGACATACCAGTCGATCTAACCCAACGGCAATAGCCAGCGTATGCCGAACCCTGTCGACGGTAACTTTTGCGTGAGGGTCTCGCTCCAATACTTATGGACCGGTAGCTATTGTGGGGGAAGATGTTGCTGATCTTGTTGTGGCAGCTATCGCTGAACTGCAGATTGTAGATTCTGCGCATTTGATGTCATGCCGCCAAACGCATCTTGTGATTTGTTGCTGCCGACTACCGCTTCCTGAGTCGTGCGCTGGAAGTTGCCATGGATGATTAAGCTTACAAGTCTTTGTTCCAAATGCTCCTTTGCTTGTGACTGAGATCACTTGTTACAAAAATTGCAGTGCAATCATAACTCTAGTTTAAGAAAAGGTTGAATATTTATGTATCAATTAAGTTTGCTTCGATCACAACAGATATATGAACCTCAATATGCCTTGAGAGGAGACATAAAATAGATGGCCTGAAATGGTATTCATAGAGTTCCACGAAATTACTTCCAATTTAATTTGTAATCATAGTGGCATGTAGTTGACTAGAAACGGATGTCTTAATGTAGAGTTCATCTCTTGAAAAACAACTGTACCAATCTTGTAACCTTGATATCATGTATGTATTCTCAATAATGGTAATAAGTCTTGGATATAATCATCTTCAGAAAGGATACTTAACTTCTCGTAATAACTTGCATGTTCTCAATAACTCAAAACCCACTTAAACTCGAAGAAAAAAACCTTTTAGCCTTGTGTTCTCCCTAAAGGGGGTTGTACTTCTTGAAACTTGATGTTGAAACATGGCACGAAAGTTCTCATAAAACAAGATTAGTCCTCAAATGATCACGTCTGAACGAAAGCTCTTGAGAAGTCCTGGAAGTGGCTAGTACACTCTTGATGTTGAGTTGCGCTTATGATGTTCTCTTAAATTATTGAGCTGTTGAACTTCAATTGAGCTAGTCACGTCCTTGCGATGTCTGGCTATAAAAGTTTATATTTTGCGCCACTGCACTTGCATGAATTGGTTATCCACAAGACATATAATATTAGATAAAAGTCAAATAACAACAGAAAGTGCACGAAAAGAGGTGGGATCTCGCGGTCAAAAATTAGGGTGCGACACCCTCAAAAGATAAGAATTCCCCAGTGAAGTCGCCATTTTCTGTTGCAGTGAGAATAGGATATCAAATTATTGATTAATTTGAATCACAATCTTGATTCACAACTGGTCTTTGATTTATCCAAAGGAAAGGTTAAAGAAAGAAAAAACCTATTTTGCATCGTAAACACAATGCGGGGAGAGATCTAAGGTTCGGGGGTCGGTTAAGCTTAGGGAAGGTATTAACATCCTAAACTTTTGTAGTACTCTATGGGAACCTCTTATTTTAAAATATGTTATTGCTATGGTTATCTGCTTAAGAGTAATGCTAAGGGTTAAAGGGTAAGAGAAAGACCTAAGGAGTTAGTCCTGAGTTTACTCGCCAAGATTCGCATCTTGTGCCTACGTATCCGAGGTAGGGGATGGAATCAGAGTAATCGTAGTTCCCCTCGAAAGGAAGGAATAAAAACTTCTTGATTGTGGTCAAGGTTTCAAAGGGATGTAAACGTTCATAGGGAAGCGCTTACATGGAGTGTGGAAACTCCTATTCTACGTTGTAAGTTGAATTGAAAAGGGTGAGGTTAGTATTCCACGACGGGAACGTACATTGAGTGCGGCGACTCCTAATCCTAAGGCTAGGATAAAAGGGTGAATGCCTATGGCGGGACACCTAAGCATGAGTACGGCGACTCAAAGTCTTAAGGTTTGGACGGGCGAGGGTTAAAGACTATTGACACGCCGGTCAAACGGTTAGACCTTTCTTTCGGAGGAGAAAATGCGGTAAAATAAAGTGTTAAATAATGGAAAATGCGAGCGATGGATATAATTGATGATAGCAATATGAACATGGTTAGACATTGAGTTAAAATTGACTGGAAATTGAGATTATTTGTTAGATGTGGGTTATGATTAAGTTGGATTGGTGAATTTGGAAATGATTTAGAATTAAGAGTTAATTGTTTTTAATTATTTTTTGTGAGAAATTAAGAATTAAAATTAAATCTAAGTTGAACAGAAAATTAGAAATAATTATTTTTAAGGAAAATTAGATAATGTGAGGATTAATTATCTTTATGATTTTTGTGAGAAAAATTATGCAATTAAGAAAATGTTAGAATCTGGATTGGACTTTAGTTAAAAAGGTGTTAGAAATTAAATTAAAAAGTTACTCTTGAATTAAAAATAAAATATTTATTTTTTATAATGAAAGCTAAATTCTAAAAGTTGAAAATAGAAGTTAGAAAGGTTTTGGATTTTTATTTTGGCTATATTTTTGTTTTTTTTTTAATTATTGTTTATTAAAAAAGAAAATTGAACATTAAAATAACATTTTTGTATTTTTTACCAATAAAATAACCTAAAAAAAAAAAAACTAAGTGTACTTATTATTATTTTTTAGGAGAAATTAAACTAATATTAAATTCTAAAATTATTACACATTAATTTTAAACAGATTCATTTTTATATTTTTGTTTTTATTATAAAACCTAAAAAAACTAAAACTAAAATCTTTTTATTATAAAATTCGTTTTTTATATTATTAATTTAATATTTTCAAATTTTTAAATAACTAGTTAGTAATTAGTGTTAGTAGGTTAGTTATATTGTTTATTAATAATTAAGTTACAAATGAATAATAAAAACTAAACAAAATTGAAAATTAAAATAAAATTAAAAAAATTAAAAAATCAGGTTGGGCCTGGGTCATAACCCCAGGACTCAAACCCGGTCCAACTATAACAGAAAAGGGGGGAGGTTAGGGTTCTGAAGCCCTAAATCCTCAAGCAAAACGACGCCCCCTCCTAGAGCTCCCTCTATCTGATTCTTTTTCTCTTCTTTTCCTATAGACGCGATGTCGTCTTCTCCCTCTTCCGTGTGCAATCTCACTTCCTCCTCCTTGTTTGCTTCCTTCTTCTTCTTTTAGCCTTTTTCTTCTTCTACATGTCACATGCACACAAGAACCACCGGGAATGTTAGAAAAAAACTTACGGTTTTGTTGATGGTTGTCCAAATTTTGCTTTAACGGCAGATGATGCTTATGGGTTATGAACGCGGTTTGTGACGATGATGAGAACGGAACTTCGTTCTCTGAGTTATAGTTGGTTTTGACGGCTTGATGGCTCGTGACAGTTGCTCGTATTTTGCGGTTGGCTTTTGTGTTGGTTACGGTGTTTTTTCGTGATGCTTTTGATGGTTGGAGGGTGATGATATTGACGAGGTGTTCCTTGTCTCTGAGCCTTTGGGTTGCCGGCTTTGTGATTTGTGGTTGACATTTCATTTCAGATTTTTCTTCCCCTTTTTCTGTCCGAATCTTGTTGTTCTTATAGAAATTGTTTTTAACACGGTTTGAAGAAACTTAAAGTTGTTTCCTTTTTTCGCAAAAACATGTTCCAACATGTTGGATTATTCCATTTTCGTATCTTTCAACATTGATGGAGATGGTATTCTAGTTTTCAAAATATTTGTTGATAATTCTTCTGATACCTTGGATTTGGGTTTCCGTTCTTGATATCTTTCTTCTAAATCTGGCTCTGTTATTATTATTTTTGATGATGATATTGCCATTTTTGAATCCTGCTGGACTATTGATAGTGGTACCATTTTCGGATCTGCTGATGGCTAATAATATTCTGCCCATATTTGATTTCTAATGCTGGTTGGATTTTATTACTGTGATGATATTTGATTTTCGAAATCCCATTTCTTATTATTTTTCGGATGATTGGTTCTGGTTATTGATGTTCAGCTTCATTGATGAAGCTGGATGTTTCCATTTTCGGATCTTGTCCCTTTGATGATGGTTTTGGGATTTCTCTTTAAGGTCGGGTTTGGACATAAATCATTTTTCTAAAAATCTATTTTTTTCTTTCTCGAACAAGAACAGAAATTTGCCGGATTTTTGCAGAGGTCGGAAAACGGAATCCGGGAGGTGGCAACGACCTTGTTGTTTCCCTCTCGGGAGGTCCGGTGATGATAATTTTCTGAGGGTCTGAAATAACTAAAAATCATTTTTCGATAAAATTAATTTAATCCCAATGAATAATAATTTTTCTCTGATATTGTCTGGTTTTTGCAGGTTCGGCAACTCGGGAATGAAGACTTGGAAGCTGAAGCTCAGATTTAGAACTTTAGGAAAAATTTAGGATTAGGACTTTTTAATCTGTAAATCTTCGAAAATGTAAAAATTCGGAATAATACTGTAATCTGAATATTGTACGAAAGTTGAAAAATAAATAAATTCAGTCTTCAATAACATGAGCTTTAATTTTCCGACTAAATTCAATTCGTATCTCTTTTTGAATAAACTCGACACTTCACAATCCGAAGTCGACAACTAACAACTTGCAAATACTTAAAACCAACTGACGTCCAACGCAGATTTTGAGTTCCACCGTGCCTTGGAAAAAATTAACCCGTGATCGGTAATAGAAATAAATGAATACGACCTTAAACTCGACTACATAAAATCCCTGGAATTATGTCTCGCACTGATTCAAATCCCAATCCGTTCAACATTAACGACCTCAGATCAAACAAATCAAATCGATTAATAACCCACATTTTAATGATGGCTAGCAATCCAATTCTTGACTCTAGACGGACTATATTGAGGCATCTGACATCGATACTATCATAGAAATCCAAGCCAATCTCAAACTAAGTGTCGTGTAAATCGGGAGACAAGAAACCCTAATTGCCTGGGGATCCTCTGACAATGAATTGGCTCTGTAATCGTCAACGGACTGTGAACTAATGATAATGTTGTACTTCATGAATTAAAAAAACATGCAGTATTATTTTCCTGCAAAACAAACAGACTGAGAAAACCGGTTAGCAGTTAGTGAAAACGAAAAAACGGAACAAAATAAAATGCGACATGATCAGTGATCTAAAGGTAAAATTTGGGGTATGACATATGGTAATCAATGACCCGATGCACATTTTGTGAAAACTTATCAAATTCAAATTCTGCAGCATTTTTGGCACCAAATTCAAATGTTTCATCATGAGAATATTCTAGATCACTTCATTTTAATTCTCCTACCTCATCATAATTAATTCTCACCATACACCTTCACTAATCGCCACTTGATCATTAATTTCCCTCCAAATTCAAAATCCAAGCCTAATTTTGTTTCTAAACCAAACTTTAATCCACCAAATTTTCCAAGCCTAAATCCTATAAATAGAGACCTCATTTCTCTCATTTCACAAGCTTTTGATAGTCAAATTCACAAGCTTTTTTTTCTTGACTCTTTCTTTTTTCTCCAACTACTAAATTCACCAAATCTTTTTATTCCTTTGAAATTAGTAAGTTCATCATTAGAACTTACTAATCTTTAAGCTAAACCTTCATCCATTCATTTTTTCATCATCAATTTCAGTAGATCAAGGCTTTGGAGTAAGGTTTTTGGAGTTGATTTGAATAATTTTCAGATTTGAAGTGGTAATCTCTTGATCCACCATTGTTGTTCTTGATACGTCCTTCACAATATGATCTATTGTTGAGATTCTTGTTGCTTGATCTTTGGATCTTGCAAGTTGTGTTCTATTGGTGTTGTTTGCTGTTATTTTACTTGAATTTTTATGCTCAATTGCATACTTGATCATGAGGTGTTTGAAGAAACGAATGATCAAGTTTTGCACATTTTAAAAGCTAATTTTATGTTTTTTAACAGGTGTAATCGATTACCTTCCTGGTGGTAATCGATTACACAGTGAGCATTTTAGCTTTTTTGCTTTGTTTTGGTTCTTTCTTCTTCTTTTTCAATTTCCTTTTGTTTTTTTTTGCCTTGGAATACATTTTTAAAGGTTCTTTTTCTCTTTAAATTCATTGGACTTAGGGTGCAGATGAAGTTGGATAAACATTCACTAATTCAAATCTATCTTTAAAGTGAATTGTTCAATTCATTTTAAGTGTTTTGAGTTAATGATATGTTTAGTGCTTTAATTCACCAAGATGAATGGATGAACTTAAAGATGGGATGACCTTGAAATTGTAATTCAATTTGGCTTTCCCTTTTCCCTTCTTCTTTTTTTTCTTCTTTTGATCGATGAAAATCTTCAATATCATTAGAACTTATTTTAAGTTCTTAATGAAGATGAGATTGTTACCACTTTTCTTTTCGTGCAGTATTGCTTTCGAAGAGTGATCTACATATCACTTCTCTAGCATGCATTAGCACTAACATTGTTATTGACTGACCTTAGATAGTCGTGGTTTCTACATAAACCCGATTACGATTGTTTAACATATCGCTAAATTGTCCCGTAATTAGAAAGTGATCATTCGTGGCTCAAACTTATGTTTAAAAGTCTAAGTATGGTTGATTATTTGTCTTAGGTCCATCACTTATGAAACTTGTTGTTAGGAGGCTTTGATTTTATCAATCCTCTAATGAGTCTTCATTAACTTTGGCCTAAATACATGAGTTAACCATCGTTGATCATTTGTTCTAACAACTAATCATTAACTCACTAACAATATTATTGTACTAATTTTGTTTATGTTTCCTTCTCGCTCCCTATCTCTCTTTTATTTACATGCTCCATTATTATCATCTCATATCATATTATTATTTATGCTTCCACTCTTTTTCTTTTGTCCATTCGGACCATATATTGTTTAAAACATTAATAAAGGATTAAACCTCTAAAAAACTCGGTGCTTTTAATTTTGTGGTTTTGCTCTTGGACTATTCTTAGACCTCGGACCTCTTGGACTATTCTTGAACCCTTGGACTTAAAATTAGTTATCTTTCCTTATGCTTGGAGTATTATGGATCTTTGCCTTTATTTGCCTTGCTGATTTGCTATGCTTCAAGATGGAGGGCATTCTTATTAGGCTTTCTATGGAGTGTGTTACAATTTGGTAAGATCCTTATCATATCTAGCTTTTATTTTGATTTTTAGGATAGTCACTTCATCTCCTCCTCTTCTTAAAATTTTAAAATCTTCTCCCTTTTTTCAAAAACCTTATCGTTTTCAAACTTAAAACTGCTTTCACAATAAAACCTTGACTTTTGTCAAGTGATTTTCAAACTTTGTTTTCTTTAATAAATTTCAATCATTGATGATCATATTTTGACAAATTTCAAAAATACATAAAAAATATAAAAACTCATCAACTCTTTTTGTGCCTTTGTGCACTTTTTCATTTTAAAACTTTTCATAAAGTTTAGACATGAGTCATTTCCATAGTTGAGATATAATTCTCATATTCCTCATATTATTTATGATGTTGACATTTTACATTTAGTTGTTGAGTGATAGACTTGTTGATTTTAATCCAAACAAAATCTTCCATCTTTAGGTGATGCAAATGTTGTCTTATACTTGTGGGCGACTAGTCGTGGTTTTCTCCTTAAAATGACGACTTGTCTTTACATTTAAAATCAATCAAAACCAACAATTTTTTGTTATTTGTACCACGAACTATAGAGGTTTGATCCTATATTGCATTTTATGGGTACGTAGGCATGAGGCGATAAGTCTCTTCAAACACAAAAATCTAACAAAATATTTCTCTTCTCATCTCCTCAATCTCCTTTCAAACGAACCTTTTTAAACCAAAAAGCATAGATATTTCAAAGGGCTCCTATAGAGTACTATAGACATTTTGGGTGCTAACATCTTCTCATTGTGTAACCAACCCCCTTACCCATTCTCTGTTTGTTCTTGTTTTAGAACTCTTTAGGTTTTGTTCGCTCTTTTCCCTTTCTTTTTTGGATAAAATAAAAGTGCAGTGGCGACTCTTGAATTTTTTGAGTTAAGTTAATCAATAACTCACACTCACAATTTCTCCATTTTAGAAAATTGGTGACTATACTGGGGATCGATGGTTTTCAACGGGTTTAGCCTACTTTGATTTATTTATCGCTTTTTGTTTGATTTGTTTGTTATTGCTTGTTTTGTTTGGGTGCCTAGTGATTTGTGTGGTGAGATAAGTCATATACCCGAACTTGAGTGCACTTATGATAGAAGGGTGGTACAATCTTGTTGGCTTACGTGGAGTAGTCCTTACAAAGCTAACTTAAGATCCCCCGCTCAGTGAGACCCTTTTGGGATTACTGATGTCTTACGAGTAGTCGTAATTAGCATTACTTTTTCCGACATGGGAGCCTGAGAAGCTGGGGACCTTAGAATCCTTTAACCCATCTTGGCCTTATTAAGACGCGGTACATTGGATATTCAGGTGTAGACTTGAATTAGTTGTTACACGATACCATACTCAAATGAGTTTCTCTTGAGAATATTGTTGACCGACGAGTAGCCGTTTAAGCCGATAATATCTAAAAGATGGAATTATGAATCTGAGAACTTTTTAGAACCTTGTTCTACAGGTGTTGATATAACTTTAGTACATACCATTGTGGGTTGGTTCGTACCTTTGGTGTCATGCTCGCGTCGAACCTTTGAACCCGTGTGTTTTGTGTGATCTTGTTTGTGGGTGTTGTCTCTTGCACTCATGCATTCATGAACATTTTGTTTCAGTCAGTTTTAAGGATCTTAGAGATTTTCCTTTGCAAACATCACACATATTGCGATTATGGATATTGGAAGGAGAAACACTTAGAAGTACGGCTTCCGAGCTCCCGATCCTACAAATTTGAGAAAGCTAGTATCCTTGGTAGTTGATCGTGCAGACTTCAAATCTCGTCATAAGAGACTTCTATTTGTTCTTTCTACCAACATTGAAGATAAAATTCTGAACACACTTGTACAATTCTATGATCCTGTCTACCGATGTTTTACTTTTCCTGATTATCATCTCATGCCAACCTTGGAGGAGTATGCTTATGTGTTGGGTATACCTGTTTCTAATAAGGTTCCTTATAATGGTTTGGAGGAAGTTCTTAAGCCTCAAGATATTGCTGCAGCCACCCATTTGACAAAATTTGATATAGATGCTAATATGAGAGTTAAGGGAGACATCAAAGGTTTGACTTCTAATTTCTTGATTAGGAAAGCCACTTTATTTGCTATGTTAGTAGCACATTGGCGTTTGAGGCTATATTTGCTTTGCTTATATATGGACTAGTCTTGTTCCCAAACGTTGACAACTTTGGGGATGTTAACGCTATTAGGATTTTCTTGATTGGGAACCCTGTTCCGGCTTTACTTGGTGACACCTATTTCTCCATCCATAGTAGGACTTCTAAGGGAAACGACACCATTTTTTGTTGCACGCCTCTGCGTACAAGTGGTTAATTTCACACTTGCCACAATCATCTACTTTTAGAGAGAACACGAATTATTTAAGGTGGTCTCAGAGGATCATGTCCCTTACTCATGGTGACATTACTTTGTCTTCTTCTGTTTATAAGAATGTCCAGATTATTGATAATTATGGGGAGTTCTCCAATGTTCCTCTTCTTGGAACACAAGGTGGAATTAACTACAACCCGAGTTTAGTTCGCCGTCAGCTTGGTTATATGCTGAAGGATAAGCCTAAAAATATTCTACTTGAGGGTTTGTTTTTTCAAGGAGGGGATGATTCGCTTGGCTTGAGGAGAAGAATGACTCATTCTTGGACTAAGATTCATAAGATGGGTAAAAGAGAGTTTGGAAGACAAGTTTGCATTTCCTTGAAACCTTATACACTCTGGGTGAAAAAGAGAGCTAAAGATCTCAAAATGCCTTTTCCTTTTGAGAAACCTATGACTACAATGGTCGCTACGCAACTCCCTGTTTCTTATGATGATGTAAAGACTCTTAAAGATGCTTTGGTTAAGATGAAGCAAGAGAAAGAGATGTGGGAAAGTAAGTTTCATACTTCTAACAAGGAGAAGACGAAGTTACAAAAGCAGATGAAGGAAAAATATGACTTGATTGAATTGCTTGAGCGACGTGCTGTGAAGAGACATGCAGATGATTTATTTTCCTCTACTACTTCATCACATCCTCTTACTTCCGATGCTTGGAAAGGTGTTGTGGATCAGCTCGTGTTATAGAAGACCGCCATGAAGGATAACTATGAGAGAGAGATTAAGAGACTCCGAAGAAAGTATCAGCTCGGATCATCATCAGATGTTCCTTATAATCCTTAGAACCTAGATTTTTCTTATTAAATTTTGATATTCTGTAACTTGTACTTGATGAATCACACCTACAACACAAATACTTTATTCTCCTAACTTAGAAAGATAACATGTGAGACTCTGCTCTTAACAACCTTCTTTGCGCCCATTGGTTGCGATGAACTTCAGTACGTGCTCCTGAATGTTCGACATCTGACCTACAATAGAGAAAAAGGAAAACAAGTCAATATGACGAAGGAAAACGAACAAGAGAAAGCAAAGAAAACACCCACTACCTAGGAACCTCAATGCCACCTTGTCGGACCCGCACTCGAGGGGGGCCTTGGTATTAGCCAATCGAGGCTCACGGAGAACCTCTTCGCGCTCGTCCAAAATAAAATTGCCGTCCTTGTTAACGCATTTGGCAGAAATAAAGCCGGAGATAAACTCGACTATCTTTTTGTAAGAAAGCCGATCATCGGCATCCAAGTCGGCATGCTTGATGATGTAATTGTCCATGCCCTGCGTGAAGTGCTCCTTCTCCCACTCGAAGGGAAACTTCGATGCCAACGTCTCCTCTCGCTGCCCGTCCTCCTCTTTGACCACGAGGTTATATAAAGAGTCGATGGCCACGTGCGTTACGAGCTTCACAATGAAGTACCTGTCCTTAAAAGAACAGACATATTTCATATAGGCTCGAAACAACTTCCTCGGCTGCTTCAGGGACACCCAGTTGTGCCAACCATGAAAGGTTTGCTGTTGTAGATGAAAAGTACGAAAGAATAAGAGGAGTGTGGCTCTAATACAAAGGTGTCGGAACACAAGTTCAAATGCTAGTATGAACGCGATCGCATTGGGGTGGAGCCGCGAGGGCGACAGATGCAGCCAATGGAACACTCCTTTTTGACAGTCACTAAAGGGCAGACGGAACCCTGCTTCCTGAAACACAGACTCATACATAAGGAACCTCACCCCCTTAAAATACGAACAAATATGGTGCTTCTCTTTGGGCTTATAGACCATCCAATTTTGGGGAGAGCCCACAACGCGGTCCTTGACAGTGACGAACGCGTCAGTGTCGTCGACGACGAAATGCCTAGGGGCTCCTTCCCGGCCCAGTCTTCGGGCGTGCAAGCTTGCTCAGCTCTAGCTTGCTTGATTGGGGTGTCGGACTCAGATCCATCATCGATCAGGATAACACCCTCAATCCTCGTGGCCATTTTACCTAAAAATCAGAGGAAAACAGTGAATTTGACATCTAAGATCAAATCCACCCTTTCACCGTAAATCAAGTGAAAGGGAGAAAAGAGGGGCAAGGAGCCGCTTGACGAACTCTCCCCAAAGCAAATCAGTGGGCATTCATCCTCAACAAAAGGCTCGTCTGCAAGGAGAATCTCCCCGACACGAGACAACAAGCCTCCATTCTCGACAGAAAAGCTCATCTACAAGGAACATCTCCTCGATGCAAGACGACGAGCCTCTCTTCTCGACGAAAAGGCTCTTTGATGTGTGATCTTCCTCTAGTGGAATGCAGGGAGCCTCCTCGAACCTCCCTGACGCGAGGCTTCCCCGCGATGTTCACACAGTCAAGGGAAGCAAGGCTCCCCGGGACCTCCATCGTAGGTCCCCGAGATCTTCATCGGAAACTTCATGGAGTTTCCTAGAATCCTCATGAACTTTCCAGCGACTTCATCAAAAACTTGATAGGAGCGCCGCAAACTTCATGAATAACGCCAAAATATTCATGCGTTCCCCGGGAACTTCATGAGCTCCCCGAAGGAACCGCCGGAAAATGCATAAAATTGTCGGAAAGTTCATAAAAACTGAAGATAAGACCAAAGACTTACTTGATGAATGCAACTTCTAGATGACAGAGAAATATTGACGGCGGCGACGACAACATGCGTTCTTCAGAAAGCGGAGAGAACTTTGAGAGACTTATGAAAACTCTTGAGCCAAATGAAGGGGAGCGTGCAAATGAAACAATATTCCCCCTATTTATAACTCTAGCACGGGAAACGAAACATCACTAGGCACTCAAGTTCCCCTACTCGTAGCCGCCCTAGGCATTGATTGCTCTTGACACGTGACCCTATAAGACACCGCACGCGTCCTTTCAATTCCCTCTCCTGATCGGGGCAAGAGCTGCCAATTTCCCTTCCATTTTCGTCACATCGTCGGCCATATCACCCAATGGGGACATATCCTCGGGGGAACAGGAAAAGAGCCAAGACTACGTACTGCGAACAGGCCTTCCCGCGAGCTCTTGTCCGGTCGAGCAAGTTACTTATCTTGTCCACGCGCTTTGTCCCCGAGTCCTGTGTTTCGAACACACACGATACTCCTCCGGACAGGTCCTCGACGTTTGAACTGACTCCTAAGTCATTACTTCTCTGCTTCGGAGCAACGACTTGGGGGCTTCTGTTCTGAACTGGGCCAGAGGCTGGTCAACCGTCGGGCACGGCCTAACCCAGCTCCCCATCGAGGAGGACCCAATGAAGACCTAATCCTCCAACGCCCACATGGAGCTCTTACACGTCTCCCCTACGGTCTCCACGTGCCTCCCACGCGAGGACACGTCATCATGCAACTACCCACCCGAAGATCACAGGGCAGTTGACCCAGGACGAAGACCACGTGCTGGTCTTTCCTATGCCACGTAAGCCTTGACAGTTATTCGTATTAGGCCTTGCTATCCAACCCAGTGTAAAGTAACCGTTGGCACAACGCTGGGGGCACATTATAAATACCCTCTTTCATAAGGGGGTCAGATATTCAATTCTCTACACACTTTTTATGTACTTGCTCTTTCTACTCCGTCTCTTATTTTAGCATCGGAGTACCTTGCAGGTACACCTCGTCATCTTCTACACCACTGACGAATTAAGGAGTTCACGACGTGTTACTGACGGCTGATCCCTTTTTAATCCGATAAAATCAAAATTTAATATTGCCAAATATATGTATATCTTTAGCAATGTGATGTTTAACAAAGAATTTGGTCACAGATACTTATTGTTGCGGTGGATCAATAGAAGCATTGCCTACATCATTAAGGGAAGCCACGCAATTTTTCATTCTCAAAGTTTTAAGTGAATTCTATGGTGTTTTAGGACATATATTGTTTAGATTTATTTTAATGTAAGTGTATACCCTAATTTTGTAATGTATTAACATATTATATTTGTCGCTAATACATTATACCCTAATTTTACATTCCCAAATGTATTAATATACCCTAATTTTTTAAGTGAATATTTTTTTCATAAATATTTAAATATTATAATATGTTCTTTTTATTGTTGGTGTTTGCTTGTCATCAACGCCAACAAGAATTTGTATAAAAGCAATTTTTCTTAACGACATTTATTACTATTACGTATATTTATAATATTCATGGTTGAAAATTTATAAACAAACATGACAATATTTATGTTGACGTGAGAATAAGAATTCAATACAAAATAATTTAAACATATATCACGCTGCCAAACTTTTTGTGTGTAAACAATGTAGCCATTACCAAATTTTATGTTGACAGAATGCCACCATTTGCAAAAATTCCAAATTATTATTAAAATCAAAACTCCTTTCAATTAAACTAATTTTAATAAAAATAAAACATTAACATATTCAAAAATTCAAATTACTAGAAATAATGAATTTTAGCTCTTAAAAAAAGCGTAAGAATGGTAAAAACATAATTGCCACGCGAACGTAAGGTTTTGGTAACACGTGGTTTTCCATCTTCATCCTTTTATCTCATTCTCACACAACCTTCTCCCCTTTTTATATTTATATCTTTTCCTAACTCTCTCTTCCACCTCTCTTTCTTTCTTCTTTCCCAATTCCCAATCACTCTCTTATCCCAAACGCCATCGATAAACGCCGTCTAGGGTTTCAGGCAAGCCTTCATTTCTCACTCTCACTTCTCCATTACCAATTAGCTTTTCCTATTTTCTGTATATAAATCCTCTCCTGGGTTTTGATTTTCCACTATTTGAATTTCAACCATAGTTGAAATATTACCGAGTTTTTCTCTTCATTTTTGGTTAATTAAGCATCCGTAGATCTTTGAATCGGAATATGGCTCCGCCGGTGGATTGTATTTTGTTTTTATTTCTTAATTAATTATTTTATTTTACCTTTTTATTGCCGCATTGGTTTTTGCGAAGTTGAATATAGTCAAATAAGAATTTCTGGGCGTTTAGAACTTTGAAATGGACATAGTCGTTTGCAGAAGATATAACATTCATGTGTTTGTAGTTGTACTTGTCACATTGGTTCTATCATTGCAATTGTTATTGACATGGTTTTGGAAAATGCTATGTACACTTTGTAGCTTCAACAAAATCACCGATTTTGCTTTTGCTGAACTCATAATCCAATCCTTGAATCATACTCTTTGATGTGACGAGTATAGGTTTATGCATCAAAATCATCAAATCTAACTTTGGGGCAAATTTTATTATGTACTCCTGAATATAACTAAATAGTAGTTGTCTCATTTGTTAGTCTTCATAGTGATGTATTAGATGATATGCACGGTGATCTGTTACAAATAGACTGAAATTTGACCATGTTATGCTGCTGTTTGTTTACTTATAGTTGATGTGATTGCCCTGTGGGCGAATCCTACTTTTTAAGAAATGTTTGTTTGTTTTCTAAGATGGATATCAACTTCCTTATTGTTCTTTCTGTTTTGATTTGATGATTGAATGTTAAGAGTAATCATTGATGGCTCCGAGCCTAATGTTGTATATGGTCTGTTGTATACTATGTCCTTTTGTTAGTAGATACATATCCATCATCAGTAAGTGAAAATTATTGGTTTGTCTGAGATTTAAGTTGCTGTCCTATATATGTATATGTCTAGTTTGGATCCACATTGCTGATTGAAAATGTTTAGTCTGTTTTATATGAGGCCATTTCCTACACTTGTATCTCATTTTTAGCTTTTGCATTCTTAAGTCTTTGCTTTTGTCTAGTGATTTTTTATCATTCATAGCATGTTTGGGTCTTAGTTGGGCAAGGTTCTCTCATTTTCTAAAGCTATATAACTGTGATGTTATGTAAGCTATGGTTCTAGACTCAAGTGCATGTGTTTCGACCGTGGTTTATTAATTTTTCAAACACACACTCACTGCAAAAGTTTTCTTTTCTGTTTCCTCTATTTTTATATGATCATGCAATGCCTTTGTTTCTTGATGCATTGGTATAGACACTTGTTTATCCTAGGTTTTAACATCAAATCAATTTCAAAGTTTTTTCATTTACTTTGGCTTTCTGCTTCCCTATCTCATTTACCATAATTTTGTGCATCTTTGTGGGCAATTTTTTTTGTCATTTACCCTGGCTTTCTTCTTTATTTCTATCACATTATATTCTAAATTTAATGGAAATTTATTGAGCTTAAAGGGTGCTTATTGGAATAGAGACATTTTATTGTTGTGAAGGCATTACAAACATGCATACTTGGCCAAAAAAGTAACTTCCCTTAATTGTCTGTGGCAGGTTGAAATAAGTGGTTTGTTATTGTCAAAATGTCATCTCCAAGCAAGAGAAGGGAAATGGACGTAATGAAATTGTGAGTAAACTATTTTAATGTTGAATTTCTTTATAAGTCTGGAAATCTGTATTTTATCAAATTAGTTGAAATACAAATTTGGCACACTGATAAGGTTATATCTATGGAGGTATTGTTTGACCCATAAATTAAGTTCAAAATGTGGGTGAACTTTTTTAATTGGTTATTTGACTTCCAAGAAAGAATCTGTAGTTTTAATTTTTTTAATTTTTTTTAATTTATGGTTTTGAGTCGGTCTTAAAACTAAACTGCCATTTGACAGAAAATGGATTACCCGTTTGTAGTAAGACCATCAATATATAGGAAAATATGTGATGTTTAAAAGGCGAGATGCATTTTAATCCCTTGAAGTATAGCTCACCAGCTTGCTTTCTTAACGATATTTTGTTGTTACTTAACCCTGTCTAGTTTAGTTTCAAGTTAAAGTACATTCTCATTACAAAATGATTTCCTTCTCCCTGCTTTCTTAACCTTCCTCCCAAAAAATAAACCAGTCTTCTTAATTACATCTAATGCTTTTCCGTCTTAGTTGTCCCTTTCAGTCTTGTGATGGGAAACCATAATATCATAGTAGACTGGTGGGCGGTGTTGTAGAGACTTGGATCAGAGAGTGCGGCCAAAGTTTGAATTAGTTGCTAAATTTATTATTTCAATATTAGAGTATACAACTATAATTTAAAACAGTGATGGATTATGGAAGCATATGGATGTACTTAATTTAGTAATATAGAATAAAAATATGAAGTTACAAGCTTCAAAGGCATTAGTAAAATGGTGGTTGGGAAGTGCCGGCCTTCTATTAGGACTGAAAAACAACCTGACGATGGATCTGTCAGGAGGAACCCAAGAATTGAATGGAAAAGAAATTACATTTGCTTTAAGAAAGTTAGAATAGGAGAGAATCTCTCCAAGGGTTTTCCCCCTTCACAATAGGGTCACTAATTCACAATTTTTATAGTATTCAATGATTCCTCTCTCTAACTCCAAAATCTCCTATTTATACAAGATAATCTAACTAACTTCCCGAATTAGCTCCTCATTATCCTATATTGTTACCAACTCGTCTTATCACATATCCTAACAAACTTCACTATTATCCCATATCCTAACAAACTCCTCATTATCTTAAATCCTAACAGGATTGGACTTCACTTGAGGCATTGCTCAAACAACCCTAATTATATGAGAATTGGCATTGCTCAGACAAGCCCAATTATGATTTCATTATCAGTCTAGAGCTAGCAAGGGAATGAGTGTGATTGTTACTTTTATATCTGTTAGGTGAATCGAGACTATCACTTAATATAATGCTTACATATGATCTATTTCTGTTGATAGCATGATTCATTCCTAGCGAAAGTTCAGTCATATTTCTCTAATATTCCTTTCCTTTTTACAGGATGATGAGTGATTATACAGTGGAGACGATAAATGATGGACTCACAGAATTCAACGTGGAGTTTAATGGTCCAAAAGAAAGTACTGTCAATATTCTAGAGCTGACCTAGTCTTTTTTTTTTTTTTGGATGAAACTGCTCATACAGTTGAGAAAGAGAAGTGTTGGCAATACGTTGCTTAACACTCTACCTCCGACACTCCCGTTATTAGGTGAAATTTATGTGGGTGCCACCCACCACTTTGAAAATGTGTCCTTTAAATTGGTGGGACTTGTGTAAAGTTTACCTAAGCATAAAGGAAGGGTCGAAGGGGGAGTGTTAGAGAGTGTGTTGCTATCACTCTTCAAAGTAAAAATAATAAAGAAGAGTGATTTTTAGACGAAGATTTTCTTTAAAAAATCCATTTTACTCCTTCAAAGACAAAAAAGGAGGGGTAAACCTTAGTTAGAAGTTCCTATATCTCTATCACGAATTCATGTCTATACCTTAATTAGTTGTGTGTTGCTATCCCTGAAGATTTACATTTTTTATACTCCTCTTTAACTTATCTGCTTATTCATTGATCTGTTACACTTGTGATTGTTGCAGGCCTTTATGAAGGCGGAGTTTGGAAGATTCGTGTTGAACTTCCTGATGCATATCCTTACAAATCCCCTTCTATCGGCTTCGTGAACAAAATATACCACCCGAATGTTGATGAGTTGTGAGCACTTCATTTGCTTATCAATCTTTTTATTTAATGTAATTTTTGCACTGTTCTGGGCTGGCTCTGGATATAATACTTGAACCCTGTACCTCCGACTCCTTTTAACCCTTAGTTCAATTAGTTCAAGCCAGTTGAGCTATCCTTCCTACCCATGGCCCCATGATATATGAACTGCTTTCTCTTATTCATCTGGTATACACACCACTATTCTGTTGTTTTGGGCCTTTACTCTGGGATTTTGTACAAGTGGTGTATAGAATTTCTTTACAGACACCTGTGGATTATGACTGATTCTAAGTTTACGTTTTGTCCATTGCAGATCTGGCTCTGTATGCTTAGATGTAATTAACCAATCATGGAGTCCAATGTTTGGTAATTTTGTTAAAGGCTTTTCATTGTAAAAAATTTCAAGTATCTGAAGTTCAAAATTCTGTTGATCTGTCAAATTATTTTGTATATGTTGGTAAATAATTATGTGAAAAATTCAACAGGATTATATGGAATCTCCACCTTCTTAACGTATATAGATGACCAAGGTTTTCGTTGTTTCAGATCTTCTAAATGTCTTTGAAGTTTTTCTTCCACAACTCTTGCTTTATCCAAACGCTTCAGATCCTTTGAATGGCGACGCAGCATCTTTAATGATGAAGGATAGAAAGTTGTATGACCAAAAAGTTAAAGGTGAGTATGTTTTTATTTATGGTGATTTTTTCTAATAATTTAAGACCTAAATAATGTTTTTTTTAGAGGAATTATACATTTATGGAATTTTTTTGGGTCAATGATCCCACTGCATTGCTTGCCTTGCCTCAAATCTATTGCAGTAATCCATAAAATCAATCTCCTAAATTTGAAGAGTTCAAGTTGCAAACAGGATGGTTTAATATCTTGGGCAGAAAGTCATCTAGATTTTGGTCTATATTGATTTTTTTTAGCTTGTTAAAAATGTTAATGTGGTGTTTATGGGGACAGAGTATTGTGAGCGGTATGCTAAGAAGGAAAACATTTCCAACAATGGTACAGCTGATGATGAGGACAGTGATGAGGAAGACATCAGTGAAGCAGATACCCAATCAAGCGATGATGAAATTCCTGGTCATGCTGACCTTTAAATAGTGCTCTTTAAGTTTAAGGGTCCATGTATTATTACACATATTCACTTGTTTAGTTTTAATTATAAGATGTAGGGTTATTTCTCTGTACTATTTTTCTGCCTTATAATAACAGTTATTATTCCTGTATAATAATTTCTTATAAAGCTATACTATAATATGTCATTAGGGGTTTAAACTTTAAATTGTAATTTGTATATTAATATCTGACATATTTTTCTTTCCAAATTTAAGGAAACCAGAAATGTAACAGTTAAAGATACATTCTCTGAAGATTTTAGTTGTTTTGTCTCATGATTAGCCACTATATATTTTAGAATTGCTGAGATGTGTTTCTTCCTTGCTATTGGTGTATGATTCATGAGCACATACGCAATACACATATTTTTCATTCATTCATTCATAACTTTGTAATAAATCTTTGGATACTGTGTCATCAGAACCAGATGAAGTTGACTTTTCACTGTCTTCAGGAGTAAGATTTTTAGGGAAGCAAGGTTACGGAAGGCAAAGCTAATTTTCTGAACCTTTCGAGGAGTGCTTCATGTCCAAGAAGTAGATGCATCCAAATTTACCACTTGTCAAAAATATTGTGGATTTATATTAAGGTAAATGCTCACAAGGTGAAACTGACTCACCTATGGATTGAGTAAAAATTTAGAGATTGAGCAATTTTCAAGTCTTGTGTTTCTGTGTTTAGAGAGAAGTTGGTATAGTTTAGTATTAACATGGTGTTGGAAATACATGTGAATTTTATCCCCGATTTCAAAATACATATGTGAATTTTATCCTAGAGCCTCGTGGGAAGGGAGCAAACATCGAATGCAATCTCAATATCGATGATAGTGGCATTGTTGCGAGCTCTAACCTGAGTTTTTGGAAGAGACCAGGAGATTGTTACATGAAATTTAGAATAAAATTTCTGTTAAAATGATTTAATGAAAAATTGGTCTAATTTAGAGACCTTTTTAATGACCATATAGGAGCTTTGGAGGAAGGTGAAAAGAAGATTTATAGCTAATATTTTCTCTGTTTGGGAGCATTATAATGTGGTAGAAGTACAAGAGAGCTTAGGGTGTTGTTAGCAATCTAATGAATTTGTATCTTCTTTATGGGTGAGGTCTTGAAAGTGAAGTGACATTTGTTAACAATTGAAAACCCGAAAATTTGTCCGACACAGTTTGGTTTTATGGAAATGGTTGAAAAGAATTAAGAAAGAAAAGAAGAAATAAGCAACATCTCCCAGTTTGTATCACAAAAGTGGAGATGGAAAACTTTTGATGGGACACAAATATTTACACTTTTTTCCGACTTCTTGCATTGTCAATCTAATCTGCACCGCTAACCATTTTTAGATGCATCTGCACACTTAATTACTTTAGAGCGGCAAAATCATACATTTAATTAGTTGTCATGCGTGCAAGAAAAGTGGACCCTTTAATTTGCTTTTGTCATTTTGAATGATCTCCATAATCATAATTTGATGATAATTTTTTAATTCATTCTTTGATACTTTTAGGCCTCTAGTACATTTTCTTTTATGTCCTCTGCTTCTAGAGATACATATTAAGAAACACATTTTTTTTTGTCAAATTTGGTTTTTTTCGGAGTTACATCTACGGAATAGTTTTAAACTGATAAACGTTGAGAAAAACTTCAAAATATTTCAGTTCAGGAAAACTTCCATAAATGCACCTCCGGAACGTTTAAGCACCCGATTAATCCGTAGATACAGTTCCGAAAGTTTTTGCTATATTTGAAACCTGCTTGATCATTTTTCCCATTGTTGTATTTTCTTCTTCCACACTCACCTTCACCAACCTAAAACACTCTATATTCTCAATATCATTTTTCACTCCAAAACTCTAACTTTTTCGTGCAACAAATCAAAAGGAGTAAGAGAAGATCAAATTTAAGGTAAAGATTGCACTTTGTCCACTACATTGCTCACATTAATTATCAAACTTTTGGATGTACATCTCTGGAACGTGTCTGTGACCTGTTTTTTTACAGCAGATTTGTAATTTTTGTCTATTTTTTTAATTGTTTACAAATACATCGACCAGTTCGTCAATGTTGAAAGGGATGGTAATTGAGGTTAGCGAGCCGTTTCGACTTTGCTTGGTAAAGGAGAAGATAGTCATACGTTTGTCCGTCATCAACTAATTCAAGAGTTGAAGACGCATAAAGAATCGTACACGCGGTTGTATGGAAAGAAAGAAAAATTCGATGCAGTTTATGATTCTCTTGTTCCTTGCTTGAGTGGTCTGACAGTGGTGTCGAAATGGATGACATACCTTGATATGATACATCTTATTACATGTGCATATAATACGGTGTGCATTGACTTGACGCGATACGGGTTTTCAAAAATCTTTTTTCCACTCTGCACTGCACCACCTTAAAATTCAAATGATCGCATCATGTATATTGGATGTTTTACAAAATCAAGACATTTTGTACAAGTTTACTTGAAACCGGGATGCTTCATACCACCTACATCACCGGAATGGGCAACTCATTCAACCGCAAATGTCGAGACGTGGCCGAATTATTTTGTTAAAAGGATGCACGAATTCGAAAGATTGAACAACATTGAAAAGGAATCGAATGCGGAAAAGTCCAAAGGGGTACCACTAATAGATTTAGCTGGCTTTGATTCGTTTTGAATTCAGGGAAAATTCTGGAGAAAAGTTTGACAGAAAATGGTTGGTCCATATTCACCTAGGTTTTTTTCATAAATTTGAGGTTTCATTTGTTATCTTTCACTCAAATACAAAAATGTCTCAATTGTGTGAAATCAAGAACCGTTGGTATGACGCAAATGTCTCTTTTTCCAACGGCAAAACACTCGGGAGGACATTCAAGCTCATGAATCTCACCCCTCACCGATATCATAGACGAGATCCAATATCGCCTAACTTACAATGATAAACGAAAGGTTGTGAAGCTTGAGTATTGTTCACCTCCAGTTGACAACGAAGGGAACGTTGTTTACAACAAGTTTGAGCTCAAGAATCAAGACGATGTTAGAACGATGTTGCGAATGTATTTAAGCTTCGAAGAGAAAATTCCACTCTAGTTGGAGGCGACGGTCTGAAGAATGGTCGATGACATCTTACAGATGTGCAAGCGTCCATCGGGTTATTAAAATGTAGTATTTAAATTTCTGTCGAAATAATCAATGTAACGTCAATTTTATTTTATAAATGTTGATTTTATCGTTGCAATGTTGATTTCTGATATTCTGTTTCTAGTTTTCTTCCGTAATACGCATACATAAATATTATGTAGATGCATCTACGAAATTAATTAAAAAAAGCTGAAAAAAGGTGCGTCCGGAGATACATCTTCGAAATCAGAGGGTATTTTAGGCAGAGCGCATGGTGCCTAAGAAAGTCAAGGGGTGGGTTAAGAAATTCTCTAATTTAATTTGAACATCACCTAACATAACAAAGATTTACTATAGGGAGACCCTTATTGCTATTAGTATGATTCATTTGCAACACTAATCATTTTAATTATGGTCAAAATGAATAATAATTGAAAAAACACACTGATTTATAGGCTTTGCTACAAATGTATTAATGTTTATTGTTAGTTTGTTACATTTGTAACTATTGAAAGAGAAAAAAAATGAAAGAATATGAGATATGTGGTGAAATTGCGTGTCAAGGTAATCCTAAGGGTTGAAGGGCTTTCACCCTCTTGAGTAAGCTTTTCGGTTTGATGATCATTGGTTGTCTCATCTTGACTTTTTTTTATATGATCCTTAATTTTTGGTTGACCTCTTCTAATGAGGGTTGGAGGGCTTCCGCCCTCTTGGGTAAGCTTCAATATCTTAAGGCCATTATTAAAACTTGGAACAAAAGAGTTTTGGTGATATGGATTCTCAAATTGAATTTTTCAAGGATGTAATGAGTAATATGGATCTATTGGTTAATATTTTGGATGAAGTATAGTCCAGATCTAAAGTCATTGCTGATCGTTAGTATTTGCTTAGGGTGAAAGATTTTCGATTGACTCAAAGAGCTAAGGCTAGATGGATGAAGGAGGACAATGCTAGTTCATGTTTCTTTCACACCTCTATTAAGTGCAGGAATAGAAGGAACTTATCTTAGCTATTAAGAAAGAAGAGGATTGGATTGAATGAGTGATTGAGACTCGTAGTGAGGTTTTTTTCCCTTCTTATTTCTATGATAGATTTGAAGATTCGAATGTGACTTGTCAAAGACCTGATGGGGGTGACCTTTAGGTTTATCTTTATTTAGGATAATTTATTCATGGCATCTTCTTTCAATCTTGAGGAGATAAATGTGGTTGTATCTTAGTGTGATAAGAACAAGAGTCAGGGGTCTGTTGGTTTTAACTTTTATTTTTTCAAAAGGTTTTGGAATCTTCAGAGGACATACATGGGGATTATGTTTGATGAGTTTCATCGGTTCACATCTCTTCCCCATAGTTTTTCCTCCTCTTCGTGGCTATTATTCCTAAGTTTTAAAACCATATTTCTTTATGTAATTTCAAGCCTTTATCTCTAGTAGGATCCCTTTTATAAGTTGGTTGCTAAAGTTATGTCTCAGAGGTTGGGATTGGTAATGAACAAGTTAATTAGTCCTAACTAACCAACCTTCCTTAAAGGAAGAATGTTGGTTGATGGGGTTGTGGATGTCAATGAGTTGATTGATCTGGCTAACAGATTCAAGAAGGAATATTTTATTTTTAAAGTAGATTTTGAGAAAGCGTATGATTTAGTAAGTTGAAGCTTTATGAATTATACACTTATGTGATTCAGGTATAACGATAAATGGAGATTATGGATTAAAACTTGTATCTTCTCTGGTAATCTGGCTATGTTGGTTAATGACTTCTCAACTCCTAAAATCAAGATTTAGATAAGGTTGAAGCAGGGATACCCCTTAGCTCATTTCCTCTTCCTTCTTGTGGCTGAAGGCCTTAGTGGGTTGATTCATCGGGCTTCAGATCTTAGTGTCTTTTCTGGTTTTAAAGTTGGCCCATCCAATTTGGAGGTTACTTATCTTTAATATGCTGATGATACCTTGATCTTGGGTGAATCGATGGTCAATATTCTTTGGACAATCAATGTTATCCTCAGGGGTTTTAAGCTTGTTTCGGGTTTAGGGATTAACTTTCATACAAGTAGTCTGATTGGGACTAATGTTGACCCCTATTTCTCTAGATGGACGAGGGCTTTATGTATTGTAAGATTGAGCCTCTCCCGTTCTGGTACCTTGGGTTAGCAGTATGAGCTAACCCCATGTAGGAATCAATTTGGGAACCTCTACTATATCTGGTCTGAAAGAGACTTAACTCTTGGTCTCATAGGTATGTTTTCCTTAAAGTAAGAATTATTCTCCTTAGTTTTCTGCTTAACGTTATATAAGTTTTCTTCCTCTATTTTCTCAAGATGCCTGTGAAAGTATGGAAGAAGTTGTTTAGGATTCAAAGGAGGTTCCTTTGGTATGGGGTGAATGGACATATAAAACTCCTTAGGTGAGGTGGTCTGAAGTGTGTAAGCCTAAAAAGTCTAAGGGACTCAGTGTTAAAATTTTAGGCTAGTAAACCTGACCCTTCTTGCCAAGTGGAGATGAAGGATCCTGACGAGATTATATGGTCTTTGGTTTTCCATTCTCCATGATCGATATGATGCTTTTAGTGTATCATCTTGGTTTGGAGGCAGGTCTTTGAAAAATCACACCTTCTCCATGTGGTGGAGAGGAGTATCACTTCTTGAATCCAAGAAAGACGATCCTTTAAATTAGTTTGAGCATGCCTTGACTAAGAAGGTCGGGTCCGACAGTTCAACTTCCTTATGGAAAGACCCTTGGCTAGGTAATACCACCATTATGACTAGATTTCAGAGACTGTTCTCTATTTCCCAAATTCAAGATGAGAAAGTGATAGATGTTGGAAGTGTGGTAATGGATTGATTACTTGGGACCCTAGGTGGAAACAATCGTTCTTTGTTCATGAAGAACCAGTGGTTTTTGAGTTTTTATGGCTCTACAATAGGTCTAACTCACCGTAGGGATAAATAAGTAGTTGGGTGTAGAATCATGCTAGTGATGGCTCATTTTCAGTGGCATCTTATAGAGTCATTGCTTGTGGTGGTCCTATTTATTTATAGTGTAAATAATGAGTTCCTAGCTGTTCCTGTGATTTGGTAAAGTTGGGGCTCCCTCAAAGGTGGTGGTTTTTTTCTTGGCAACTTCTGCAAGATAGATTCCATTCTAAGGAAAATCTATTTAAGCAGAATGTTATTACTGTTGGAACAAAATTGGTTTGTCCCATTTTCCATTAAGTTTTGATGATAACAAAATATTTAAAGAACAAATTGGTATACTAATGTTTGTTCAAGCGTGCAGGACCATAACCTAAAATTTCATATACAATTCAAGTATTGGTTATGACTATGAACATTCAATAAGAAGCTTAAAAATCAAAATCTGATGGATCAGAAGTTAAAGACTATACTCTGAAGAAGTCATCTTCTGAAGAGGTTATCGTCTAAAGGTCATAGACTGAAGGACCTATCCTATGGAGATCAGACTTCGAAGAAGTATGCCTCTGATGATCAGAACCTGGGCTAGTCAAAGTGCAAGAGTCAATGTGACACTAATAGGTCATTATTTATCTTTGAACATACTTTGTCACATGAAGATCTAAGCTCTATTTTCTTCAGAGTCTACTGGGATATAACTGCTAATCCCTTTTAAGCAAAGGGTTTTCAAACTAGCCTTGACCTAACTTGGAAATTTGGTGAAATATTCCAATGTCTCTTTTAAAGCTTATCAAAGGGATCTACCGTGTTTCATCTTCAAAGACTCTTTTTCTTCTCTATTTAAGGATCTAAAGACTTGAATAAAAATACATCAATTGACATCAAAAAGAGAACTTAGGATTTCTTATCCTTGTATATCTTAGACATCCCTAAGTCTTAAAAGAGTCTATTTGCATTGTATTCTTTATACACCTTTGATTGTATATTAAGTGTATTTTCTCAACAATAATTTATTTGGTAGGTAGGTTGTAAGAAGTCTCTTACTAAGTGTTTGAGTAAAGGAAGTATCTTATTTGTGTGCTTGAGTAAAGAAGTCTCTTACTTTAGTGTTTGAGTAAAGGAAATATCTTGCTTGTGTGTTTGATCAAAGAAGTCTCTTACTTTAGTGTTTGAGAAAAGGAAGTCTCTTTCTTATGTGTTTGAGCAAAGAAGTCTCTTATTTTAGAGTTTGAGCAAAGGAAGTCTCTTGCTTGTGTGCTTGAGCAACAAAGTCTCTTAGTTGTGTGTTTGAGCAAAGGAAGTCTCTTGCTCGTGTGCTTGAGCAAATTGTAATCTTGTGTGATTATAATAAAAATCTCTTGTAAGTACAAAGAGACTGGATTACTCTCAAGTTGTGAGAGGAAACAAAATAACTTTGCGTGTTATTCTTCTTTCTTGCATATTATATCTGCTGCCTTCCTTTAACTGAATCATATTTTACAACCTTGTGTTTAGAGTCTGACTCAAGAGTTTAAAAAGAAAGAAAAATTCAACACAATTCAACCCCTTCTTGTGTTTTTCTCACCTTCAATTACAGATCACAGGAGGCTTCCTGTATTTTTTGTGGGGATTATGTAGAGTTAACCTCTTATTTTTCCGTGTCGTGTAACTCGTTAGCTAGTGTCTAGTATAAGATTTTAGGTGGTTAGTGGTGCATTAGACCCTTCATAGGGATCTTATATTAGTTTTTGAGTTTTTTTTCTTCTCTTTTGGTCCTAAGGCTAAGATTAAGGGTAAGCTGATTATGATTTGAAATGTTGTGGAGTGGACCACCTGGTGTGTTTGTAATGATAAGATTTTAACAGGTGGGACAATGAATATGAAAGAGATGGAGGATAAAAGTATTTTTTGACTTGGAGTTGGTTTTTTCATAAAACCTAGGTGAACTTTATATCCTTCACCAATTGACTTTAGAATCTTATCATGTGTCTGACTCAATAGAAGATTGAGATTCCTGGCCTGACTCCCTAGTTCTATGTGGTTCGTTGTTGCTACCTTGAGGCTCTAATTTTATTTTGGTGGTTCTACTATCTGAGGTCTAACTTGGTTCTATTTGGGTGGTGGTTCGTTGTGGGAGTTGGAATAAGGATCTCTTTTTCTTTTTTCCCGTTGTTTTGGCTGTAGTTGTTTGTAGTGGGTCTGTCTCTATTTACTTTATTTTGTTTGATTGTTTGTTTGTTGTCTTTTTTTACTGATTTTTCTTGTTGCCTTGCTAGATTGACATTTCTTGGGTCGTTGTATCCTTGTATTTTTCTGGTTTTGGCCATTTTAGTAATGTATTATTTGACCATTAAAAAAAGATAAGATATCAAGTTTCTTTCAATAATGGCTAAATACTTAAAAGTGCGCCATCAACTATTTGTGTATGTTCTATCTTCATAGATACTTTTGATGTATTTTAAAATTCACATTTGTTACCATTATGTGTTCTTGGTAAGGAGAAGTTAAGCACTGACTTACCACACAAAATGCAAGGAAACTTCTCAAGAAATAATTGTGAAATGGTTCAATTTTTCAATCAATCTCATTCGTATTCCTATATCTAATAGAGAGCATCTCCAAATACACATAAGTTTGACATTTGAGACCATATGAGTATCAACATAATTGAGATTTAACATACTAGTTTCTTCAAAAATATCTATAACATATTATAAGACCGTCCTTGGATTGGCCTACCTTAATATCCAAAAAAATAACATAGAATAGATAATTACTCAATATTGATGACTACTAGTTATGACTATAATAATAACATACAAAATAAGATAAATTTATTTTTGGGCCGATTGACGATAAAAGATAAAATGGTGTAGTTCACTATGAATCACTACAAATTGTAGGACATTTATCTTAAATCTGCTTCATTATCATATTCTATTCTTATCAAACTTATCATTATATTTTGTCTCTATCTTTTCCTACACACTAAAAAAAACCTAAGAGGGATTGAAGGATTTGGATAGTGTTCCATTATGGAACCAAAATTGATAAAAAAAATCAGAGTTGCAGTTTACAACGGTGGACATGAGCTCTGGTATGGTGGAAGAGGGGTTGACATGCAAGGTTTGGACTCCAATGCTCAAGTCAGAATGAGAGTAAGATGAGTGAATAAAGTTTGAATTTGAATTGTATCTGAAAAATGACATGTCTCCTCTTTATATAGTATAACGATTATAACAACTTAATGATCTCCAAGCGTAGGATGCGAGGAACTATTGGATGGATTCTAGATTCGTATCGCTTGAGATCTAACTCAAGATAGCACTTTTGCTTCACGAGTCACTTGGTGGATTGATGTTTTCTTTGGACCGCGGATGTTAGGGCTTCTTACCAGCCCAAAATGGTTGCCCCTAAGCCCTTGCCTCTTCTTTGTAGGGAGAAGACTTTGTTGCGTTTGTCTTTTTCTACCGCTCGTAGCCCGAATTGAATGAGAAATCACGATGTAACATTGTTGTCATTGGAATCTCAAGTCTTAAATGTACCCCATGCCTTAAATGTATTTTCGTATTCTCTATCATGATGAACTTTGGAAACTAAAGTAATTGAGTGCTTTTCTGAGGCGATCTAGATCGTTGATAGTGCATATCATCTTCCTTTTGGTAAAATATTATGTTATCTTTGCGAAATTAGTTATATAGTTTCTTGGGGCGTTACCTTTACTCTTTCGTCATCCATATTTCCACAACATACTACTAGCAAAATACTCGTGCGTCTGGTAAATTTATTTAATACGATATAAAATAAGTTATTTAATTATAAAATGAATAATGATAATATAAACTCAATTTTGACATTTGTAAATAAGAATTTTGTGTCTCAAATAAAGGTAATTGTTAATTAAAATAAAATAGGTATTTTAATGATAGTGACACATGAGGAAAATAGAAATTTTGACATTTAAAAATAACAATTTCGTGCTTCAAATAAAGACAATTGTTAATTAAAATAAAATATGTATTTTGATGATAGTGACCCGTGAGAAAAAGAGAAATTTTGACATTTGAAAATAAGAATTTTTTTTTTATCTCAAATAATAAAAGTCATTAATTATTAATTAAAATTATTAATTATTAATTAAAATAAAAGAGATTTTTTCTAATAGTGATCTATGATATGGAAAGTTAGTTGTGTGTCGGACTATTGAGAATTATCTAATTTCATAAAATAAATTCTTAATTTTATTAAAATTTAAAATTAGATTAATTAATATTTTTAATAATAATAAATAAATAGAATTGATTAAATATATCGTAAAAACAAAATTAAATGCCAATATTGTATACATTTATACACCAATAAATATTTAATATGATAATCATATACTATAATTATAATGACGGGAATGAGGTCATGTGTAAGTTGGAAAAAAATTGAGACATTAGTTATTTACTTTTTAAAATCTTTTATTAGTTAAATTAATGTAAAAGAAAGAGCAATTTAAGTAGTTTGAAGTTAGTTAAATTTAATAGAAAGATAGTTGATACTTAGAAAAAATAAAAAGGGAAAAAGAAAATGAAGTGTTAAAAAATTAAAAATGAAAGTGAGAAAGTGTGGGAAAATGAAATGAGAAAAAGATTTGAAATTTGAATTGAAAGAAGAGAATGAAGATGGAGAAAGTTGAAGTTTAAAAATGAATGATTGGAATGAGGCCATGTGTCACTTTGTGATAGAGTATATTGGATGAGACATTTGTCATTTACTTTTTTAACCTTTGGTAATGTAAATTAATGTAAAGGAAAGGGCAAGTTAGGTAGTTTGGTGGTAGTTGATTTTAATAGATAGATAGTTGATTTTCTCAATAGATGAAAGTCGTGTTAGCCATGAGTCAACAATCAAAAGAGGATACTCCTGTCTCTTGGATTAACCCTGTAATTTCGAAAATTATTTCTACAATTGCTCATGAAAGGAGTCATGAAAAGGCTTTCCTCGACATGGGTCTTTCTTCAGACTAGGGTGTATTAATCCCTGAGGAAGATAAATGAATTTTCAGTGAGTGGGATATTCATTTCTATGAGTGTACTTTTTGATCTTGGGTCTATGGATTCCTTTCAACAGTTTTGAGATAGAATTTTGAATCATCTGATGATTGCTCCCTCACAATCGAACTTTGTGAGTTCGGTCTATATTAAAGTCTTCAAGTACTGGCGTGACTATCATGGAGGAAAGTCATCTTTGTCATTTTTCTTCCACCTTTTTAGTATATAGTGTAGCTCAACGAGTCACGCGGTAGCCATGGCTTATTTACATTGGTATATGTTATCTGTTATTTCGAAGCATTTTTCAACGACGTGAAACATTTAGAAAATCAGTTCTTTTTTGTTATCCCTCTCAACAAAGATGCTCATGCGAATGCATGTACCATAAGGACCTAAATAGAGAATAGATGTACGAATTTATTTAGTAAGACTTGGCACCAATGCCACTTTTTACTAGGGAATGAGTCATATTTATATAAGGAGAGTGACATCTCAAATCTGCTTTATTAAACTCGTCGAGCTTCTGCTGTTGTGACCATTGGTGATGTCAGTTGTTGGAATGTTCTTTTAGATAATTGGCGTCGTAAAGAGATGTGACTACCGAAGGACAATGTCTGTAATCATACATTTTAGGAAGATACGTATCTGCAAGAAGTGCAAAAGGATTATGTTTCTCTTTCTGGAATATATGATGTCTTAAATGCTTTCAATTTCCTCGACTCGTTATTTGACCAGGTAAAACTCTTAACGAGAGAAATAACAGAAAAAGATAAAACTCCAACCTCTTCTCAAATCACTATCTACTATAAATACATCTCTCTCCACTTTTCTATAGAATCTTAAAATATATATTATGATAAGTAGAGTTTAAGTATACTTACAAACTTTTTATAATATTATTTAAATATCAACCCTAATTATAATAAGTGAGATCCAACCCTAAACTTCTCACATGTATAAAATGCATGTTGCCGTGCACATTCTTAATAACTTTCTCACATGATATATATATATATATATATATATATATATATATATATATATATATATATATATATATATATATATATATATATATATATATATATATATATATATATATATATATATATATATATATATATTACAAACGGGTTATTTTTGCAGAGATTTTAAACTCCCGTTAAATAGTTAAAAAGAAAAAAAAAGGTTAAAATTATTAGAATATATCTATAATTAGTATAATCATAATTGTATGTTATTAGGATATATTCTAATTAGTATAATAATAACTGTATATTATTAGCTTCCAAATATAGAGATATTCACACTTGTATATTAGGACACAGAATATCAATGAGAAGCAGACAGAATTCAATTCTTACATGGTATCAGATTTATCACGTTCCTAACCCTACAAATTTTTCCAGCCGCCGCACGCCTTCTGTTCTACCATGGCAGAAGAAAGCTCTCACTCTCGAACATCTGATGAAACTTCATCACCCTCAAAATCCAACCCCTCTCAGGCGGCAGCATCTAAATTCCACTCCGCTTTCGCCATCAACAACGTCAAAACCATCATCCCGGTGACGTTGGAAAATGATTCTAATCTCTACCTCTCCCGGTCTGCCCTATTCAAAGTGCAGGCACGCGTTCACAACTTTCTTGATCACATTATTCCGCCTTCGGAAGTCCAGACCATACAAGCATCAACCGAACTTAACGCTGCCGATTCTGAACTTTGGAATCGCCTTGATGCAGTAGTGTTGCAATGGATGTACACAACAATATCGCAGGATATTCTGCAATCCATCCTAGTCGTAGACGACACTGCAGAAGAGTGTTGGAAGCGCATAGCCGCTATGTTTCATGACAACAAACACTCCCGCGCCGTGCAATTGGAAAATCAATTCAGTAACACAAACCTGGAAGATTTTCCATCAACAAAAGCTTACTGCACCCGCCTTAAAACTCTCTCAGATCAACTCGTAAACGTGGACTCTCCAGTCACCAACACACGTTTAGTTCTCAAGATGATATCCGGGCTCACGAATTCATATGCTGGTTTTGTCACCTTTATCCAGCAACACGACCCTCTACCCACCTTTGCAGCCGCCCGATCGAGACTGGAACTCGAGGAAACCACCATGATGCAGCGCGCAGCCCGCAAAACACACTCATCCTCTATCTCGGCCTCCCTCTTGGCTAAAGGTCCTTCGACCGAACCTGCAATCAAACAACAAGATTCAGCTCCGAACCCGCAACCACATCCGTCCAACAATCGCAGTCAAAGAGGAAAGAAACCATACCGTGGAGGCCAAAATTCTGGGAGAGGAAACCGTGGACAACAACAACCACAGTGGCAGTCATGGAATTACCCTCCCTGGCAACAATGGGGACCTTGGAATTACCCACCTTGCCCTTACCCAACATCCAATTGGAACAAACCCACTAATGGTCCTAAACCCCAACAAGGTGGAATTCTTGGCCCCAAACCTCAACAAGCTGCTTTTAATGCCAACACTACCAGTCAAACAGATATTGAACATACTTTCAGCACCCTCAACCTTGCCCAGCCCGACCCGTCATGGTACATGGACACCGGTGTCACCTCTCACATGACTTCCTCGCAAGGTAATCTCTCGTCCTATTTTAAATTAAGCAAAGATAATAACATCATTGTAGGAAACGGTCATTCTGTTCCAATTCATGGTCTTGGCATCACACATTTAGCTAACCCCCACCCACCTCTTGTACTAAACAATGTTCTTCACGCTCCAAATTTAATTAAAAATTTAGTGTCTGTTCGAAAATTCACTACAGATAATAAAGTTTCAGTTGAATTTGACCCGTTTGGCTTTTCTGTGAAGGATTTTTAGACGGGGATGCCTATCATGAGATGTGAAAGCCAAGGTGACCTTTATCCCATCACCAACCACAAGACCACAAATACAGCTAATCATCCATTCACTTTTACATCTTTGTCGTCATCTGTCTGGCATAATCGTCTGGGACACCCGGGCGAACATGTTTTGTCTTTTCTTAGCAAAATTAAGTTGATTGAATGTATTACACCTAGTAAATTACATTCTCATTTTTGTAATTCATGCCCTCTTGGTAAACATATCAAATTGCCTTTCAAAAATTCTCTTAATAATAGTTCGTTGCCATTTGACATTCTACATAGTGATGTTTGGACATCTCCCGTGTTAAGCTCAATAGGTCACAAATATTATGTTTTATTTTTGGATAACTATTCGAATTTTTTTTGGACATTCCCAATGTCTCATAAATCTCAAGTTTATCCCATCTTTCAAAAATTAAGAGCTCATATCAAAACTCAATTTCAACGGGAAATCAAAACTATTCAATGTGATAATGGTGGCAAATACATTTCTAAGAATTTTCAACAAATGTGTGAACTTAATGGAATATCATTTCGTCTCTCTTGTCCTTACACTTCCTCTCAAAACGGTAAAGCCGAGCGAAAAATATGGTCTATTAATAACATTATTCGAACTTTATTAATTCATGCATCCCTACCACCTTCATTTTGGCATTATGCTCTAGAAATGGCCACATATATTTCCAACATTTTGCCCAGTAAACCAATTCAGTTTTGGTCACCTCTCCATATGTTATACAACAAGAACCCATCCTACTCTCATCTGCGTGTCTTTGGTTGTCTATGTTTTCCTCTCTTTCCCTTAAGTATCATCCACAAACTTCAACCACGCTCCGTACCATGCATCTTTCTTGGGTATCCGTCCAACCATCGTGGTTATAAGTGTCTAGATATGACCACAAACAAAATTATCATTTGTCGTCATGTATTATTTGATGAGTCTACCTTCCCATATGCAAAGCTGCACACCCCTCAATCTACCACTTACACCTTCCTAGACAATGACTTATCCCCTTACCTCATCAACCATATTATAACCCCAAGACCAAAACGACTCTACATCCAATCCACCGATCTCCTCTACCACTCAAACTACTTCCCATACTTCGGCCCACACCCAAACCTTGCCGAATACACCCCAATCAAATCCAACCTCAACCTTACACTCATCACCTCTCCCAACACAATCAAATCATACTCTGCCACATAATCTTCCTCCCATCTACCAACCTACCTCCCAAGCCAACACAAAACCCACCACTAGAAGTCAACACGACATCTTTAAGCCAAACCAAAAATATTACAGTCTCCACACTCATGTCACAAAATCCCATCTCCCTAGAAATCCAGTGTCTGCACTCAAGGACCCTAATTGGAAAATGGCCATGCATGATGAATATAATGCTTTAATTAAAAATGAGACGTGGGATTTAGTGCCACGACCACCCGATGTTAATGTTATTCGATCTATGTGGATTTTTAGACACAAAGAAAAATCTGATGGTTCATTTGAGAGGCATAAAGCCCAACTTGTAGGTGATGGTGCAGGTCAACAGGTTGGCATTGATTGTGGAGAAACCTTCAGCCCCGTTGTCAAACCGGCTACCATTCGCATTGTTCTCAGCCTTGCCATTTCAAAATCTTGGAATATTCATCAGTTGGATGTCAAGAATGCATTTCTCCATGGTGAACTCAAAGAAACAGCGTATATGTACCAATCATTAGGATTCCGAGACTCCAAACATCCTGATCATGTATGTTGTCTTCGCAAATCTCTATATGGGCTTAAACAAGCCCCTAGAGCTTGGTACCAGAGATTCGCCGACTATGCTTCATCGATTGGTTTCTATCAAAGCAAAAGCGATCCATCTCTATTCATCTACAAGAAAGACTCTCATCTAGCATATCTCTTACTTTATGTAGATGACATCATCATCACCACATCATCTGATACTTTGCGGCAGTCCATCATATCTCTCCTCAGCTCCGAGTTTGCTATGAAAGACTTAGGACATCTCAACTACTTCTTGGGTATTGCTGTCACTCGCCATAAGCATGGCCTATTCCTCTCACAAAAGAAATATGCTGAAAACATCCTCTCACGGGCAGGAATGTCTTCCTGCAAAACTTGTCCAACTCCAATTGATACAAAACCAAAAATGAGTGCCACACATAATGTCCTATACGAGGATCCATCCCTCTATCGTAGTCTTGCAGGTGCCCTTCAGTATCTTACCTTCACACGACCTGATATCTCCTATGCAGTACAACAAATTTGTCTTTTTATGCATAGGCCGATGGACACCCATATGCATGCTCTACGCCGGATATTACGCTACATTCAGGGCACAAAACACTACGGCTTACATCTATATCCCTCATCTACAACTTCATTAATATCCTATACAGATGCAGATTGGGGTGGCTGTAATGACACTCGACGTTCCACTTCTGGCTACTGCGTGTTCCTTGGAGACAATTTACTTTCATGGTCATCTAAACGACAACCTACACTCTCACGTTCCAGCGCCGAGGCAGAATACCGTGGTGTAGCCAACGTGGTATCTGAATCATGTTGGTTACGAAACCTTATGCTTGAACTACATTGTCCTATTCATAAGGCAACCATAGTATATTGTGACAACGTCAGTGCCATCTACCTCTCAGGTAACCCGGTTCAGTATCAACGAACGAAACACATTGAGATGGACATTCATTTCGTTCGTGAAAAGGTCGCTCGGGGTCAAGTCTGGGTTTTCCATGTACCCTCCAAACATCAAATTGCAGACATCTTCACCAAAGGACTTCCCCTTATACTCTTTCAAGACTTCAGAGAAAGTCTCAGCGTCCGTCCACCTCCCGCTTCAACTACGGGGGAGTATTAGAATATATCTATAATTAGTATAATCATAATTGTATGTTATTAGGATATATTCTAATTAGTATAACATTAACTGTATATTATTAGCTTCCAAATATAGAGATATTCACACTTGTATATTAGGACAAAGAATATCAATGAGAAGCAGGCAGAATTCAATTCTTACAAAAAATTTGTAGGAATTTATAACTCATGCTAAATGGTTAAAAACTAAAATAACTAAAAAAAAAAAAAAAAAAAAAGGGGAAAGCTTGCTCTCGTAGATTAGAGACTAGGTAGCCTGAGCCAAAAGCATTGGCTTTCATGTTATAATTTTGGAGGAACATTGTAACAAACTAACGATGTATGAACAAACTTATCCTGTTTTGTTTTGTGTTTTTGTTGTTCTAAGCCATGAATAGTAAGTTTGGTGCAATCATGTAGGAATGGCTTGAATTCTGGTGCCTGTTACATGCCACTAATATTTGCAATGATTTTACTCGATTAAAAAGTAGCCACCCAACAAATATAAACAGCTTTAGAGTTTAAGACTTAGCATGCTGTCTTATATAAGTCAACATTTTAATCATTTGGTTTTTTAACTTTTATTTTGTTTTTTCTCTTGTAGCTTTCTTGTTCCACATACAAGTCAAAATGTAACAGTTGCATGAAATTGTCAATGCACTAGATGTGGTGTACATAATCTCTGTCCCCTATGTATTCCTCTTCTATTCATCATTTTAACTATATTTTCTGATGCTTCTCTTGTCCTACATTGTGTCATGGCAGCATCTCCATCTCCTCAATCACCTCTTGCGTCGCAAACTATGAAAGAAACAACGACTTCTTCAATCATAAGCAAAATCAGTCCACTTGTTTTGTTAGTTATAATAGTATTAGCAATAATCTTATTTCTCTATGGACTTGTCCAGTTGATTTTATGGTTACTGATGAAAAGACCATCCTCTTCATCTCATTATAATTCCAACAGATTCCAAGAATCGACCCGAACCCGATCTCTTCAGAGGCAACTACAACACCTATTCCACTTGCACGATTCAGGTCTTGACCAAGCTTTCATAAACACTCTTCCTGTTTTCAACTACCAAGATTTATTGGGTTTGAAGGAACCTTTTGATTGTGCTGTGTGTCTATGTGAGTTTTCTGAACAAGATAAGCTGAGATTGGTTCCTATATGCAGCCATGCCTTTCATATGAATTGTCTTGACACATGGCTTCTCTCAAATTCTACTTGTCCTCTTTGTAGAGCAAATATCTCTAACAATAGTTTCCCTTTGGAGAATGTTAACGTTGTTGAGGATTCTTTGGTTCTGTCACATAGGTTCAATGTCAATGGTGATAAAGAGAATATTATTGAGGAACAAATAGGTGACAAAAGGATGTTTTCTGTGAAGCTTGGAAAATTCAGAAATAATGAATTGGAGGATTGTAATAGTACTAGTAGTTGTAGTTTGGATGAAAGGAGATGTTATTCAATGGGTTCATATCAGTATGTGTTTTGTGATTCAAATTTGCAAGTGGTTTTATCTCAATCTTGTTGTGAAGATGAAAATGAGAATCTGGAGGGGAAGAAGATAGGGAATAGAATCAAAGGTGAGAGTTTCTCGGTTTCTAAGATATGGCTTTGGTCCAAGAAGAGCAAATTTCCTAGTTCTAATACTGTTTTTCCTTGATTTTCTTGTTGTGTAAGAAACTGAGAAAGGTAAATGTTTCATGTGAAATCCCCATTTTCTATTTCGAGTTGCATGTCTTAATTTAATTACTCGGGTTTATGGTTGGTTCTATTTTGTCTCTCAATATGTGAGTTGCATTGCATCATGCATGTGTCTATGGTATTAGAAGGATGATACTGTTATAAATCATTGTAAATTTTGAGATGAGAAAGAGTTATGTGTTTCGAATTCCAGATGTGAAACTGTCTAATAATAGTAACATTCTACTCAAAGGAAATTCTGTCCAGTAACAATGTTCTAAAATTTGCTCAATAGAAGATGGGGAGAATATGTCTTTAAATTTGTGTTTTTAGGTTATGATTTTAATCATGTTAGTCAACTTTTTAAATTAGTTTTTATGGTATTCTCTCTAAGATAATTCGAATCAAAATCATATTTGTTTCTTTTATAAAAACCGAGTTGCTAAAACACAGAGAATCATAAAAGAGAGATGTGTTATCCCAGTTATAGAAAGACTCAGTCGAAAATGATCATTTTTATTAGAAGTAATGAGAATTGTGGTATGGAAAGTAGATATCAGACCTCTAGGTATCAGATTTTGGAAATTTCTAATTTTTAATATCAATTAGAAGCAACTATAACTTGTGAACCGTATGATTCTTGAAATTCGAGTCAGTATTATCTCAGTGATGGAAATGGTAAGTCGGAAAGAACCCTTTCTATTGGAAGTAATGAGAGTTGTGGTTTGGGAAGTAGATATCGAACCATCGGGTGTCAGATTTTGGAAAGTTATGATTTTCCACGTTAGTTAGAAGCAACTATAACTTGTGGGCCCTATGATTCTCAAAATTCTAGTAATGAGGTTGTGCCAGGATTTTCTTATTGACAGATTTTTGGTGAGATCTTAATTTAGGAAACACATTGTCAACACCTCGATTATTTATGTTTTTTCTGTCGTATTCTTGAGTGAAAATCATTGAGGATAAAGAGAAAGAGTAATGATAATGAACTGGAAGAATTTAGCATAAGCCTCAAAGAGGTCGATCTATTAAGTACTTAACCTAAATTAACACATGAAGAAATTGGGCCTGAAAGAGCGACATCACACGACGAGCACGAGATGTCGTCCAGTCCAGCCCAATATGCTTTAGACATGGACTACCCGCTCAAGTTGGATGCGTTTCAACTCTGAGTCACATAAGAACGTGTCAAGACATGTATAGGGAAAAATAACTCTAATACTATCCAAGAAAGTAACGACATCCTATATTATGGGGGAGGACTGATTCATGTTATCCCGACGATCTGGCCGAATGGGTAGGTCTTAGAACTGGTTCCTTAGCAACAACTTGGCCAAAGGGTCAAGTCTATAAATACCCCAACTACATGGTTGAGAGGACTCATTCAAATTTTCACAGATCATAACCAAAAAAGTCCTTCTTGCATATCTCTTTGAAGGAAAGATATTCTTTATTGTACTTATCACAAGTACAGTTAGCGCCTACCGTGAGACCCAGTAAAATTGACATGGACCACACTTTCATCTAAAACTTTGATTGTCCAAATCGTTTTTTCTATAATGATGAGACGAGGCAATGCCATCAACAACAACAAAGATAACAATGCCATAATTGAGATATAGGTTGCTATGAAAGAAATTCTATTGACCAATCCAGAAGCCCCTAGTTAAGAAAGATAAAGAGTGGAAATAGGAAGAGAGAACATATCATTTTTCCATACGCTCAACACCACTGTTTAAGGGTTCACTGCAAGGGGATAATCCAGGTCCTTTGAAAAAAGATAAGTCTTGGTGATGATCGTTGGGGACTCGCCTCCGAAGCCGAAGTCAACCTTAAAACCTGAAATCACCTTCTCCCAAAAGATGTTGCAAGAGTGTTATCCCATCAAGATGATCCTAAGGTGTCACACCCTAATTTTTTTACTGTAAGTTCTCACATCTTTTTGTATCATCTGTATAGCTTATCATCTCTTGCATTTTTCACAATACCTAATTTATCAGCTGAAATACTAAACATTTTTTAGAATTACAGCCGAATCGGTAAAACTAAAAGTCAAATGTGCGTAAAATCAGTGGACACAAATATTTAAAATCGAGCTTGCAAATGTCAGTGATATTAATCTGTGTTTCGCGTAGTTTAACCTGACGTGCTCATTTAAATTGTTCGACCACTTTTCGGTCGCATTTTTAGACAGTTTAAGCCGTTTTAACGGGTAAAATTTATTACAAAATTTGACAAAATGCCGTATTTTTCTGAATCGTATATTTTACGCTGATCATTTTAGTATATTCATTTTATTTTTTTGAACACTTTGATATCGACTCAATTATTCGTTTTTTACCGTCTTTATTTCTCCTTTTTCTTAATATTCTTTTAATTAATCAAATTTTTTTTTAAATTTTATTGTAAATAGTTTATTCTTTTTATGTTTATCTTTTTTCTTATTTTATTGAGCTTTTAAAAAGTTTTTGATCAAATTGTACATATAGAATAGATTTTATTTAAGTTTCTAGTAATATAGTACATAGGATGAATGAATGGTGTCTCATCTTTGAATAAAAAAAGTAGAGCAACATCAAAAAGGTACATACATGCCTGCATTTCTTCATACAATACACGTTTTTTCATCATTTTCTTTCATTTTACACCACACTTCATGTAATACTTCTCTCTCTCAAAAGCTGCAGCAGAAAGATAGGAAAAGATACACACAATATATTGCTATCTCTCTCTCTTGAAAAACAAAGCAAATAAAAACCATTATCATATGCTCCCACATTTTTCATAAAATACCATCTTTTCTTTCTCACTATGACTACACGTATGACCCCCTCTCTCCCTTTTGGTTTTGAAAAAAACATATAATATCATTTTTACACATTCACTACCATCACAGTAAACTTTTCATATCCACCTCTTTTATTATCATCGTCATTTTTTCATTGATATTAAAAAGTAGCACTACAACAACACACCATTGAACCCACCCTTCATTTTAGCAACCACACATCTCTCTCTCTCTCTCTCTCTCTCTCTCTCTCTCTCTCTCTCTCTCTCTCTCTCTCTCTCT